>WBMY01009318.1:762137-805545 GCA_013397315.1 Donacobius atricapilla
TTTTTGCTTCATTTTAAGCTACATTATAAATTTATGTGATCCATGTTGGCTTCTTTCCTGTAAACCTGATTCTCTCCGACTTACATAAAGCATATTGCTCTGCTCTGCTTTCATGTTTTCTTCCTATTAACAAGATAAGGAAAAAATGGGTAAGTTTTAAAGAATTCTTGTTTCCTAAATGGATGCAGCGTATTTACTGAACATATCAGGTTTGTCAGAACAGTCCACCCTTATTTTTGTTCCAAACTATTACACTATGAAATGACATTATGCATATCTTCCATAATATGCAGTGCCACAAAAAAGGTGCAGATTAATTATTTCTTCCAATTTATTAAGCACGCATTGATTAGAATTGAAGTAGACTATTGCTGAATTATAGAACAAGTTATATCCATCAGAGTTCTTAACCTCACTTTCTCAAATTCAAATTATGGAATTGGTTGTCACTCTTGGATTTACTGGATCCTGTCTAATCTGTGTGTACTTTTAAATCCTTTACAAAATGGCCTCCTCAGCACAGATCATGATTCCACAGAGAGATCTAGATCAAAAATCAGCGATGATGGTAAAGGAAACATGGTCCTCACTACTACCACATGAGATGCATGATCCTTAGAATGATAGAATCATAGAATTGTTAAGGTTGGCAAAGACCTCTAAGATAATTGAGAACAGCTGCTAACCCAGAACCATCGTGGTCACCACTAAACCAAATGCCATACCTATTGCCCTGATTTTTCAGCCTTCTTGTATGTCTCACAAGTTTCATAGTTTTCAGTTTCACACACACGGGTGTTATAAATAGAAGCAGTGTTTTTGTTAGTTCAAGTTAGTTTACTTATTTTCTTCTTAGAGATATGGACAGTTGATGGACAGTTGTCTTGACCAATGGGATGGGGAGAGGTGTCGACCTTCTTCCCCAATCCCTGGCCTTTGTAGAAATACTATAAAAGTGGAGTCAGATTTTGTCATAAACAGTTCATGCCTTCACACCACAGTGTTTGTGTCCAACGACACATATCCACATGTCTTTTGAACGCTTCCAGGGATGATGATTCCACCATGTCCCTGGGCAGCCTATTCTAATGCCCAACCATACTTTAGATGAATAAATTTTATCTAAGAGCAAATCTAAACTTCCCCTAGTGTAATCTGAGGCCACCTCATCAACCTCCTTTCACGCAGTTGTAAAAAGAGATAAGATCTCCCCTGAGCCTCCTTTTCTCCAGGCTAAACAAGCCCAGCTCCTTCAGCTGCTTGTCACAGGACTTGTTCTCTGGACCTTTCACCAGCTCCATTGTCCTTCTGTGAACTGCAGCATCTCAATGCCCAACCTGAATTGAGGGGCCCAAAACTGAACGCAGGATTCAAGGTGAGGCCTCACCAGTGACAAGTACAGGGGGACAGTCACTGCCCTGGTCCTGCTGGCCCACACCCTTTCTGACACAGACCAGGATGACATTGGCCTTCTTGGCCACCTGGGCACACACTGGAAAATGCTCAGCCACCATGGGGAAACATAATATTGCAAGGAGGATCATCCATGAAAGCTGATACTAATGATTATACTCACTGCTGAGGCACGGCTAGAACAACTTGGTTACAGAACAGTAAGTTATTTAATTATTCTTGCAAATAAAAAAAAAATTGCTTACACATATTTCAACTAATTTGGGTTTGATCTGTAAATACAATTAATGTGCGTGCATCTAATATTTATCTATTATATACCTACAATATTGCACAGTATTCAAAGATATTAATCATGTCAAGACTTTTAATTGATTTAACAAAATGTTTCAAATGGAAATAGAAGGAAATAACAGCAAAATGTAACAGTAATGAAATCAACAGGAAGCATTCCTTTCACAAAATAATTAAATTTTACCTCCTTTTGCTGAAGAGGACAGACTTTTGAGAAATACTTATTTGTTAAAACCAGTATTTTCTAAAAGTTTATTTATCCTATCATACTGTTTATTTATCCTTCCATACTGTGAGACTCCTCCTGGACCAGCAGAAAGAAATCACCACAGATTTTATCAGTTTCATGTAAAATTTATGATCCTAATTGTAACCTTTCCTCTTTTAGGAATGGAATGTGGAAACTGAGGCTTATCATGAGTTTCAGTCTCATTCCAAATTGTTGACATACTGTGAGAAATCAGACATTTGCTTTTAATTAGGATACTTGAAATCTTTAGAAAAGTTTTAGATTCATCTGAATTTGTGAAGCTCAAAGTTGTACTGTTGTGCCAGTTTTGTGTTTGACTCTGGAATACCAACTTGCATCTGTAAGCTGTTCTTGCATCAGCTTGTGTTACACTGATTCTTGTTCTTAAAAGCAAGCAAGATTTTCAGGTCTGATTGATTTAAACCCCAAAGAATTTGGTTCACAGATTCTCTTATGGTGACTTGAAAAAAATACATGCTTAAAGGGACTAAAATCCAATATTCTATTCAAAGTCTTTGATTTTATGTAATATAATTGTGCAAAATTTTGTGGTTCTGTTACATTTATGGAACAATCACATAACATTTCACATATGCTAATATATGTTCAGATTGGGATATACCAATGCCTCTTGCTGTAAAACTGGAGACTTTTCAGGATGTGAAACACTAAAGACTACACAGAAAGCTGTAGCAGAATGGGAGAATCTCAAGTTACAAAACTCTGGATAAGCAACGGGACGTTCCAGGGCAAGAGATTACTTGATGACTAGGATTCATCCTAGTCTATCACATCCTGAGCTACCATGGAGGAATGAAACAAGGACAAAAAATATTTATTTTATGGTGCTGTAATTAAAATGCCAGTTGCTGCAGTATGAAGAGCTTCCTGGGGTAACATGACTACATGATGTGGTTTAGGAATCATACTCTGCAATTTGTTGCCCCCTGCGCCAAGACTCCAAAACCACATGCTGCTGACTTGCTTCTCCCCCTCCAGCTGGTGGCTGGAGAGGATAACTGGGCACACAAAAGGCAAATATCATAGGCCGAGATAAGAACAATTTACTGGAAAAAAAAAATGAGACAAGAAAACAAACAGTAGCAGAAACAATGTTAATAACAGAAGTGTACAAAAGAGAGAGTGTGGAGCCCAACCTAATCACGCATGAATCACTCCCTCTGGTCAGGATCAGCAGAACTCCACTACTCTGTCTGCCACTGGACAGAGACATCCTTCTTTTCTGAAGCAAGAGTCCCTGTCCCCTGCCCCACTGCAATGACATGAGATGGCTTTAAATAACATTAGGGTCTTGGCCACACCACATGGCTCCAGGCTCCACCCCATCACAGCTCCTGCAAAAAAATTAAGACTTGGCCAAAACCAGGACACTACACTCCAAAAAAAAAAAAAAAANTCCCCTCAAAAAAAAAAAAAAAAAACCAACAGTGGGGGAACACTCCTTGCCAAGGAGTTCCTTATGTAGTTGAATTTCTTCATGGTGTTGACAGCAGTAAGAATAAAACCACGCATCTCATGCAGTGTAGTGTTTATTTCCTTCTGGTTTATTGGACTTTCATTGTGGGGTTTTGTTTTCCATTTCTCCAAGTTAAGGAAAACAATTAAGAGAGAGAGATTTCTCTAATGAGTCTACATGTAATGCAAAATTTATATGGCTTCATGTGCAGCTGGGCAAAGCATGACATGGTGTACAAATAAGAAAGGAAATTTTCCATGGTTTTTTGAGGTAAGAATCCTAGTTACTACCAGCCATCATGACCTACTCATTCATTTTAGGAAGAAGTGGATACTTTCCATGGGAGAAGCTTAAGCATCAGATTTGCTCCTTGGAGCATTAATAAAGGGGCTCAGTTAGCTTCATCTCATTATTTTACTATGAGTATTGACTTTGGCCTAGAGTCATGTATAGATAAAATGGTGCAAGGGCTTGTCCTAAGTGATTACTCAGAATTACAAATCATTTCACATGTAACTGAATACTGCAGCCTGGCTGGCACCCTGCCCCTTTCTCTTCCCACCTGCATCTTTCCAGCATCCCACTCTCCACTCTTTCTTGCTCCAATAAGAGAATGAATCTATGTTTGCTTAAATGGATAATTAATCTTACTCACTGAAAGAGGACTTTTAATTCACCAGCACAAGGAGGACATACATGCATATCTCACAGCATTATGCCAACAAAGATATAAGAAAAATATCTAGTGGTAGCCTGGTAGCTGGCAAACAACAGAGAGTGTGTAACTGTCTATGTGCCCTTTCTCTAACAAAGTAATTAGACATGACAGGGTTTTTTTTGATGTTAGCAATTGCCTGATGATTTCTGAATATATAAAAGATTATCCACTAAATGTGTGTGTTTTAAAAAGAAATGAGCAAGAAAGTAAGAAAGATAAATTTTGGTTGCCCTGGGATTCTAAAAGCCCATTATTTTTAAGAGTACAGAGAGGATCAATAAAATAAAGAGACACATAAAAGCTCAAGATACTCTTGGTACATCCAAATAAAATAAAATAGAGAGTGCAATGTTAAACTTACAGAGTACAAGACAGGAGATGAAAAGAGCGGTTTTAAGGATACACCAGGTTTCTGGAGTATATCTTTTGTGGTATATTACAGCAATTTTCCCCTGAGCAAGATCCTAGTATTTTTTCTAAAATTTGTTTCGTATCTAGACTTTGTGTGAAGGAAGAAAAATCTTGAAACAGTTACTTTGCACAAGTACCCATGATCAAGGATAAGATTTAATATATACTCCTGCTTAGTCAGATATCAAGTTCCCATAAGGTCACAAAGCAGATTTTTCTCCCAGTTTTGTACAAATCTAAACAGAATAAAAATTCTTTCTATGAACCTCATGGTATATATGATATATAATGCAACCAAACGCCTGGCACAGCCTGCTCAGAGAGGAAAGTCAGAGTTCAGTAATTGAAAAAAAAAACAAACAACCAAAAACCCAACCAAAACACACCTAATAATTTTTAATTTATCTACTATGGTAATATGTTTTATGATACTATTTTGGTCGTGGTTACTATTTCTACATTAAAAACAGATTAAAATACAGAAAGTGCATAAGACTTGAGCCATGCAGGCCTTACTAACTAGAATTATAATACTGATATCTCAACTGAATATTTTGCACTAAGCTTTGCAAAAAATTGACAAAACAGTCCAACAGTACATCAAACACTTAGTGGAAGTGAAACTTTGACCTCATCAAATTGGAGCCTAAAACTATTAATGATGAGCATTTACAATATATAATGCATTAATAATTGCAATATATTTTGCTGAGATAAGTGCATTTTTTTTTGAATTGAAGGATCATATTGTTTTTTCCTGTTCAGTTACATTTTGTACTTGAATGTTTGGGTTCTTTTAATGCATTTAGCTCTCTACAGTGGAAATAATTCATTTTCTAAATTCAATCTGAAGGGTGCTACCGAAATTAAACCTTTTCAGCAATTGGGAAAATAGCTTCATAGAGGTAATTTGAAATTTGTCATTTTGCTTATAGTATCTAGATTTATGCAGCTCACAGACCTGTGTTTAACCTCTTAGGGGGATCAGCTCTGGTGCTTGCGCCATGTCTGAGTGTGTAAGTCTCAGAAAAATTGTGCCTCCTGAAAGAATTGCCATTTTGGGATACAATCTGAAGAGCTTTCTTGACAGAATCTGGCATGGAATATATGTAGTCATTATAATTATTATAACTAGCTGAAGGTCCATTATACAGCCATGCTCCACCTGTCAAATCATATTTTAGCTAACTATTAAGCGTGTATGTTTTTTGGTGGTGATGATTTTCTAATCTGTTTCCATTTCATCAGTTATGTTTAGAGGATTACTATTTCTAATTTGCAGTATTAACAAAAAATAATCTCTTCACCTAAATAAAGAAAGAGAAGAAAAGGTCAAGATAAGTCCTGAACACCTTACTGCTGAGAGGAGTGTCTGTACAGAGTCACATGATGCAAATGATCTGGACAAATACAAATATCTCCCCTTCAGTAAATAATTCACATGACAAGTCAAGTATGCTAGCTAGTCATGACGGTCATTTTGATGAATTTAATAAACTACAAACCTCCTCCTACAAATACTTGGAGTGAATCAAAAACATGAACTCTGTTATACTTCTAAATATTTCTGTGTGTACAATTTAATTAGCTGCAATTTAATTTATTACTGGAATGTACTTTTAGAGATGAATCCAACAATGTGAATATATTTTGAAAACATACACTCCAAATACCCACTGACACAACAATGTTGGGATCTGTTTAGGCCAGGACAACTATCTCATATTATTTCTACCTGTGGCTTCAACTATTCCATCAGAATGAAGATGGTCTCACCTATGGAACCATGTAACTTATTGTCAGTAAGAAACTTAAGTCACATAACTTAAACAACAGAGCAGTTGCTACTTTTGGAAGATCATATAAAGGACTTTATGTTCTTACCTGTAAAAGTGGTAAAATACAATGAACAAAAGCTTCTAGTCATTCCGGTGGGCATTTATAACCTAACATGAAAATTATTCTAGGAAAATCTGTTCATTATAGTTTAATCACTTATAGATATTGTTCATAATATTTTGTACCCTGATGTTTTAGAATAAAAGAGGTTTGTTTCCCCACATTTCAGTGGTGCTAAAAAAATTAGGTAGTGACAAAAATGCATGATCCAG
The DNA here is from genome assembly GCA_013397315.1 of Donacobius atricapilla. Taxonomy (NCBI): domain Eukaryota; kingdom Metazoa; phylum Chordata; class Aves; order Passeriformes; family Mimidae; genus Donacobius; species Donacobius atricapilla. The sequence continues at coordinate 768,812 of WBMY01009318.1, forward strand.
GGAAAATGAGCATATATTTCACAGAAAAACATTTTAAACGTACTACCTTCCAAGATAACCTACACATGTATTGTAGACAATGCCCAAATGAAGTTTGTTTCTGCACCCTGCATGTGTGTATTATGTCACTGTATTTACATATGCCTTTCTTAGAACTGTCCTTGAATTAGGACAAAAGCTAATGGTTTACTGAGAGTGAAAATAAGCCCAGCTCTGGGAAAGAAAACAACATCTGAAACAAACTTGTAATTTAACATTTTTATTAACCACAGTGGCAGAAGAGGGATTCTGACATGGTGTTTTAACATCCATTAATGAAAGGGATCTGGTACATAGGCTGGGCCAGACTGGCAGGAAGCTGTTGCACAGGGAGAAAAAATGCTCTAAAGCATCCTCCGGAGCTTGCCAGCTGCTAAGCCATTAAAAAAAATAGGTGTTCAGATGGTAATGTGCCCAGTATTGAATCTCACTAATAAAATAATTTCTTTGTAGCTGCTTTGTAACCTCTCAATATGCTATATGCTCTACTTCCCTTTCTGTACAAAGGACTGGAGAACAGAACATCAACTGGCCTCCACTGCCATACGATGCAAATTCCAGTGCCCTTTGCCTTCAGGGTCTACACCAAGGAATGATCTGCAAAAGGCAAAAGTAGCTGCTGCTCATGCAATCATATTTACACAGAGTTTTTGCACGCGGAAGGCTGCACCCTGAAACATAGCCTCCATCTGATCTGTTTGGTTTCACAGTGCCTCAGTATTTCCAGTGTAATGCTCAGGCACCCTCTTGGAACACTCCTCCACTTTTTGCAAGCAGCACTGGCCAGTCAGGTTCTCCAGGAGACTAAGCACCATAAAAAACATTTCACCGTAACCACTTTCTGAGTAGATACTCTACTTTTCAGTTCCAATGCCGGTGCAATCCTGAATCTAGTCCTGCTTAATTCTACGTGCTTATTTTGTTTCATAGATGGAGAAAACAAATTATAAGTTTATGAATGGAACAGAAGCAGTAAAGAGTACATAAGCATTATTCTAGCAGGCACTTCATTATCACTACAAATTGCAGGGGTAAAAATGGGCTTCAGCAGTCTTATTTAAAATCTATATCATATTTTCATGCACAAGTTTTTCCTTATTTTCCTGTGACTAGAAAATGAAAAAGCAAGACAATGTGAGTATAGTTAATTCCATCCCTGAAAGTTAGTAATTGACTCCATGGCTGGATTTCTTTGAATCCAATAAAAAGAAAAAGAAATATTAAACAAAACTGGTATGTTATTTACTTTTAGCTTTGATAACCTCTCACATCTAATTACAAATAAAGGGCTTCTCTGAATCTGTTGTCAAAATTAAAATAATGGATATCTTCTACTTTCTCCCTAGCCCTTTCAGACATCCTGTGAAACTACAATAGGGTGCTGAAGTTCTGTCTATCTGGGTGACTTCTTTACAAATGAAGATGGATGGAGATTTTCCATTATAATAATTAAGACCAGCTGCTTTCTAAAAGAGAGAGTGGGTTAGGTTTTTTGCAGGTCTTCCAAGCTGATATGTCATCAGTTTTAGTGATTGATCAAAAACTTACTGGTCTAAATTTCTAAATACGAGACATCTCAGAATTTTAAACAGATGTCATGCAAATTAAAGCAATCTTCTATCCATCTATATACATTTATAGATATATGCATGTCTTATAGGAAAGATACTAATTTTTGTCCTGTTCTGACTAGTTTTTTAAAGTTCTAAAAAATTCACAACTTTTTTTTGCATTTATTTACCATATTTCTTCAATTGTCACCCTCTACCTTTTTTCCCCGAAAACAGACTTTTTGTGATCAAAATTTTATGTTGGCACCGCTAAAATTGATTTTGCTGTATGATCTGTACTATTTTTTTTTCAGACCCACCTTTTTTCTCTGCCAATTTTCCAAAAGCCTTGATTTACTTGGAGTGCTAAAGGTCTGTTTAACTAACAGAAAAGTTTGCTAGGAGAACAAATTAGCTGACCTTTTTCCTGAAAGGGCCCCTCTGCATTTTGATAGACTTCTGCCTATCCATGGCTCTCTTGTAGCAAGGTGGTGTCTAGCTAAGTCTGAGATTTCTGTCACAATTCCAAAATCAGACTGAGAATGATACTTTAAACTGCTGTTTCCTACCTAGCTGTATTAGCCTGTAAGTTTTTGTTGTTTCTTCTAATATACAGATAGTAGTTCTGTTCTCTGCTTCAAAACTTAATAAGTTTTAGGTTGTATTATAACCCCATAACTGAAAGTGCGCAATGATTCTTAGAAAGGGGTGGTTCATTCCTGTTACAGACAGTCCATGTGCTGGTGTCATAAATGGCCATTTTATAGATGGATAATGTACTATAGTCATAATTCTTTATTGCTGATAGTTACTGCACTAGATCATGACCCTTGGATATTGAGAGTCAGTTTTTAATATCACAACCATTTACAGAGGTTAATGGACTAGGTTTTGCAGCTTTTGACCTTTTGATGATGAGGGTTAGGAGGTTGCATTTGCGCACTAAACTGCCAGAAAATATCTGTTTATTTATCTTAGCTATAATAGACATGGTTACTGCTTATAATCAAGAAGCTGAGAACAATGTGACTTGCATGAATTGGAACTAGTTGGGCTGTATCTTCTACAGCACACTTAGTATGAGATTTTCAGTTCTTATTAATTAGAAAATCAATGTATATTAACGTTAAATCTTGACAATGTTTCACCTACATAAATAAAGTTGAAATTGAATTATAGTAGCTAGACAATATTTGAAAGCTGTGACTTCCAATACAGAATTTTTTTAAGGGTCATGATCAGGTTTATGACTTGGCTAGGTTACCTGTAGATGGCTTGCTCAGGTGTTACGTGTACTGATCTGAAAGATTCACAGCAGGCTAATCACAAGGGTAAGTTTTCTGGTTGAAGTATATGGACTGTTCTGTTTCAGAAAGCCTTTTTCTTATGCCATAAAATGCCTGCAATATGAGGCAGCCATTTTAATGCTTCTGCAACAATGAAAAAAGCATCAGGTCTGCAGTATCGAGAGTAGCATGGGCTACAAAAGTAGAGAATTAAAATTTAGCCCTTTTCCTTTTAGAAGTTCAATTTAACTTGGTCATTTACTTAGAAAATAAAACATGGGGGTGAAGGGAAGGAAAAACCCTCAGAAAAAAGAAGCAGAATACAGTAATTATTCTGATTCAATGTTTCAACAGTATAACTAATGTTAAATATAGGGAATATTAAAGGACCCTCTCTATATTTAAAATAAAGTTGCAAAAGAAAGCTGTAATTTGATTGTCTAAAATGCTTATTCAGATGGAAATATTTAAAAATAGATGGAAAAAATGTGGTGAAATAGTGACAGAAAGAAGTGGGAACATTGAATAGTAGAAACACAGTGACTTATCTAAGTTTCAAACAAGACCTGATGCACTGACCAAAGGTTTCTAAATCCTAATCAAATTTCTATAACTTCCGTAAAAGTTAATTTTCAGAACTAGAGACTTAGAGATTTCATTCATTGTTTCTAGTCAGATTTTGATTGTTTTAGCATTATTTTTACCACTATTTATTTTAAAAAATATTTTGAGTACCAAGTAATTCAGATAGGCTCAGAGAAAATTTGTCCAGTTCTCGCCTGAGAGAATTTGTAAAGCTCTTTAACCATGATGGCTTTTTTACTCTTATTTATCCTTCTTACAGCTTTTATCCTCCCTTTTCTTTGCTACCATAGCAGTGTGGGTGGGAGTGCTGCATTTTGTTTGCTCTGTAATGCTGAATGATTCCAATATAATCAAACTACACTTTTATAGTGTCGCTTTATACTGTGCAGCCCAGGGTGCTAACAAAATAATAAAATTAGCAGCTCAGATAATGATGAGCAAGGCAGGTCAAACAAATAATCTTTTAGACCTGGAATTGAAACTGGAATGGTATTAGAGTCGCAAACAGCCAGAGGCAGTGCTGACATATGAGACAATGCTTAACCAAGCCCCAGGCATAGATATGTGGGGAGTGTTTTGGAGATCTGAACATGGATGATACTGAGTGCTTCCTGCAGGCCACGAGAAAGACAAAGTAAATGGAACACGGCCACAGTAGTGGTACTGGCAAGTACTCAGCATCTGAAAGAATTGGACTCTGATGTCCAACCTGAACTTTTATTTGTAATCAGTATTGTGTTTTCAGGTACCTAGGGGCAAGGGTATTTCTACTCTACCTCATCTGTAGTTGATTATCTCATTTTACCTTCAGCTTGACTCCATTTACAATGAAGAAAAAATAGTATCAGTTAACCAAACATTGCTGATGTGATGAACTACTTACACAGATTTCTTTAAAAGGGTGTTTCGGGAGGTAAAAGCCAAGAGTTCTGTTGCAGTTTGACATCATGTAAATTTCCTCTTTTTCCAGCATGTAGTTTGCAAATCTCACAGCATAAGGGGGAGGGTTTCCTATATTATACAAGTCTAGTCCAAATCTGTCAAGAAGCTGCCGTCTAAAATTGTGGGGGACTCTTTAAGATTTACACCTGTTAGATACGAGTGCTTTTCGCTTATAAAATAGAGGACGGTCAGATCGATTAACTACAGTATATAGTACTTAAAGTGATGAAGAAAGACATTGGATGGTCAAATGATTAATGTCAAGCTATCCATTTTGATGTTTGAAATCCTAATTGTGTTTAGCTCTGACCTACACCCTCATTGCCACTAATATAATTACAGGATCTCATCTAAATGAGATGGATTAAAGAAAAAAAAAAAGAACTTGTCTCTAGTTTATCTTCAGAAGATTCTTCTATACCTACGCATATAAAATGGTTAAATTCATCATTTTTTTAGCTGTCTGAAATAAGGTCAGGAGATAATAGCATTTCATTGCTTAAAGTTACACATTTGTATTTCTTTCTTCCTTTCTCTCCTTCTCTCCCTTGTTCATTGCTTACTCTTTTGTTTGTACAATGTTCTTTTGTCCTGAACAATATAACATTTTAGTTCTTGTAATAAATGCCTTCATGTGAGGCATTTCAGCTAAGAGAATGTTATTAGACTGTGCTCTCAGGCAGTGCACCCTCACACGATCAATACGAATCCGAGCTTCTGTTCATTCCCTCTTTGCTTAAATTCCCTGCAAATGTGCAAGGGAAGCAGCAGAGGGTGTCATCAATCATGGGCTACTCTGACATGCGCTGAAACCTGACCAATGCTGAGATGTTTTAATAAGGCATCCATTAAAACCCTCAAATAAATTGCAATTTGAAAGCAGAACGTAATATAGCCAAGTTTTCCTCATCCATCTTGTGGCATGTCATGTAATGTAATTGCACTGTTAATTTATCCGAGAACTTTCTCTGTACATGGTTTCATTGGCATTGCTTGATTTCCCTACAGACTCTTGTGTGTTCGTGGAGGTGAGTGTATATGCATGTGTTGTGCATATATGTATCTGTTTCCACTTTAGAGGGTGATAATTGTTCTGTTTAGCATGGCATTAGCCAGAGAAACAATCACGGATTTGAAATGTTTGACATTTTGTCAATGTCTGCTGAGCTTTCTGATATTTCCTATCCAGTTCTTGCCCAGAGCAGGCCCCCCTTTTCTTCCCTTCCCAGCCTACCATTGGTTTATGCCCCTCAAGAGTGGGATCACTCAGAGCGCCTGTGGATCCCATCAATAAATATTGACAAAAGGGTTGAGGGACCATTTAAGATCACAAAGTAATGGCAGTCAAAACAACACAATGCTGATATCTGTTCCTGTGCTTAGGAGGCAAACATGGAGTTTTGGCAAGGGCAGCGAATGTGAGTAGTATATCAATAGGACAGAATGAAAAAAATGCTTGTGTAAAATAACGTCAAAAAAATGACATTTAAGTTTCTCTTTTTTACACATAAGTTCTGCGAGGGAAGATACAGGCAGAAGCTCATATAGATTTCTTTGTCTGTCATGCATAAGTCTACAAATAAAGCTATTCCTCATCTATGGCTGCATCAGCAGGTTTTTTTACTTTTATTTATTCTTCTGGGTTTTTGATCATCCTTTATCTCTCTTTGCTGTGAAAAAACCCCACATTGACAGGTGTAAAGCAAAATATGCTACTGCGCACAAGCACTCTCTATCTGGTCTTCCATTCTAACTTTAATATGAATTAAGATTTTGTTTGCTTTGGTCCAACAATTTCCTTTTTGGAGTTAATAACTGCTATATTAAAAAAAACAAATGAGCCAATCCCCGAAAACAAACCCTAGATTTTTTTTCTGTACAATGGAATCAAATCAAATGGTAATAAAGAGCTTTTTAAACTAAAGAAATCAGAAAAATTACATTTGATTTCTACAGTTTGATACTCTATAGCACAATTCACCCAATTTCAAAAGACTTGCTCTTAAATATATTTTTTCACTTCTGTGTTTTCAGTTACATTGCAGACATGTACAGGGACATACTCTGTATCTGGAAAGGTTCAAAAGCCTGGGTTTCTGAGTCACTGAGCACCCCAGTTTCTGAATGCCAGAGAAACTACAAGGATCAGTACTGATGATAATAACATCTCAAATGTGCTGTGCAAGGTTACTAAGCACGTAATAGATATTCCAGTCATTGTAGTGTCAGCATCTTAAATCTTTATGGAAGTAATTTAAATCATTGGGAAAAAAACCCTAAAGTTTTAACTTTTCAAGCACCTGATTCCATTTTTTATTTAAGAGTTCAGGCATCAGTGTATGGCATTTAAAAATGGACATGAGGCAATATTGCTGCAATCCCCCACAAAGGCTTATTTCAGTGCCGATATTCAAAGAACTGAAAAAAAAAGTGTCACTAAAGCCCAGAGAATCAATTAATATTGTTTTCAGCCACAATGTCTCCTACAGACAGTGTTCATAAAAGTGTGAAAATACCTGCAGAAAAATACATCTGCCTAATTTTCTACCATTTTTCCATAACATTGTTTTAAGTTCAAATTAGGTGAATTTCCAGGAAATTCTCTTTTGTTAATTTTCTCCCTTTTAGGGCAGATTCGTAATTCTTTGTTTCTGTTTAGTCAACCTTAAGATCAACACTGTAATTATATGAAGGATTTGGTGAGGTACTCGATCAATTCTACAGTAACCATCTCCGAAATGCTCATTTTGATAAAAAAATGATGGCATTGTAATCATCCTGAGTAATCATTACTTAACTTATGCACTCTCTATGTTTAATATTACTAAGACTGCAAATATTGCAGATGAGAAAAAATTAACAGGGATCTATTAGTAATGATTTGTTTAGATGTGTAGGTATAACCCATCATTTTTTTATATATATACATAGAATTAATGAAATATTAATGCACTGAGAACACTGAATTCAGTTCTGTCAGTCTACTTTAAGGAGAAGAAATGAATATGAGTCTTAAAATGATATAAAAAAAACATAAAATAGAAATGTGCTTGTTAAATAAAATTAAACAGAGTTTATGTGTCTGTTTCACGGGCACTGGGCATGATTCCACATTCCCTAAGGATACTATACATCACTTTGCTAGTGTAAAGGGAGCATAAATCATATTTACAGTTACTTCATGGCTGCTTTATACTGCCAGAGTCATGTAAAACAGTGCAAGTGTAAATGAAGTTTGAGATAAAAGGAAATGCAAAAAAATTCTGTAAGCACAGGTAAAGCACAAAAGACACACTCATGTATTTCTGGTACTTGGAACTACAGCCTTTATGGAAATCAATGGAGTGATTATTTAGTCTCTTTCTTAGGAAACACAGGAACATTTAAAGAAAAAGGGCTTGACTGTTGAGTCCGCTGTGGCCTGCCCCATTTAACCCTGTGATGTTTTTAAAGGAACTGATTTGTTTCACTTTTTGATTTCCTTTCTCTGAGCTCTTTCTTGAACTGATTTATAATTCTTGAATCTATTGCTGCCTTCAGCAATGTGTTCCATAATTCAGCTACCCTTTGTGTAATTAAATTCTGTTTGAATTGCTTATAGGCTTGTACTGCTTGTAAGCTTTCCATCCGGGATCTCTTGTTTCTGAGTTACTAAAATTGTAATGAGTATACCAGGAATAATGTAGTTTGACTACTAAAATACCTGTGTCTGAATTCAGACTGAATGTCAGTTAAGTAGGCAAGAAAAATCTCAGTGAAATTACATTTGAATTTTTGGTCCTTAGAATTTTCTAAAGGTGGTATGTGACAACTGAAATCTATGGAGAAAAAATGTGACACTACAAACACTCCATAAAAAATAAAATTTCAGTTCTGGTCTGACAACATTTCCCATATTTTCTTAACAATTCCTCAGTCCAAATTTGAATATGCATCAATGTTTAGAATTCCCATTTGTGCTATTTATAATATAGTTATGTGTCTCTTAAAGGAACATACCTCTTCCCTCTCCTCCTCCCCCCTTCACTTTGAAAAAAACCTCAGGAAAATATGCCAGTAAACCAACATGACCACATGCAGTGATATTTTCAAGAAAACCTCAGGAGAAAAGCATTTCTATTTCATAGCATAAATCTGAGCTCTTGGCCAGCCTTCCGTTTGCAAGTCGCCTGCACAACTCTCATGCTAATTCTCCACCAAACCTCCAGTTTTATGAAAGCTATATTTTATCTGTTTGGTTCTTTGCAATCACATGAGAGTTGAAAAAGGAATATTAGCACCACTCACATTTTATAGTGGGAGTCACAGTACTTGGTTGACCCCTTTTTCAGGTCCTATTGAATTTCCTATACAAAGGAAATGAAAATGTTTTATATTTGATACAGCAGCATATAACAAGAGGTTTAGTTATTACACAGAGCTGCAATTTTCTGCCTTTTGTTTCAGTTGTCTGATCTGAAATTTCAAGCAGAATATTTGTTGGGTTTTTTTGAATGTTGAGTCTTCAGACACATGGAACAAGGAACACTGTCATATGTATGTAATTTACTCTGAGCAGGTAACATGGAAATCAGAGAACATAATCACTGTGTTCACCTTTTGTTATTTGACTCCAAACCTCAATTAAAATATATTTGAGATACCTTTTCAGTGTGGTCCCATTACTGTAGAGCTTTTCAAATATAGGTAAAATGATTAGTGTTATGTTATCCTGCTCCCTTCATCTACCTGCTTTTTTCCACCTATTCTGAGAGGAATTTTTGCATCGGGGTAATTTTGTCCTCTAAATCATCTCTTCTAATCTGTTAATCTGTATTTCTCTCCCACTTACTAAAAACCTGTAAAAAACTTAAATTACACCTGCATAAAACAGAATCAAATTCTACGTTGTTTGGCCAGGAAGCAAAGCATAATTCCTCATAAGGATTTTAATACTGATGCAACAAAGTCACTGTTATGACATAATTTAGATTGCTTAAAACTTCTGACTGTGAAATAAAAAAAAAAAAAACCAAAAGTGTAAAATTTTAATTCGGGGAATTAAGCCATTAGTTTCAATGGGTCAGGATTTCACTCAGAATACTTGAAAGGCCAAATATTTGGCAAGCCTCAAATACATAACAGGATATATGTGCAGATAGGGCCCTTGCACACCGAGGGAAAGAATCCATATCTGAGACAAAAAGATACTACCAATTCTTATCTCATGCCCTTGCTTGCAAAATGAGTCCAAACAATTCCAATGGGAAAAGGCTAGCTTCTTGTCTCGATTATTATATTAGTGATAAATAAAGATAAGATTTTAGAACAGCTTAAATTACAGAACAATGCCAAATACACGCTCAAGAAGACATTGCAGGCAAAATCTCAAAATAAAGCCTATTTGAACAAAACATCACTTCTGACAGATGCTATGAGCACTTGTAATAAAAATTGAAGAAAGAGAAGTCACATATCTTAAAAGATAAAAATGAGATTATAATAATAGAGACAAAACCAAGTTCATGGCTGGAAAATTTAAAACATCGCAATATAAAATGAAGAGAAAAAGTAGGTTTTAGGTTATTTTTGTTTTGCTGGTTGCTTTGTTTGTTTGGTTTGGTGTTTTTTTTGTTTGTTTGTTTTTTCCTTAAAGGAAAAAGTATGACTAACAGCTTACATGAAGAGTTTTTACTTCAACCTTATTTGAAAACCTGGAATTAGGATTTTCTTGCAAAATTTAATGTTTTCCTTGGTGTTTTACTTATAAGCAAACAAATTTTCCAGGTTTTCTGGTTACAAGAAAACCGGAATTATCCCTGCATTTTTATTAGCTTCTCCTTGGTTCTTTAAGCAGTCACTGGCCTGCTCTTCAATCTTTCTGCGCTTGCTGTCAAGCATGGATACGCCCCTAATTTAACACCACTAGCTTAACGGGGAGAGCCCTGCAGCCATGACTATTGGCTGTGGGACCCCACACCACAGCACTGGTGCTGCCTGAGTGTTTGGTTCAAACATTTTTCTCCTCACAATGAATTGAATCCTTATCTATGCATATATCTAATCTTTATCTATACACCTCCTCATGCGTTAATGGGCTGCAAGTACTCCATCATCTGATGGGTTCGGTATTGTTCCTTTGACTTGCAAAATGCTGAAACCACACAGTGGTGAAAATGAAAGAAATCCAGGTCATGCAAACAGTGCAGAAAAGCAAGAATGAGGCTTGTATTGAGATACACTCAGACGTTGGTAACTCTTAGGAATGCATTTTCTAATAGACCATAATGAAAGTTTGAAACTAAAAAAAATCAGTGGTTTTGGGAGATTGTACTCAGTAGTTTTATTTCAGATCTATTTGAAAGAAATGTCAAAGCATTTTTTAAAATAGTGTTTTGAGGGGGTTTCTCTGTCTTCAATAGTAAGCCACTGTCACCAAGAGGAAACAAAGCTTTTTGGTGGTCAACACTATTCCTACCAAGTTCATAAATTTGCAGCACATTGAATCATGATTTTTTTCAGAATTATCTTTTAGTGTTAGAAAATCTTACTGACTTTCTTTCTCAATCTTTTGAAGGGAAAAAACATAAATTATGTAGATATTGAACAAGAACTTGCCATTCTAACAAAAACACCACACTTCACCTTTCTGCCCCTAATTTCATGAACAAACAAAAGCAAGCCGCTGTTGAAGATATTGAAGCTCGAGAACTGAGCTGGGAAAACTGCTCCCCACTGTACAAGTTATTTAAGGGCAAATAGTGAGACAAAGGTAATTTGAGCTGCAAAAAAAATTGGGAAGGGAGAGAAAACATTGAAATTTTATGAAGAATGATGGAGGTAAATATTTCTTGGGAACATTTTTTTAATAACTTCTTAGAGGTAATAAAGTAGTGGAATAGTCTCCTCAGCTTCTTCTCTTGTTTAGGGTAGCTAAGCAGTGTATACAGAACTGTCACCTATTCATTTCCACAGGCAGCAGTTGTAACAATATGTCCATCACAGCTGGATTGCTTTTATTTGCTAGTCACAGGCAGTTCTGCAGGAGAGAGTTTACAACGTCAGGGCCTGATCTATGGCATATAAGCTGGACCAAATGGGTGATAAACTAAATGTGAATCCATGTAAGCAAAGTAATATATTTTTCTATGCACTGTATCTTCTCTGGCAACACTGGCTTTTCTTGTAAGACAAACAGATTAGTAGGAAAGACAATCTGCTCCACTCTTAAGGAGATTTTGCTTTCCTTGCTTAGCATTTACTTCAGAGGGAAATAAAGACAATTCAGAATGTGACTACATGGACAGCACACAGGGACTAAAGCCTATTGGAGCAAGAATAAAGCTGATTTTCAGGCCTCATTTTTTTGTGTGTGTGTAGCAAATACAGATTCCAATGTTACGTGGTGATTGCTGTCACCTACCATTTCCTTACACCTTTCAAAAAAGAGGCCACCCGCTGTATCTGCTCAAGATCCTGAGGAAGCTGAGTGCAGCTGTCTGACTAGGAAATATCTGAACTCTCAACTGCCTTGTACTGCCTTCCTGGTCAACAACATTCACTATTGTTGCTGATGTATAAGTGAAAATTGCTTATTCTCAAAGACTTTAATCAGAAGGCACATCTTGGTCTTCAGCTGTAATTTCTTGTCTAAAACAATGTCACTCATATGACACACAATAATTTCTGGATCAAATCTAACATTTCTTTTGAAATCTTTTAGGAAGGTATTCAACCTCTACATAAAAGCTACATGGCATCATGTGCATCACTGAGAATCCAGCTCATGAAAGTATTCACTGCTATGGGAGATTTATTTTACCTTCAACAGCTTTGTATCTATTGATACAATCCTGCATAATGTTAGTTCTTTATAAAATTGTCACTATATTTTTTCTATACAAAAATACCCAGTGACTAACTAGTTAAATCCATTAAAGAGCAGAGAAATATTTGTCTTTTAGTTCACATAAGTGAGTGGAAAAGAAGAAGCTAACTATCTGCTAAATACCAGTATAATCTTTGAATTGTGATCCTTCAAAATAGAATGTAGACTCCACATACAAAATAGGTTAGTGTCTCTGATGATATCAGGTTTACAGGGGAAAGGGATGCAAATATTTTGCTAAAAACAGCAGAGATTACTCAGAGACATTAAGGAAAATAGAGGTCACTTGTCCTAAGGATTTCTGGTTTTGTTTTAGACCTTCTATCTAGGAAATAAAATTGCACTTAGTAGATAGAACAAAATTTGAGAAGGATACAGGTTTGAATCCAAGGACTTTTTTGGGGGGTTGTTTTTTTTTTTTGTTAAAATGTTTGAGAAAAAGCCTGTGCTAAAGATTAGGACTTGGTTTCTGATGAAAAATACTGCACTTGATTCAAAAGTTTAGAATAGTTATCAGCCACAAGAAGGAAACCTTTAGGGTCCTAGTATGAATTTGATAATTATTAGGTGCTAAACTAAGAGTAACTTAGACTTCATGTGGATTTGTTGCTCCTGTATAGAGGTTTATAAATATTTTGGTGATTGAATTATCTTTCTCTTAATTTTTCCAAAAAATGTCCATGATCAATCTTTAAAAAAAAAACAAAAAACAACAGAACCCACTTTTTTTTAGGGCTATAGAACTTACAGAGTAAAATCAGAAATGTATTTGAAGACTTCTGCAATTTTAAAGTAAGTTACTGATTTCCTTCCAGTGGGTTGCTCTACAAGCCCTACAGAGAAAAGAAAATAGAGTAATAAAAAAACCAGTTATGTGAAAATTTAATTCCTCTCCGAGAAGAAGTTCACTTCTGTGATTTATTAAACTTTTTACATTTACAAAGGTGCATTATAATTCTGTTTTCTTTTCTCTCCTTTGTCAGTCTATTTTAAAATGTAGAACAAAAGATACATTACAATATTTTGGTGGGAATAATTTTCAGTAGCATAAAATACCTGCAACGAATGACACATAAACAAACATACGAATAAATGGAAAGTTAGAGTGATTAAATTATGACTCTTAAAAGAAAACTCTTGATTTGTGAAGCAGTTTCTTGGTTCAATATTGTCCATTTTTTTTTTTTTTTGCCTTTTTGTTTGTTTGTTTGTTTCTTTTTTGTTTGTTTCTGTTTTTTGTATTTTTGGGTTTTTTTTTGTTTGGGTTTTTTTTTTGGTTGGTTGGGGTTTTTTGTTTTGTTTTGGTTTGTTTTTTTTTGTTTTGTTTTGAAAAGCAAAAAGGCCAAATATATAGCATTATTTTTCCCAAGTTCCTTCATTTATNATTTTTCTCAAGTTCCTTCATTTATTTGACTCTGTTTCTTGCTGTTTTCTAGGCACAATATGACCTATTATCAATCAGAGTGTTGTGGTTTCACGTTTACCTGTTTCTGTTTGCCGAATTTAGTGTAGCAGTTTGAGTATCTTTTTTGCTGTGAGATAGGATTAGGAGAAAAGCAAGCAGGCTCAACTTACAGGTACAATGATGGATTTTATTAACACACACTAAAAGGAGAAAAAAAGGGATCAAAATGAAACTGCCTTCCTCTGAGGCACGAAGGAAAAAGGCACTTTCCTGGGCTCCCGCTGACTGTAGGGCTGTGTGACCCAGAGGTGCATACCTCCATTTAATTGGCCAATCGTGCCATTGATCGCAAAAGCCAGTCGCGAATTGGTTTGTACTGTCCCTGCTAAAACAGCACACAGGGTCAGAATAAACCACTGTGAAAAATCTAATCTTATGTTCTATGAAAAACAATTGAAGAATCCCTCTTCCAGACCATAACTGATCAACAAGTTTTAATTAAAACTTTTAAACAGAAATATGACCTATTCTTAGGCTAATGTCTTGGAGACAATATTACATCCTTAGATACTATATCGATGTTTTATGGTATATATATTTAGGAAATAGGGCATTGCAAAATAAACTTTTCATTTTTTCTTCTATTTTAACAGAAATTTATGATCATGAGATGTCCTAAAAGACAGGTTGTTGTCTCATGATCATTGGACTAGACAATACTTAGCTTAATGATACGCCAACATGAGACACAGCATCTTTCCAAAGTCAAATGCAAATATTTATTGGACCCTTTGACCTTTTTTCTTTCTTTTTCAGTTGCACATTTTATCAGGGTAACTAATTATATTTAAGAAACAACTTTCAGAGTTCACAAGGACTACATGAAGCCTGATTAGGGAGAAGAAATTACATTTTTACATTTGTGAAGTTCACATATGAGCGGGGAAGAAAATCAAAAAAGGTCTTTACAGCTATCGGTGCTAACCCAGAAATTCCATAACGGACTCACTGTGCTGAAAAGTGAGTTCATATTTATAATAAATATCGATAACAAATCATCCACTGACTATTCCAAATTATCGTTAACTTCCTAGATTTTCTACTTATGCCACTCCACAGTCATTCCTATCTCAGTAAGGCACAAGGGAAACAATCAAACTTTGAGTAATTTTAAGCTTTCCTAATTGTAGGACTGTGCTTTCTAATCAGTGAGAGCTCTAGAAATATAATGATTAACTACTGATTCCTTTTTTTCATCATAGCTGTATCATTTTCTCTCTATCACATCAGTGTAACATTTGCCTGCTAAGGCTGGACTGGAGGGAGGTAATCAAAAGTAGAACATATGAAATGCTTCTACCAGTTTATTACTGCAGCTGACCTCTTTCCCCAAAAGTGAAGACCTTTGAGAGACCATTTGGAAAGTATATTGTGAAATACAAGTAACATTTCAAGCAGAAAACCTCAACATTAAAAACTGTGAGACAGATGCCTGTCTTGGTATAAGCAAGATGCTATTGATGTCCATTGCAAGTATTGATGTCTTCCCTTCTGCAAAAAGACAGGGGTTGTGGTTATCTCCAAAAGTGGCTGAAGCCACTGTCTAAATTGGTGCTGAAGAAAGGACAGTGAGAAATACATATTCTGTATGTAGAGTGTCTTTTTTTCCTAAGCCAGTTTAATTTGTTTCTGGCATGCTACACTCATTGAACAATGTACTGCAAGCTACTCGGATGCCAATGTGACGTGAGACATGGAGCTCTTGAGCAGTATAATATAGAAGATAATGATAACACCCATTTTAAAAAATGTTATTTGTAAAGTGATGGAGCTTGTGATGCTGTGTGTGACAGCACTGTGAGCCAGTCTTTCTAGCCTTAGCATCACAGTCCACCATGTAACCAAAAAGCAGCAATTCTGAAACAATTTGAGAAGCTAGGTAGAAATCTTTTGTATTAGAAACTGAATTGTTTTTAAAATTTTATTATAACCATGTCGTGATCCATTACTAAATGCATTTGTCTACTACATGTATTCATTAATATCTGTAGCACTGCAGCCCTGTAAAGCATTAGATTGTTTTGTACTAAGCACTATGTAAATATGGATAAAAAAAGATAACTCTTGCCCCAGAGGACATATTTGTAAAGCAGCAGCAGATTGTATACATGAAGCCCAGCAGAAGATTTTGTGGAAGCAATTTCAGATACTTCCGGTACTCATAAGCTGTGCCCCAATCAACAGTCTAATGTATGTGAAGTTTGCTCTTAAACCCAGCTGTCTTCATCTTGAGATTTATGTTCACCACACATAAAACTTACTAGTTCTATTTTCTTCAAGGTAAATGATTGTTCAATAGCAATACTATTTTTAAGAGGTACTGAAATTCATTTATTAGCAATCACATCCAGTTGATACCTCTCATGCTTTAAAAAAAGGTAGAAATTTCTTGTGGTGTAGGAAGTAAGCCAGTAAATAATGAATGAATGGATAAATAAATAAATAAATAAACAAGACTGTCAGATAAGAACATTTTCAAGGAAACTTGTGAGTTTACAACCTTTGGGGGAATGCTTTTCCTAATTAAAAAAATTCTATAGAAATTGTTATATATAAACTGAAAGTCTAACTGCATAAATCTAGATGTAAGCTAGAATAGGAATGATGAAATTTTGTTCAATTTTTGCATTAAAAACTGCAAAAGAAACTCCAATTACACTGTGAAGATATTCGTAGTCCTGAAACTCATTGGACTAATACATCTAGACGTTTTCTTCCCTGCATCTGAATTTATTCAGTTCAAGGAAATGCAGTACAGTTAGCATTCAACTTTAATTGCAATGAGGTGACAACATACTGGGTAATGAGTTGTTTATGAGTTGTAGATGTGTTTACAATGAGTTGACAGTGTGTTGGATAAAGTGTTCTTCTAAAGTTGTAGATCTATGTACAGTGAGCAGTGGGGGAATGTTCATTAGTTGTCGATTTGTTTGTTTACATTGTTTTCGATTTGCAATTGCTATAAAACAAATCCCAGGCTGATGAAGGATGATTGTTTGTGCGCTTTAATGATTTACTGTAGTAACTTGTCTGAAAAAGTACTTAACTCTGCTTCATCTGTCAGTTCTCACTGCAAAAACCCCCAGTCACAATAGTTTTATTAGCACAGCATGGGCCATTTGTAAGAACATTATGCATCTAAAAAATATTAGTGCTTTCCTGTTCAGTCTGTTCTATTTTGGCTGGCTGAGCTGAACAGAATTTCTTCTGTTCTATGCAAGTTTATATCTTTTAATATCCACCAAGACATTTACTTGAAGCTATGTCTATAGCATCCCTGGAAATACTTTCCCTGATGTCTTAAGAAAGGTCACATGCTTAAAGTTAAATTACCATTTACTTTTTCTCACTGCTGCTACTTTCTCAAAAACAGTTAAAAAAAAAGAATCTACCATCAGGTTATGCTGGGTTACATGACATGAAGAAATTCAAATATACATTGGAGGATACTTGCTTTTACGTTACATAAAATCTTTCAGCAGTTTTCAACAATTTGGCAAAATAAATATGACAACATACTTTGTTACTTCAATTAATGTATGTCAATAATTTTTCTTCAAAATAAATCCAAAAAGGAAATTTGATTGGTTTGTACCCACACTAGTTGTTCCCAATTACTAGTCCTGTGGTCCAGAACAAGCATGGACCATGGGTTTTTCATGGGTTTTTTCATTGTTATTTCCCAAGAACACCTGTATGACATATACCCTCCCTTTCATCTTCCCTTGCTATGCATATTTTAAGTATGCATTTTTGACTGTTTTTGCAACTTATCTTATCATGGGTTTGTCCAATATTTAAACACATTTCATCCTCAAACGCTTGCAAAAAAAGCTCCCAAAAGAGCTGATAAAGGAGTTTAAAAGATGTCTGAGGTTTGGATTACATTGCTATGCAGAAAACCTGCTCTACCCAAAGTGAAAAACTTCTGGAACTTATCAAAATGTGATTTTGAATGTCCTGAATAATACAAAAATTAGTCCAAATAATCTAATTACTAAAATCCAGACAGATTTTATCAGACATCTGATAAAATCTCTGAAATCTTAAACACATTAGAGAGATATGGAAACAAAAAGGCCAAATATATAGCATTTAGAAATGGTACATTGCTGGCTAAAATATGAATGCATTACCAGTGCCCTGACTTTTTGTCTTTCTTTGTCATTATACCCTTATCATTAGTTTGTAATTAGAAATTCAATTATTTGGAATTTATATACTGTAATTCTCAATACTTTATCCCACAGTGATCATGCATAAAGAATGAAAGCTATAATTGCAGGGAGAGGTGCTGGCTCCCTGACATTCCCGCTCTTTGGGGAGTAAGGTTTTGCCACACTGGGGGAAGGAGGAAGAGAAGATTAACAGAAACACTAGCTAGACTCTTCTATAATTCTTTCCCACAAAACCAGAAGTGGCCAAACAGCCAATCCATCTACATTTCTGTTCTGCCTGGGTTTTCCTAACATACCAGTTGCGATGTTCATGCACTGAAGCTGGGAGGCTGACAAGCAGAGTCAGTGTGTCTCCACAAGCATTTTCTGTGCACAGCTCTATAAGGCTATAGAGCTCAGCTGGCTCTGTGATCTAAATTCTTAGCCTTTTTGAGCAGAAGAGCAAAAGAAAGGGAGATCAGCAGGAAATTTTAAAAGGAAAGGCTAATTATCCCCAAGTGGAAACATTCTTAGTCATTTCAGCAACTAGAACTTGTCCTGTTCTGTGAAGGACCTCAGCACTAAGAGTTGAAGAGTCCATGCTGAAGGAATATTAAGTCTGCATTTCTTTATTACATGGACAAACAATGCCTCTGTGGAACCCAGATACACTCTGTGAAGTGAACTTCACAGTATGTCTATTTATCTAGAATAAAGGACAATATTGAATTTAATATACTTTTCTATTAGCTATTTGGAGCAGATTAGCATTTTAAGACAGGTATATGTGCATTATCTTTCACAAGCACAATATATAAAACTAGAATATATATATATTTTATACCACTAGATCACATTATACCACATTTATAGTATAACGAGACGTGTTTTCATAGTATTGTTTTTTAAAAATCCCAGTCATATATTTATAAGTATTATACTTAAAACAAGTTTTGACTTTAAAAAAATGTCCCTTTATACATGATACTTTATCTGTCACGTCTTATTTTTTCAGTTAGTCATTATTTTGTTAGTGGTACTAATTCTAATTACAAGAAGTGGAAAATATTACTGCAAAATCAGCTGCAAAGACTGAAAAACCTAGTTCAGGATTATTTTCTCCCACTGGGAAATATTTCAACTTATAAGGCCAAGCTGGATGGGGTTCTGAGCAATCTGGTCTAGTGGAAGGTGTTCCTGCCCATGGCAGAGAGGGTGGAGCTAGATAATCTTTGAGATTCGAGACATTCCAACCCAAGCCAACCAATATCATGCTCTCTAAGCTGTTACTTTTCACATTAGTAAATAAACAAATAAATAAGGAAATAAAGTATATTTTTATGACAGACAAGTAGGGGATAATTTTCTAGCCCATGAATGGAAGGCGCTCATAGAAATCCTATTAACAAATAATCAAAGCTGTGGGTATGCATCCATTCACATTGCTTTTGAAAATATACCCCAGGATGAATGATTTTAGTATGTACAGGAAGTTCACAGCTGATGCTTTATTGTCCACTGAGCCATCTTTTTCCTCATCTGGGAAATCAGCTATGCACATGTTTTTACATCAAGAAGAAAGGTACTGTTCTTATTTACTAATATGCAATGCCATAAAACTTTGAAAAGAATTTTAATGATATTTGCAAATTGGTTGAATCTAAAACTCACCTAGCAGCAAAGAATACAGAGAAGGTAATAGAGAAACTGCTGTTCATGTAATTTTCATAGCTTCTTACATATTCATGTTCCAAAAAGATTTCTTTTACAGAAGCTCATGCTCATCTAACCAGACACTTTGTAAGTAAAAATGCATGAAATTTAAACCAGCTTTTCATATAGACATTTTTTTATGGCTGAGTCTTTTAGCAATCCAGCAACGGTAGACACCTATAAATGTATAATGTGATGGATTAGATTGTAATGCAGTCTAGATGCATATGGAGGTGGTGTTTGCCCTTCAGTGCAAATCCATTTTAGTGTCAAAAAGACTTCATGGGAATTAATAGCGCATTGTCCAGGCAATAAGTAAAATGTTGCATTTGTTTTTTCCTTTGAAAAAGAATCCAAATCTTGCTCCTAATTATACAATTATGACAAAGGATAAAGCCACTTCTAACAAGGAAATACCAAGAAAATCAAAATATCAGTGATTTGGATGGGTTTGGATTCCTGGTTCGAACCTGGTTTTAAAATAGGAATCTTAAAGAATTTGTTAAAGAAGATTTGTTCTCTTCATGATTTGTCAAAGCACATTGTAAAACCAGCAACAGACTTGCACCTTAGACAGACATGCATGAATTTGGGGCATGTCAACTTGGGGAACTTGGGAAAGTTAAAACCAAAATAGCTGAAAGGTGTGAATGTAAAGCTTGTTATATAAAGTGCTTTACCGTTCTGTGTGAATACGTTCCCTGAAATCCAAAATCCTTTTGAAGCTTTCCAGCAGTAAGACCACCTTGTTTCTCTGCAGGATTCAAAGGCACTTTAAACTGAGGTCTACATCCACATGCTTAGGCAACTCAATTAAGCTTTACTGAGAGTCTTCTGCTATGTGCAGCCTAAGTTTAAACCTTACATTAGAAATTATTTTTAATAGGGAATAAAAGTGTCTGGGATTGGTTTCACATCTGTGTGACCTATATATGCTTTTAGATTATTCATATGTTTAAAATGAGGATACATATATTTAAATATCATGCTACATTCCGATGAGCCTAAGAAAATCTTAGTGGAACCCTCAGGATAAAAAGGAATTGAGTGATGTCCCTTGTGATGTCTCCACCAAAAAACAGTGCACAAGCAAGTCTCCTAAATAACTCAATATTGTTTGTACCAAACGTTCTGAAAAAGAAGTTCCTGATCTTTCTCAAATTCTCAAAAATTGTTAACAAAACATTTTAAAATGTAAAAAGCCTTCTTTTTTTGCAGCATTCTGATTTAAATTTTGAAAGCTTCTTCTAATATGGTAAAAGTCTTGCTTCAAAACCATAAAAAAGAATGAATAGTTTAATTTAAAAAAATTCTTATATTTAAATTCCTTGTGACTAGAAGTCTCCTAACAATAAACCATTAAAAAAAATCCTCCACAGATATTTAGATTCTGTCAGCATATTTATTGGCCATTTCTTTTTATTTGAATCAAGTTTGTCCCAGAATCTCATACATGTTACATTTGGAAAAGCCAAAAATTTCAATTTTTAAGAAAGATTCCTCTGGAATATAGAGAGAGTTTTCCATTTCTGTTGTCATGGTTTAACCCCAGCCAATCATCAAGCATCAAGTATCTCACAGAATCAGAAGGGTAAAAGCCAGAAAACTCCTGGGCTGAGATGCAGACTACTTAGTAGGGAGAGCGACAGCCAAGCACACCAACAAAATGAAACAAGGAATTCATTCACCACTTCCCCTGCCAGGCAGGTGTTCAGCCATCCCTGGGGACTCACCAGGGGGAATCGTTACAAATGCCATCACTCCAAATGTCCCCTCCTTCTTCCCTTCACTTTATACACCGAGCATGACGCCATACACTGTGGAATATCCCTTTGGTCAGTTGGGGTCACCTGTCCCAGCTGTGTTTCCTCCCAACCTCCCAAGCATCCCCAGTCCCCTCACCAGCCCGGCACTATGAGAAGCAGAAAAGGCCTTGGCTCTGTCTAAGCCCTGCTCAGCAGTAACAAAATATCTCCAAATATCAGCCCTGTGTTCAGAACAAATTCAAAATACAGCCCCACACTGTGAAGGAAGTTAACTCTATCCCAGCCTAAACCAGCAAAAACATAAAGTCACAGATGGACGAGAATGTTAATAATGGTAAAAATGTGGTGTATGCATTCAGATTGCAAAGACTGATTGACAATGAATATTTTAAATCCTTTTTATGAACTTTTTAATCTTAAAAAAGTAAATTTCTGCAGTACCTCCTTAGTTATTGAAATTTATTTTTTTTTCCAACACAAACCTTTTCGACATACAAGTTATAGTCAAGCTGTCTGTCAAGAAATATTGTGAGTGCCAACAAGATATTTTCCTCTCTTTTCTAATTGGGTAACACAGCTAATTACTGTTGTCTGTGGAATCATGTTTGATTGGCAGCTTGAATGTAAACAGAAACCATAATTTCAGATGATATTGTATAAACATTTGGATACGGATGTGCAAGCATTTCTCTTCAACTAAGAAAAATGTATATCCTAGATAATAAAAGTTACCTGTGTATCATAGTTATCTATCTCTGATAAAAATTCTTTCAAAAATATATGAATTCTTGCCAAATGCCCAGAATAGTTTCCAAAGAAATTTTTGGCAAGCTGTTTATCAGAAAAATTGGAAACTTATAAATTACACAGAAAATATGAAAAATGAATGTCACAGTAATGTAGTCTTTGGATGCACTTTAAAGCCCTTCTAGAATTAGGTCTATCAAAAGTTAAGGAAACAGAGATATAGTCCATAGTACAAAAGCATAACAATAAGAAGATGTTAAAGCTAAGTTTGAAAATATCTTCTAAAATACAGTACACAAATTAATTTCAGAAGGACTAAGATTATTGATGGAAGTAAACTGTGTCACGAATATTAGCAACATTTCAGATTTCATAATTGTACTCCAAAACTCTCTATCCAAGTTTCCTTCATAATACTTTTTGATCTTAAAAAAAAAGAAAAAAAGAGAATTGAGTGTATTACATAAATACACAGGTCAAAAGGCAAAATACTTAGAACTGCCGAAGGAGGAGATTGCGTCCTGATTTTTTTTCCCTGAAAATTTTATCCAGGACATAAGAAGCAGAACAATACAAAAATTGATGAAAGGGATGAATATCTGCCTGAAACACTTATTAGCAAACGGATGTCTTTACTGCCTTCATGCTTGTTTTAACTAGTGTTTCACCAAGTTAGCTTAACTGCGGTTCCTCAGATTCCCAAACATTTATTTGGATGTTCGTATTTAATTTAATGAAGGTTTTTCCAGAATGTTCAGAATTCACATTAACTCAATAAAATTCTGGACAATTCTAACAGGTTCACAATATAACTAAGAACCTGTTAAAATGCTGAGTTCTTTTTGAGAAGAAATTTGGATGCTCTCCCAATTCTGACTGTTTTATGCAATTTGTTGTTTCCACCAAAAACACCCAGTAAGAGAAATTTGTATAGTTTACTGTCAGGATTTTTTGTTCATGAAACTGACCTACCTAAATTTCATATATGAAGAAAAGAAGGAGGGTAAACTTATATAATTTAAATTATTTCAAGTAAAGGCCTTTCTTTATATAAAATATTTCAAAACCCCCTCAAAATGAAATATAATGGCAATCCCAAAGGAAGTCTAGTTCTCTTGAAATTTTCTTTTTCTAAGAGGAAAACATCACAGTGAAATGGTTTATTGAATCCAACAAAATATAGAAGTTTAAGTTTTGACTTGTAATTGCCAATTAGAAAGTTAAGCAGTATTGTTTTTGCTAAAAATTCTTCATTGAAGCTAATTCTAAAGGTTCTGCCTGATTGTTATGAGACATTATTTTTCCAGAGCCGAGAGATTCTGTGTCTTGTACTCTGTGCTGCTCTGGGACAGCAATGATCTAGAATATCAGGCATTGTGTCCTCAAAGACATCATTCAGGAGCAATGGCATCTGGCAGTAAATGATGCAAAACATGACTTTATGTGACAATTCAGGCATTGAATGGTGTATTACTTTGGATGGCAATTATTGTACTGAGTGTTTTCCATTCGTGAAAATTTTGAGAAGCCAAGATACTGCAGAATACTGTGTGATTTATCCCTTGTGCCTTCCCTCCTTTGAGCCCGGCTGAATGGTTCTATCTGAACTGTAGTCCTTGATTTATTCACAAAGTAGGGAGCTCTCACATTGAATTATTCTCTCTGGCCTGTAATGCTTGCTTGCATTGTGGCAGGATTTGTACTACAAAAACCCCACAACTGTTGTTTGTCTTATGTGTAAATGACAATTTGCTTTTGTAATAAATATTCTGCATAAGTAAAATTATGCATGTGTATATATTATTTTGATTGCTGTACCTTAAATTGGAACATTTTTTCAGAAATTAAATGTGCAGCTACATACTGTTTACTTCAGAAAGCACAAACCTTGGCTTTACTGTGAATCAATACAATCTCATTACACAAACCTTTAAAAAGTTTGTGTCGTGTACTGTGGTTCTTATTTTGCTACGGATAGGTCCATTTCCTGATTTTGGGTATTTATGACACCATGCAGCTTTAGATTTTTTTAGCTTTATGCATATGTTTAGTATACTGATCTAGATGGAATTGCTTGAAATTGAATTAAAATCTGAATATGTGGAAAAAAACAAACTGATTTTTTAAAGGTCAACAATTACATTACATAATGACTCAGCTGAGCAACAGAAATTACTGTGATATATCTTCTGCGAAGTGAATCTGCTTTCATGACTGGAGACTGATAGCTCAGCAGGAGGAGGAAGCACATGGGAACAGCTCGCTCTCAACAGGCAGCAGCAGCTGGTACACAGCAGCTAAGGAGATTGCAAAGGGGTTTCCCACCACAATGTGCAGAACAGAGCCATGACCACCTAATCTGCAAAATACCTCCTAAGCATAGATTCACAGGGAGATCTTGGACCTAAAAAACACTACCCATATTTGGAAAGGCTTTTCTCTGTAAAAATCTTGAGCATATCACAGAGTTCACATTCCTGCCCTGCTCTGAAAAAGAGCCAAATCCCTCTTTCATTCTCAAATAAGATGTTTGTCCATTTGTCAGCAGCATGTTCGGTCAGAGATTTGGGTACTACTATATGCCAACTAATTGTTTAAAAAAATGCAGAATACAAAAGGAAATTAAATTCCAGATTTTCACACTATTAATTTCACTGACTCCTAGGACAGCAGCTGCAGGTCATCTTCTGCTATCTTTGCATAAAAGCTTCTTACTGCTTTTATTAAACATTAAAAAGCATTTAAAAATGCAAGATAAATAATGTATTGATACTTAAAAAAAAGAAGGAACTTTTCCATATCATTAATAAAATTTTACTTGATGTGTAATTTGTATTCTAGATAAGGTTTACATTATGATATATCTTGCTCTCTTATCCAATTGCAATTGATGTTGATATCAGCAGGAGATATATCCTCAATATGGATGTTCTATTTTCTTCCACAAGCCCCTCCTTATTCATACAAAGCCTCAGAATTACTTTTTACACAGAAGTATTAATATAGATTCTACTAGAACTGTCTTTCTTCATGGTATAACCAAGAGCATTTGAAGGGGCCAAGTGACATTGGATTACTCAGTGTAGTAAATATCAACTGCAAGGTGAGCTGGACAGTACTGACACAGTAGTAAAAAAAAGGGAGAAAATTTAGTGAACCTTGGAGCATATGAAAGGGGAAAGTTTTAGAATGCAAAGTTAGACCTTGCTACCTGGAAAGAAGACTCAGGGCTGATGAATGTATATAAGTTTTACAGCTGTTGGTGTAGGTCAATTGGTTGTATGCTTTCAAGTCTTTTAGCTGATAAACATTAATCTTCAACAATCCTACTATAAGCAGAAGTAGATAAATTAAACATATATTGCTGAAACCCATCAGGTTTAAAATCTACAGAACAGAAAGAAAAGGCTAAGTCTCAAACAGATTTACTTATATTCTTATACAGTTAACACTACTTCTTACTTTATCAAATGAATTGGATTTTCTTTGTGGAGGAAGATTTAAGCCATGATAAAACCAAATAATATATCTGGAAACTATTTTTGATTTATCATCTAGGAACCCTCCTAGATCAGACATTCTCTGAACAAGACCCTGCATAAAAGATACCAGCTCTATAACACTATACCTCCCTCCACTACCAAAAAAATATTTAAAGATGTTATGCTTTGGGAATACAAAACCTTTAATTAGAAATCATCAAGTCAACCAATGAAAACATTTCTTTTTTATGCATAGTCTCTATTTGCAACTAGTAAGTAGTTGCTTGTTAAAAAACCCCAAACCCAAACTAATATTTCAAGGTTTTTTGGGTTTGTGGGTTTTTGGGGTTTTTTTGCATAATTGTAAATCAAACATGAGTTCTGGGCATTGAACAACCCATAACAAACAGTTAAATGAGGGTCATATAATATTGAAGGAAATAATTCCACAAGATGTTAAAGAAAATAATTTACTCCCAAACATAAGGGAAGATTGGAGTTACTGGCTGGCTAACTTAACTATTTGAGCTGTTGCTTTAGTAAGCATATTTTTATAAGTAGCAGTCGGAAATACAATTTATTTTATTGTATTTGGTCACAACTCACCTTTTCCTTGTATCATTCTATCAGGAAAATTGCTTATTGGTATAGTCACAGAAGTTAAAGGAAAACAAAATTTTCTGTGGTCTTTTATTATCTAAAAATAACTTTTTTTAGAGCATTGTTTCATCTTGCAGACAGAAACAATGTCCAATGATAGGTAGAAGTCAATAAAGCCCAAACTGGAAAAAAAAGGTAATTTTTGATGGTGAGGACAATTAACTAGTGCAACAATTTTTCAAGTGATACAGTAATCTTTTTCAACACTTGGAAACTTTAAATCAAAATGGGTGGGTTTCTAAAAGACAATCTGTTATGCCTCTGTGGGTTACTGTCTGCTATGGGAAAATTGAATGAAATCTCTTATCTTTTTTGTGCGAGTCAGGCTTCATTATTGTAATGGCACCTTCAAAATACATTAGTGTATTCATTTAGCCTTCTAAAATTCAAACTAATATTAACAGGTCTTTAAAAAAAAAAAAAAAGTATTTCTGTATTCCCATCTAAAAATGGCTGTCATGTTTGTGACATTGATAGAAACAGCATTCAAACACCATCATCTTCTTTGATACAATCCCTCAAATGCCAAACAGGGAGTGGCTTCTGCCTTCTGCCTTGTTGTTGTATCAGCCACAGGTAATTTGTAAATAATGGTGACTGGGTGCGCCATAGTTTGTCCTTGTAACAAAAAGGAGATAGCTGAAGAAAGGAGGCGGGGGAAATTCTGCACAGTCAATGCCAGTTTGGGGATCTGTTGGTGTAAAATTATCATTTCCATTTTGTCTTGTGATTGTAACTTTCACTGTGAATTAGAGCATTCATTCTGCAGCAGTGTCTTGACACATAGTGAGGGGAATCATGGTAGTGTGTGCGAGAGCAATCAGCAGCAGAGCTGAACCAGTACTGGGGCTGCTCTTTACCAGAGCAATGACATCCAGACTCATAAGGCCATTAACTGTGAATAGCTGCAGAGGCAATGCAGCGACAAGGGTGGCAAAGGTTGGGAGCTGAAACCTGGGCCTTTCCTGCCCACTTTCAACTTCTAGCATCTTCCCTGAGCAAGGCAGGCCATCCAGCAGCAGAGGTAACAAGACCAGGCAAAGCACCACAGGGGATCTGCTTGATCTAAGAGATTTAGATCAATCTTAGGAGTCCCAGGTGTAGCAATATCTAGTCTAGACCACAAATCAAGAAAACAGTGTTCTTCATGCAATCAATGCTACTGCAAATATCCCCACTAAAGAAGATAAGAAGAGATGTTGAGGAAATGTTTCATTTTCTGTCAATTCTGTCATTAATTTTGCTTCTTCAGTGACAGCAGTGAGGGGGTTTTGTCCCCTATAATTGTCTCAAGAAGCAACTCATTTAGCTATTCATCAGAACGCACTACAGCTCATGGCTGGTGGGAAGGAAAGTTTCAAAAATAAAAAATGGCCAACTGCTGTGTAACGTTCTGTCTTTTGTCTGTTAGTGTAACTGGAAAACCCCATTCTAATTATGACTGGAGCTTTATATAGTCAAATATACGTGTACTTAAAGTAACTTGCACGTTTCTGTTCTGTCCTTTCTTTCTAAAAAAACCCACCATTACTTATGTAAGATAGTTATTCTAAAGAAACACTTAGAATATTGTATCATCAGAACTAATTTTATTTTAAGCCAAGTCACCTATGCCATTTGTTTATTACCTTTGTCAATTAATAAATGTAATTGGGAATTGAGCATGTGATATACAGGAAAATGCTTGAAATAATTTTTTAATACTGAACACAAAAACAGATGGTGACTGTTGAAAGCCAAATATAAATAAAATATAAAATAACTTATTAATTAGAAAACATATCCCATAAACCCCTTTGCTAGAAAAGTTGCTGTCTATAGGTTTGTTTGAAATGAATTTTCTAGTATCTGTGGTTTGCGATTATATAGTATTAAGAATTACAGATACGTTTCTCTAATTTCAGCTGAAGATACTGCAATAAAGATATCAAAGTCCATGAAAGTCTCTTCATTTTAGGTGTATTAGAAAAAAAAAATATTAAAAGAATGTGCAGGTGTAGACAACATGAAAAAATGAAGACCTAATCACCTGGGTGACCTGGGTTGTGAAGCACAGCAGTCTTATTTTATAGAGTCAGACTACATTTCAATGGTTATGAAAGCACCTCTGTCCAACTTCTTTTTCCTTCTGAACTAAATCTCTCCCTGGTGTATCACCACTGAAACCAACATTTTGCCAGGAATATACAGGAAATCATTGCCATTGAAAACTGTGGTTTTACATTTTAAAACCTGATTTTAAAACTTTTATGTCTTTCTGAAGTTTCTTAGCAATATTTCCACTGAGATCCGAATATATACTAGTGGCCTTTTTTCTGGCTACAGAACGAGAAACAACGGAAACTCTTCGCCTTGGACCAATAGTTCCTGCTGAGGAATACATCCATTCAACTGGCTTGATCAATTAGCCATTACAGAGATAACTACTTCCTTTTAAAAAATGACAAATTCTTCAACTCTGCAAAACTCCTGCCCAATTTTACCCAAGAATACAAATATGCAGAAGTATATAACTGTATGAGAAGAAAAAAGGCCATTTTAGTATCATAGTCTTTTAGTCCAGTTAGTGCCTGCTTGCATTTTTTCTACTTTTAGAAGTAAGAAGATGAAAGCAGAAAGTTGATGGTGTTCAGTGGTTTGTTCAGCAAATTAATCATTATCTTTCATATATCACAGCACAAAAGCCCTTTAGTATAAATAAATGGACTAAATTATTTCTGAACAGTTCCCGAATTATTGCACATCTGATCAGTTCAGTCAAAGGAAAAGGCATGACTTGCATTTTTGGGTATCAGGTCTATGGTTCAACTTCACACATTATAAAATACTTTTTCCTGTCATTATTCCTTCTCTTTAACATATTTCTATGTAAACATGCTAGTGGTATCAAACTCTGATGTATCTGATGTGGAAACAAAAACTCTCACTGTTAATAGTGATCTATTTGATTTGATCAGAAGCTGCATCCTGACTGGGTCAGGCTTTTCTGTGTGCAATAGGTTTGTACCAAAAAAGGCCATCATCACTCATGAATTTGTGAGCTGCTCTCCCTGGAACCCAGTGTGTTTGTCTGGTGAGAACAGGATCATCTGCCTCTCAGATTTCTGAAAGAATTCTGAGAAATGAAATGAAAAAGGGTGATATTTTTAGAAGAAAACTAACAGGTGTGATACTATTTCATTATGAAATGAGGGAGACTTTATGAAAGAAAGCTAAAAATTTAGATATAAAGTGTAAGTAAGTTGAAGTGTGGGTTTAGCAAAACTATAACCTAACAAGATAAAAAGGTAACATACCTCAGAGATAAAAGAAAAGCACTAGACTCCATTTTCAGTAAAACCTAGATAATTCCAATAATTCTACATTGCAAGATATTTGTCAAGCAAAATTATCAAAGAAATGGAAAGCCTTGTCTTTTGAGAACAGTCTTTCAAGCATGGGTTTTGAGGCTGCAAGGAAATTTGGTTACTGCCTACAAAGAAATCATAGTATACATGCCAATTATGGAAAAGAGCTATTTAAAGACACGATGCATTTAAAGAACATCTGCTGATGCCAAAATCCATCATTTGGAGGAGAAAATAAGATAAGGTTTCCAGCTGTCAGAACTTCTGGGTCTGTCTTCCAATGGAAGAACATGGGAGAGTAGGCTTCTGGGAAGGTCTTTGCATTTCTGAAAGGAACTAAATAATGCAGTCCCTGGAGAAGCAAAGGGCTCCACTCAGTGAATTAGGAGCTTTCTAGTTTTGCTCTCTGAAGAAAAAGAGGAAGAAATTGCGTGAAAGAGCCTCACTTTTAAATGTCTCTTCCTTATTTTCATTGTAATTGTAAATATTCCTTCACACACACATATTTTAGAAATGTTTCTAGGTACTTCTAATTAGAATTCAAGGCTTTTCTTTCAATCAATTATCACCCCCCAAAAAACACCCAGACTGGAGGAATACTTTCTTTTAACTGAAATCTCTCCCCTAGCATCTCCACTTTCATGAGTAGGAAATAGAGCTTCAGATGGTGGAAGTTGTGGTGAATGCAAGATTTACCACCATGATAGTTTTCAGTCACTGTGGCTGTCCTGGTTTTATTGTTAGTGATGGAAAATTGCATCTCATGGGCTTTTTTCAGATTCCAGGAATGAACTGTGAGCTAATCCACCAGGCAGCAGACTTTGTAGGACAGTAAATATGACCTAGTTGTGTTGCTTGGCCTTTCGCTTTACCTGACTTACTCTATAAAGGTACAAAACTTTGGCCAAAGTTAACCAGTAGGTCACTGTCGAAGGTGCCATTGTTTTGTGCTAGAGCATATGTAAAATGTATGTCTTCTGGACAGTATGTTTCCTGAGCTGTTGAATGCCACCACTGAGGGAGATGTGAAGGCTGAAGTACCAGCAGCTGGTAGCATGTGAGGGTAGTAAAAGATATTCCTCAGCATGGCATCCCTTTCCTGGTATAATTGGAAATGAATGGGTGCAATAATTAAAGAATCTCAACAATTTCAGATGGAAGGATTTTATTTTTTTTGTGGTTTTGTAACTGTGACATTATGACTTGTGAATGTGGGCCTCACGTGATACACTACAAATATTATTAGATAGACTCTACTTTTGCCTTAAGCCTTGCCCCCTACCCCAAATAAGACCCCATTATGATAAGGACACCCCAAATAAGACCCCATTACAATAGGGACTGGAAAAATGTGTAGACTGCTGAATCTTAGCCAAAAGGAAAGCATATGTATAAAGGAAAACAAAAATAAAGTCTAGAAGAGGGATTGCTTTTAAAATTCCTTCTTCCTTGGTTCTTTGTTCTTCCTCCTAGTTCTTAGGTTTTCCATAGGCCTTTAAAAATTTCATTTTTCTTGCTATTTTGAAGAATTTGCTCCAGAAACCTTTATACTCTGGGGACATTTTCCATTTGAATCCTATTCTGGGGAAATTTTCCATTTGAACACTATTCTGTAACACTTTAAATAGGTTGGTTTTTAAGGCAAGTGGTGTAATTTGCAATGCTTTCTTTTTCTCGAGACATCTATTTGAATATTATGCTCTCTAGTTACCATTGCCCTCATCAATCTAAGTTTCCTACTCTGCTTCTCTGTTACTTTTTAGCCAAAACAAGAGGGGAAAATAATTTCTTGTCTATGATGACAGTAACAGACATGTAGCATCTCAACCATATTGAATGGCATAGGTAACCAAATAATATATCCCTATTCAAATAGTCCTAAATATTGCTGAAGGTTTGATTTGAACAGACTCAAGACTATTTCTCTTTCTTTAGCAAAGTCTCTCTCGAAAAACCAGTGTTCCATGTCCTGGTCATCTTTTGTTTGAAAGAGTGTATGTCTTTATGCAAATATCTTTCAAAAACTGTTTGACCAAAGTGGCTTACAAGCAGGTTTAGAATTCACACATTCTGAAGCTGTAACATTCCGACATATTAGTTCAGTTGTGTTCTGAATGGTTCACGACTCTTCATTTTCCAGCAACTCGATGTTTATGGCATGTGCTCAATTGTTTTAAGGCATGACTAAAAAGTGTAAAACTGGTCTATGAAATCGCTGGTTCAGAAAGATTCTCTGCTCTGTTGAATTCAATAAGCAGTGTGTATATTTACTTTCTCTATTACTTTTTTTTTTTAACCTTTTGTGTCTCAGAATTGTAGGGTTGGAAGAAGTACTTAGAAACACCAATTTTCTGTAGGTAAATTTCATGGTGCAGAAAACACTTTTTTTTTAATGTGGAAATGTGGGTCTCTACAATAATTACAGCTTTGCAAAGCAATCCACAGAATTTCACCTTCTTCCTCAAGACCACTGAGAGAGAGCAAAGATGAGGAAAAATATTCTATCTCTATTCAGCATCCTGCAGTAAGGAAAATAAAAACTGAACAGAGCGCTGTAATTTGGAGTTTGAGGACAAAAAGATATAAATGTCTACTTCCCTAGAATAGTACATACAAAAAGCCCTTTTCTTCACAGGCTTCTTCCATCTGTACATCATGAAACCACATTGAAATAAACCTTTGAAACGAATTTCTCCTTTGGACGTTAACAGCTTTTTCAAATAATCTGTTTTCCTTCATGATGAGAGAGGTACAAACTTTAAGAAAACCAGCAGATGTTTAATGGCCATTTAAAACTAATTGTATTGATTGTATCCTGTTGAACTGAAGAATTGTATCCATTAGAATTCTCTTGTATAACATTCTGCCTTCGCTGACATTTTCTGTAGCGGCAGTGGAATTTCCCTGATAATTCAGGTAACTTATAAAGTGAGATATGTCAGATTCCCTTTTTGACTTCAGGTCTCCCCAGTTGTGAGGAAGACATAATAATTAAAAACAAAACAAAAAACCCACCAAAAAAAAGAGGAATTGTATGAGTTTTAATATTTTTCTAAATAAGCTGCTTTACAGTTGTATTAAGAGTGTCAGCATTGACTAAATGGAGAAATAGATTTTCTCTCATGATAGGTTAAAAAATAATGAACGCAAATGCATTTTCAGTTTCAGTACAGGTAGAAAGTATGATGCCTGGTTTTACACAGCTCTGCTAAGCAGATATGCATGCATCACTTGAAATGGTGTCTAATATTCCACAGATGGCAATTACATGCAGAGGAATGGCTAGGGACTTAATTAAAAAGACTGAGAGTTAGCAAAGTAAAATGCTGCAGAAGCACATGAAAAATCTATACATTATGCAAGGGACTCCATAGAATATTTAGGAAGCTAAAAGTGTGTTTTTACATTTTTCCCTCGTTTCTGCACAAAAG
The DNA here is from genome assembly GCA_013397315.1 of Donacobius atricapilla. Classification (NCBI taxonomy): domain Eukaryota; kingdom Metazoa; phylum Chordata; class Aves; order Passeriformes; family Mimidae; genus Donacobius; species Donacobius atricapilla. The sequence goes on from WBMY01009318.1 coordinate 801,849, forward strand.
GTTTACTGTAAAATAAAGGTTAGTTGTGCCATGTTTAAAATTATATTTTAGCTAACTGAACCAACTACACAACAAAGCAAAATATATTTGACTGCACAATATTGATTTTACATGAAAGCACATCAGTTAGTGAAATGCAAAAACCAATAAAACATCACCCCTGGCTGGGATAGATATCTCTAGATACAATTTATTTTTACATTTAAACCAATTATTGGGCTTGTTGCATTTAAAAATGTGCACCATATATCCTTTCAAGGACTTTTTTATTCAATCAAATCAATTGCATTGATCTCCATATTCCATATTAAACACCAATCTTAAATTAAAGCTGACACAATTTGAAGGCCAAAGTACAAGTTTCTAAGCAGAAATAAATTCTACAAGGCTTTCTTTGTGTGTTTTTATGCCCAAACATGAATACAAATATTGATTATGTTTTAACACACAATTTATAAGCTATATCAATGCTTATTTCTTCCTAAAATTTGTTCAATAATAATACAAACTTACAGAAACAGAATGTTCCCTGAAGTACTTTCTGTTGCACTGGAATATGATGATGATTTTCCTAAATAATTAAATGACAGAATGGAAATAAATCCTTAGGCATAATTGTTCATGAAGAATCTATGACTAACAGGACATGCAACTAACCTACCACTTGTTGGAACACAAATATAGGCTCAAGATTTGCTTCTTTTGAGCATGTCATCAGAACAGTTAACACTGACCTTGAGCCTGACCAAGCTGATTTCCCTCCCAATTGGTGTCTACAAAGAGATGAAGCAAGACCGTAAATTCAGAGAGACCATTCACATGGATAAAGCTATTATGCATAGGACTGGTGCTAAGTATTCTCATGGCCTTTGTCCACTGATGATTGAGGCAAAACTCCAATTTTGTACAAAGAAGCCAGTGTGTATTTTTCCAGCTATCTTTTCCCCTTATGGCATCACCTCTCTATGCCTGGTAAAAAAACAACCATGCCACTGGGAAGGGGCTTCTCACATCTCCCTGGCTCATCATTTTTCCAGGTTTTAAAGCTCTATTGACATCATTTGTACTTTGGAACTTCTATCTCGCAATAGTTTTCAATTAGCTTTGGATGCATTATTCAATTCTCTGAAGCTTTCCAGAGAGTTTGCATAGAAGTAAAATGGAAGAATCAAGACTTCAGAAATATTATCAAATATTCAGAATGTTCACTGTCCTATTCACACCTCTCCATTTCTTCATATTGTTGTGTGCATATGTTGCAGTCAAATGAACAGCATAAGAACCAAGGAGGGAATTTGTCAAATGCTCCAAATAGCTGCACATCACTACAGATTATGACTGCTTGGATTTAGGGAACATTTTTTTGGCTGAGGAAACATTCCAATGGGATAGATTAATCTGTGTAAACCACACAGCTCAGCTGAAACTGCTGTTCAGCATTCTAAATTGCCACCTTCGTCTTCTTTCAGCACAAAAATGTGCATTTCTTCCTATAATAAAGATATTTTATAATAGCAATAAGGCAACTCCAGGGTGTGCGGTTATCACGAGATAATCATACCCTGGAGGGATTGCAGATACTTGGCTGTGCCTCATAACACCCCATGTGTGTGTTTATCTCATGATAACCCTACTCTCTTTTGTATCTTATTGCCTAATTATCCTCTGCTAATGCAAAATACTAATTTTTTTGTCTGAAACAATATGTGCGAGAATGCATTGCTAACAATCACTGGAGGACATTGACAAATAATGCTGTCAGTACTTTGTACTCTCTTCCAGCCAGAAATTTACATAAAGAACCAACTTTGGATATTTTTTTCTAAACCAATTCAAATCCTTTAAGGCAACATCAACTAAAATATTGGAAGCAGGCCGAGTAAATATCTCTAAAAATTCCATGTATATTCTTATATGTGATATATATAGTTTTACTTAATACCAAATTTCTTATGTATTTACATCTCTTTACATTTTTAATTCTAATACACAGAAGGTAATTCCTTGACTGTTGCTTATGGTTCCTGAAGGAGATCTTAGGATCCCCATCTGATATTTATCTGAGGATAAATTTTATTTTATTTAATCTCCATATGGGGAGTGCTACCTATGTTTCAGATACCATTGGGAGATATTCAGAGAGAGTAAAGATTGTGGACCTCTCTTAAGGAGATAGAACTTTTGTTCATTGTAATGTGCAAAAAATTAGTTAAACCTGTTTTCCACTGATGCTGAAATTTCAGATATGAAATGCTCAGTAGATAATGTTCAGTACCTCTTTGGTTGAATCAACATCATAAAAATCACATGTAATCACAATTAATTGAAAATAAACTAAAAAATTGGTTTCAATTTTTAACTGATAGACTTATTCCGCAATTTAAGTGCAAACATTATAAAACATCAAAGAAGGTAAACTAACACAAAAATAGCATGTATAAGAATTGCATTCTCATCTTTTAATAAAAGCTGTATCAATTTAAATTGGTTACTGATCAAATGATAATCTGACAAATTAAGATAACATTAAATCCTATGAAATATAGCAGAAAAAATGCCCTCAAAATGCAAAATGATAGGTTAATCCCAGCCTTTAAGTTATATGGGCTTCATCATTCTATATTAATAATATTATTGAATATTTATCACACATTTTTTATTCCTATGTCCAAATACTGTATGAGTTTTAACTTATTTCAAAGTGGGGTTTTTTTCCATGTGCCATTCTAACAGAATAAAAAAAGAAAACCTGTAGACTATTCAGTAATTCAGTAATTATAAAGAAATACTAGACAAGTTTTTATGTAAACAGAAATAAGAGAAGACAAACAGTACAATATTTTGAGAGAAATTCATTTGATACAATGCCAAATACAATAAAAAATGCAATCCTGAGAATCCACAATATGACGTTTTATATATCTATCTTATATATGTATATCTGTGTTTGGTTTACGCCTATGTAGGTAACATGCATTTTTGGTTTTATTTTGTGTTTTATAATATATTATTATTTTCCATACTGTTTGTGGTGAAAAAATTCTATTTTTAATAGCACCACCTGTGTAGATCTGCAGGCTTTGGACTCTTCCTTCCTTTGTTGTGAGCTACAGTTAATTAAATCAAGATTTTTTTTCCTTTTAGAGTATCTATTTTTACACTCTTTTTATGTAAAATTGCTTTCATGTTCCCCGTCCTCCCACTCAACCAGTTCTTCTGAAAAGCATGTATGTTTATGGCTCTTAACATTGCTTGCAGATCTCATTTCTCAATCCTTTGATTATCTTAGATGGCCTTCTCTGAATTCTAGCTTCCTGGTGCCAATGGAGGAAAATTGCCTTAATACAGTTCTCCTCAGAATGTGCAAACTCTGAGGCTGCCTTGCCTGTGGCATTCCTGGCAGCCCTTGCCATGGTATGTTCTTGGAAAAGGAATCCAGGGACATACTACCAATGAACATATACCAAAAGAATTATAGAAAAAAAATACCTCTAATACAGGATGATGCTGATATGCAAAACGCACAGTAATCATAGCAGCTGCTGGTTTAGAACAAAGATCTGAGCTCACAGGCTCTTTATCTTAATAGAAATATGCCTATATGTGAGGCAGGAAGTGGCTCAGAGAAAGCTACGTGCATTAGAATTAGCAAGATTTTCCCCTACAGTGGCCTCAATACTATTATTATTACTATTAT
>WBMY01009319.1:0-47637 GCA_013397315.1 Donacobius atricapilla
TACAGATTTTTTTTTTTTATTTTCAAATTTTTTAGTAATATGTTTGTCCAAATTATGGTATATTGACCCTTTTCCTTCTGTTTTAGCAGGGAAATTGAAGCATTTGAATTGTGAATAAAATGGGATTTTTTCCATTGGAAACTGATTGATCTGCATTATAAATATTATAAATAAATAGTATCCCCTAAGCGGTATGAACTACATAATTAAATACCCATCATGTATATAATACAGTTTTTACATATGTGTGCAAATGAGGACTAAAGCCATTAAATGTCTTCAAATATGTGGTGGAGGGAAAAATCTCTTAGGTTGCTGCTGAGGGTCATCATGCAGAGCCGTGACAGACATGGATTCAAGCACAGAGAGAACATAATTTGTTTGCAGTTATTAGCTCAATTCTTTTTGTCATAGCCAAATACAAATAGAGCCTCTCATTTAATGTACTCTTAAGAATAAAAGAAGCCAACCTGGAAGAAGTGAATGAAGCGTCCTACTTTGGTTTCTAGTCCTCCTTCTCTAAAACACTAATGCACACATCTGAAACTTCTTATCACTCCTTTCTTAAATATTACTTGTCTTGATTGTTGATGAGCATATAGCATACCTCTGCATGCTTTTTACATATATAGCATATAGCATATGATGGGCATATAGCATACCTCTGTACGCTTTTTATGTATAGTTATAGCATACCTCTGTATGCTTTTTGCTGTTGACAAACTGAGAAACACTATTACTGTTTTTGATTTCTTGTCCAGTGTTATCTAGAGAGAATGGTCCATTGAAAAACATGGATAGGTGCAACTCAGTCATTTCTCCTAGAAGGAACACCAGTTTCCAGGGGAAAATCACAAATAGATTATTTTAAATTCATATTTGGTTACATAGTGTCATGTTAAGATTAAATAAATATCAAAAGAGTTTTCTTACCACACAGTTATGAAATCATATATTGGCTCTGTTTGGAGAACTGTGAAATTGATGTAGATTCCGTTCCCAGGTGGTACTCTTACAAGCCAGAAGCAGTCTTGAAAGTTTGGATACTCATCAGGGTATCCTGGAGAGTATATGGTGCCATTCATAGCAGTTATGTTTCCTCCACACAGAGCTACAAAAAAGACACTTTTTAAAAATAGACAGTAAATACTTTTTGCATTCTGCTTAGACTATCTAAAAGCCTGAGTTTTGAACACATTTGGTGTACTCTAACTACATTGCATATGACTATTCCTGTCTAAAGAAAACTGATTTTATTGAGATTTTAGCAGAGTCTGAAGTCTATTTTGACAGTATTGGTCAAATACAAAAGTCAAAATAAATAATAATTCTTATGTCACAAATACTATCAGAACTGGAATTAAATAAATATATATACATACAGGGTGAAATTCTCTGCATAACTGAAAATTACTTTGTTAGGGCTTTGTGTAAATTCCAGCCACAAATCAGCAACAAATCACATAATTGTTTTCATGTGTGGTCACACGAAGATAGTCAACCAAAATTAACACATGAAAGAAGGCACTTAAAAGGTTGAGGGGTAGATGAAGATTAGAGAGGAATTTAAAAATTAAAACATCGTATCCAACACTATGAATAGCAATTTTGCATTTATAGATATAAATTCTGGTAGATAAAGAGTCCACTCTGTAATTAATGATGAAGAGTACTAGTTTTAGATATCATACCATGCAAGAGTGATCATACAGACTCTGGACATTTATAGCTATGTATTTCTGGAAAACTATTACTCCAAATTAGATTATTTTCTCCATAGATTTCAGATGTATGTTGAACTTGACACCACTCAGTTATTACAGAAGAGAAACGTTATACAAGCCTAGTCCTCGAAAAGTAAGCAAATCTTAAATTGTATAATTTGCTTTAATTTGCATGCATTTATTTTGCACACTCCACTCCACAAGGTCCATGGTATGGCAACACAGATTTTCTAAAATATGTTTAAAATCTCTAACCAGGGTGGTTTTGACAAAAGGGTTTGACAAATAGGAATCTGGAATCATTTGTATTTAGTAAAAGCATGGTTTATGTTTATACACTTGAGTGCTGTGCTGTAGGGTAAGGAGACCTCCATAGTGATACTTCAACCATTTAGACTCAACAGCTTGGGCACTGCTTTTCCTCAGCTTTAACCTTAAAGGCTCAAGGGGGTTTGAGCAGGAAAGACAGAAATGGTTTTGCAGCCAGGTCTTAGGGAAGTGAAGGTCTGATGACTCTCAGGCAACAAGATTTCTTGGAAAAGGAGAGGGAAAAGAATCCAAACAGATTAAAGCAAGGGAGATGAGTTAAGAAGGGTCAGAGGATGTTAGATGACACTGAGCACAGGTTAAAGGAATATTAGGTGCATGGGGATGCAAGAAGAGAACAAAAGTGTTTAAGCAGAAAGCAAGTTTAGTCATGTTTAATTCAGATTGTTTGCTTCAAGAAATATGAGGAATTAAACAAGCCTTGGTCTTACAATAAAGACATAAAAGCAAATACAAATTTAAGACATGCTGTGTATTTCTGGTACCATACACAAAAAAGCCAAGTTCATTTTAATGCTTTTGAACACAAAGCCTTTATCTCAAATCAAACCAAGTAGAACTAGAAGATAACTCATTGTCCTTTTGCTGCAACAATAAGGGAAAAAAAATCTCAAAAATATCTTAGCATAGAAAAATGTCACAAACCCTTTACTGAAAATACCACAGTATCTGCACAAAACCCCATGTAATGTAAAAAATTTGTCTAGGAGTTGAGTAGTGTTGACAGTCTGTAATCATGCAGCAAACATGCATCTTAGATCTCTATTACCAAGTTGGTGGGTTTTTTTGTCTTTATTTTTTTCATATCAAATTATGTAGAAACAAAGAATATCCAGCCACAGTTCAGGAATTTCCTCAAAATTGATACTCAGAGAAACAACATGCTTTGGTCATGTTAGAATATACTAAATAAATTATTGATTCCAGTAAGGTATTTCAAAGTAAGAGAATCACTGCATTCAATAAATAGTTTTGATTTTGAGGCACAGAAAATACAGCTAGAAATAACTAACAGGAAAAGCTAAGTGTTTAGCAGTTAAGACATGAACTGTGAAGACATTAATTACTATTCCACAGGATCCAGAAAATGGGTGGTGATACTTAATTATAATGAATTAACTTCTTCCCCTTTCAAAAAAAAAGACAGTGTAGGTGTCATCTCTCTTTTATAAGGCTTCCCCTTCTGAATTTGGTACCAGTTAGGCCCTAATTTAGCTACCACATCCCCCAGAAATTCCTGAGGTTCACTGACTCCAGAAGGAATTTTGAATAATGAGGTTTCTAATTTAAGTGCCTAAATTTGGGTATCAGGTGCAAAATATAATGGAAAAAAAAATCCAGAAAATAGGGAGAGCTTTTTATTTTCTATTTGGGTGGTTGTATTTGTCTTTTGAGCTTTTTTGGAAGTGAGGTGTTGTGTTGTTGGGAGTTTTTATTGGGGCATTTCTCTCCTACATGATAGTGAGGATCCCATTCTCAATGCTGAGTTTTACCATTCAGTAGAGAGGGAAGCTAGCCCTTTAAGTGGAGGACTGACCTCCTTTGGCCTGCGGCTTAGAGACAGGTTCCTTTCAGCATAGCTAGGGAAGAGATAAACACTTCTACAGAATCATCACAGTCATTTGGTCACCTTAAAATTAAAGCTGTGTGCAAGTCACAGTTCCTTGAACCTTCTCACTTCTTTCAAGCACAAGTGAGAAAAACAAATGTAAAAGGTTAAAAAAAAAAAAGTGATTTAAAAAAAAAATCCCATTCAGAAAAAGCATATGTACAAACAATTTCACAGAGCACTGGCTGGAGCAGAATTTCACTCTAGACCATGTTTAACATTTCTTTCTAACTGATAAGAAAGAACATAAATGGCCAGAATTGGTAAATTCGATTTTGAAGCCTTTTATCATAATTTAGTCCAGAGTTTTTACTCTATTGCCTCAGCTAGATTAAAATCTTCATGGGTCTCCATATTCCAGGCTTTAAACCTAATCTTCCAAAAGCAAACTTATTATCTCAGGTAAGATTTCAGAGATTTGATATTACAAAACATTTCAACTTCTCTGCTAAAATTTTAATGGGCAAAATTGAATACTTCCTCTGCAAAGACCACACTGTAAAAATATGGGCCTCTGTAAATCAAAAAGCTGAAATGAGTTCAGTTAAAAGTTTTAGGAAGACTTTCAAATGATGAAGGGTTTATAGGTCACCTGGAACATACCTTCACACCTGGGGAGAGGATGATTCCAATTGCGGCTGATGCCATGAAGACAAGTCAGAGCTGAATTTCCAATCAATGTGTAGCCAGGAAAACACTCAAATGAAATAGTTTGTCCCACAGTAAAGTCATTTCCAATTACAAAACCATTACGAAACGGTCGAGGATCAGGACAGCTTTGTAGCTGATATGCTGAAATAAATAATAATAATGCTGAAACAATCACTAAAATAAAAATTCTGATTATCTCAAAAAATAAGAGCTTTTAATTAGAATAAACTTAAAAGTCATAGACAGCCTGTATGTTGGAAACCAAAATTCCATGGTGGTGATGATCAAATCATTGATTTTACACCTGGAGAAGTATAGTGAAACCAGCTATGCTTCTGTGCTGCAAAAGAACATTTCTTTTTGCTGTTTGAAGACACTATACTTAGACAGATGACATGCTTTTCTGATACAATAGGAGTTGTCAGGTTTTACATTCTTATGTTTAAGGAAAAGTAGAAATAAGTTGTCTATACTTTTTTTTATTTTTCACAGAAGAATTAAAAGGCTTTATAATGAACTGGAATATCAAAAACTCTATAGTGAACATGTAAAATCTGAAAACAAGCTTTTCTCACACATCTTGGTGATTTTTTCCAAGAAGATTTGAAGCATTGTCCTCTTATTACCAATGTGAGAACAAATAAGCTGTGTACAGTCAGAAGTATCATGTTGTGTATTGTTGGATCTAATCTCCAATAAAAGGATGGGGCAACTGTTCCAAACTTTTTATTCCATTATCAGTCTCAGTGAAGGTAGAGACATGGTAAAGATGGTAAAACTCACACCATAGCAACAGAAGCCAAAGTTCTTTTTGTTACAAGGCCCTCTAAAAGTTTTTTAGCCAACAGGCTAATGCTAAAATTTACAAACATCTACTTAAGCCAATCAATAAACACTTCATGTACACCTTACAGCATACAATAGTTGCTTGTTTTATATTTTTTGCAGCTCAGAAACTTTCTATGCTCCAAATATTTCAAGGCCAAAAATTCACCTCTGTTTCAAACCTCTATCTATGTAAGCTTCTTGAAATGCTGTGAAAATCCTCTGCTTTTTCAGTTCTCACAATGTTCCCACAGAAAGAATCAGTTCTGTCTTATGTGGTTAAAACACAGAAAAGAACTTTTCAGTGTTTTGACAAATGACAGCATTTCCAAAATTATTACTGTTACTGTTAATAGTATATGGCCTTAAGTTTTTATTGTCCTTAGCAGTTTAGGCCACAAATTGACTTTTTCTTTAAAAGCTAAATCTTTTTACAGCGGCTCACTTCTAGAATGTTACACAGAGTTCAAATCAATTTGAACTTGTTACTATTAAAAGAGTAGTAGGAAACTGCTCTAAAGTAAAAATTCTTTAAATCACTCTTAGGTGTTATTCATACAATGAAAACAGGTCTACTTTAAAATACACATTTGACCTTTTTTCATGAACAGTGGTGATCTAATCCCTTTTAAATGAAAATGCACTTCTATAAATAGAAATATGATCTCGTGATCTTTACCAGCTCAGCAGACCTACTTGGGTACAAAAGAACAAGAACCTTCAGGGAAATGGTGAACTAAGAAATAAAATGGATTTGGAAATTTTGGGGTTGGCATTAATTTGCAGAAGCCTGCATTGATCCAGTAATACTATTTGAATCTATACCTTCTAGAACCCACTGAACAAAATTAAAATTCCAGTATGCTTCCAGACACTGAATAGAGATGTTTCTTTTGTAAAGGTATGCAATGCAAATTAATATGCCAATCAACTTCAGATACTGGCAATGATCTCTTTGCCAACATTTGACCTGATTTTAAAGAAAATATGCAATTAATTTGCTTTTTTCATCTTAGCTTTCTTCAGTCTTCTGTTTTGTCTCAATGTTTAAAGCTTGGGACTGAAACACGTAAAATCTTTCATTTTTTTTTAGGAATTCCCAAAACTCCATAAAATTTTTAACAGCCACCTTGTTTTCTCATAAGAATGTCCAAATCTCACCTTGATATACAATATGAAATCCTTGTTTGTTCTGTGAGTAATCACTGTGAAAGTATAAGCTGGTTTCATGAGTTGTGCTGAAGAGAGAGGCTGGTAGCTGTGGGCCACTTAGTCTCCCAATAACAGTGCTTGTTTCTGTAGATCCACTCCTAACTTCTAAGTAATCATGTATGGTCTCCGTTGAAAAATTCAAAAATTGCAAATGAACACCTGAAAAACATTGTCAGTAAATAAATACCACTGGTACCAAAACCAGGAAGGAAAATAAAGTATGTACATCTTACACTGATAATCACAGAAAATAACCAGGTGGAAATCCATGTGCTACCTGGTAAGTGCCTGTATATTTCCCCATCCTCATGTGTGTGGGGCTACACATCTATCATCTGCCAGAAAAATATTAATTGGTCTAGACAGTGAGCAGAAAGGCCTCGGGTCCAGCTCAGGGTATCAGGCAGGCAGAGCCTCTGCTGGTACACCAAGGACTTGTGAAAGCAGAGTACATGGGGAATACATGTGAGAGCTCCACACACACACTGTGGTATATGATGGTTTTAGTGACAGACATTTCTGATTATTTGGTTCAGTAAGGAATAGGAAGGCAGCTTACTGTCCATTCGCAAGTTATCTCTCCTAACCAGGTGAAGTATTACAAAAATTATGTGGCATGAAAAGAAAATTCTATGCACTGAATAGTTATAGGGCTCTTAAATATTTTCCTGTTTATATTTCTATATAAGTTGCAACAAAGAAAAATTTGTATTTTGTCCAGATATATTGCAACTATGGCATGATAATGCAGTATCATAGAATCACTAGGTTGGAAGAGACCTTCAAGATCATCGAGTCCAACCCATGCCCTAACACTTCAACTAAACCATGGCACTGAGTGGCACATACAGTCTTTTTTTAAACACATCCAGGGATGGTGACTCCAGCACCTCCCTGGGCAGACCATTCCAGTACTTTACCACTCTTTCTGTAATTTTTTTTTTCCTAATATCCAGCTTATATTTTCCCTGGTGCGGCTTCAGACTGTGTCCTTTCATTCTATCTGTTGCTGCCTGGAAAAAGAGGCCACCCCCCACCTGACAACAACCACCCTTCAGGAAGTTGTAGAGAGTGATAAGGTCACCTCTGAGTCTCCTTTTCTCCAGGCTAAACAACCCCAGCTCTCTCAGTCATTCCTCACAGGCCTTGTGTTCCAAGCCCTTCATTAGTTTCATTGCCTCCTCTGGATGCACTCAAGCGTCTCAGTGTCCTTCCTAAACTGAGGGGCCAGAGCTGGACACAGCACTCAAGGTGCAGCTTCACCAGTGCTGAGTAAAGGGAAAGAATGCCCTTCCTGCTCCTGCTGGCCACACTGTTCCTGATCCAGGCCAGGATGCTGCTGGCCTTCTTGGCCACCAGGGCACACTGCTGGCTCATATACAGCTGCTCTCACCAGTACCCCCAGGTCCCTTTCTGCCTGGGCACTGTCCAGCCACACCATCCCTAGCCTATAATATTGCAGGAGTTTATTGTGGCCAAAATGCAGGACTCGGCACTTGGACTCATTAAAGGTCATCTTACTGGACTCCGCCCATCCATCCAACTGTTCCTGGTCTCTGCAGAGCCCTCCTACCTTCCAGTAGATCAACATATGCTCCCAGGTTGGTGTCATCTGCAAATTTACTAATGAAAGGCTCAATACCCTCATCCATGTCATCAATAAAAATATTGAACAGACATCAGCACAGATCCCTGAGGGACACCACTGGTGACTGGCCACCAGCTGGGTGCAGCACCATTCACCACCACTCTCTGGGCCCGGCCATGCAGCAAGTTCCTAACCCAGCAAAGAGTGCTCCTGTCCAAGCCATGGGCTGCCAGCTTTTCCAGGAGTGTGCTGTGGGAGACAGTGACAAAGGCCTTGCTGAAGTCCAAATAGACAACATCCACAGCCTTTCCTGCATCCACCAGGCAGGTCAGCTGGTCATAAAAAGAGACCAGGTTGGTCAAACACACCCTACCCCTCCTAAACCCATGCTGGCTGGGTCTGATACCCTGGCCACCCTGTAAGTGCTGCATGATGGCACTCAGTGTAAACTGTACCTTACTGGGTACTGAGGTCAGGCTAACTGGCCTATAAATACCAGGATCCTCCTTCCTACCCTTCTTGTGAATAGGCATCACACTGGCCATCTTCCAGTCATCTGGAACCTCACCAGTGAGCCAGGGCTGTTGGTAGATGATGGAGAGTGACTTCTCAAGCTCATCTGCCAGCTCCCTCATCATCCTGGGATGGATCCCATCTGGGCCCATAGATTTACAACTAAGTGGCTCAGCAGTTCTCTGACTGCCTCCTCCTGGATAATAGGGGGACCATTACGCTCCCTGACACCATTTACAAACTGTAGTTTCATTGGAAAGATGATTGAGTCCTACTGGTATTCCTGGCAAAGACAAGCAACACAATTTCATATAAAATTGAAAGTAAAATACTTAATGTCAGATAAATTATGGAATGTCATGAATAGTTTTGTAACTCTTGAACTGTAATACCTAAATAGTGTTTCTCACTGTCCTTTAGAACTTTCCCCCCAGACACCATGTAAAGTGTATGAATGATTTTCTGAAGCATGAAATATTTTCTATGCAAGTTAGGTGCATAATTAAATTACTGTTACCCTGATAATTTCTGTCTTGCTTTATCTGAAGACAGTCTATAAGTGATAAGAAAGCTTTTTATTATAAGTGTCATTCTTTGACTTTGCCAGCCTTCCAAATATTTCCTACACAAAGAATCAAGCTATATTCAAACTTTGCTTTTTCTCTATCATGATATTTTGGCCTTTCGTTTGATCCTGTGAACCATACACTTATCCAGAGCTTAAGCTGTCATTATTAACTGCCAGTTCACATGACCTTACTTTCAGTTTTTCCTCTTTCACCAATTTTCTTTGAAACAAAAGTAGAAATATATTTTCGCCATTCATCCCTCTCTCTGGATTGCACAGTCTCTCTCTTCAAGTTTCTGAATCATATCAATCTTCAAAAGTTTTCATCCTTTGCTCTCCCAGTAGCATCTGCCTCTATTTGTCTCAGACTTCAACTTGTTAGACTGATTTTTTTTTTCTAAGCTTTTTTTGCAGTTTTGGACACCCTGCTTGAAAGAGTAGTTAATACACTTATATATGCAAATAAAAACAGTGCCATTGGTAAAAACATTACACCATTAGCTAATATCCAGTGGATAAGCTTCTGTAACATAACTGGGAGAAAGTCTTCCTGAAAAGAGTTCAACAAGGGAAAGTCTATCGAAGGTTCATGTGATGGTGTTTTCGAGTTTTTCTATTTACAACACAGAAGAGTTGGACATAAGTGACTCCACTAGATCAGAGTCACAGCATCACTAAAACAAGTTTTAGTGATCACTTCTTCAAATGTCATATTTTTCAGTTCTTTTTACAGTGAAATTTTATTTTAATATTCAATTTAGTTTCAAACATATCTCACTTAGAAAAGTTAAGAAATGTCAAGCATGCTTCAATCCATGCAAATTTAGTTTTATTCTAGAAAATGAAGCATTTCACGTTCCTATACATGAACTGGAAAACAGTTCATAAATCCAGTGAATAAACTTCAGTTATTACAAAGCAGTTCAGAACTGTTGATTTTGGTGGTTAAATTTACTTATCCAAGAAACTGTTTCCAAAACTTCAGTAGCTGAATCTCCTGCCTAACAGAAGTCGAACTAAATAGCATGTTAATAATGTAGAGTGTAAATAGCATTCTGAAGAGTTAAGTTAGAATTATTGGACACATAAGCCTGGCAGAATGAAAACAAAGAAAACAGAGTAAGGAGTCAGTACAAGAAGAGAGACAGGATAGCAGTAAAGTGACAGTAGAGGCAGACGGCAATGTATTTGGGATAAAAAGACAGCAGGTTCTGGATGCAGTTGACCATACCATTTTATTACATTTGAAAATTAACCAATATTCCAGATTTTTATTATTTCTTCTTTATTAGCAAATGTCTTTGGAATCACCTGTCAAAATATCCTGTTCCCTTATAGCTCTGAATATCATTTTCTCCTGTGGATTTGAATCAGGAATAATGCACCTATTATTGCTATGATTTTTTTTTGATAATTTAACAAGCAGAAATCTATTCGAGATTCTAGACAGCATTATGACTCATAATGAAGCACTACAAATTGTCCCATCAGGCTTTTGAAAAATTCAGATAGTGGCAGAGTTAAAGTGTCGATGTTATTTCTATAAAATGCTAAGAAAAAAAAAATCAATTATTGACTGTAATATTGTGTGTTTTGAACAAAATGCAAACAAACAAACAGTTCTATATAGAAATCCCTATTCTAATATAATATATTTCCCCCAGATAGATTTGGTTAAGTCAATGTTACAGAACATTTAATATTTTTCAATGTAAACAGCCCATGCAGAACAACTGGCTTTCATTTAAATCATAAGTGAACTAGGCTCATGGGATTTCTAATCAAAAATACCACAGAACTGATTTTAAAAAGAGGAGGGAAAGAATCTGAACTTATGCAGAAGAGAACGCTATTTGGGATGTCACACTCTCTCTGGAAGACGCAGAAATTCTGTATCATCAAGTAAAGAATATGACAGAAGACGGCAAGTATAAAATAGAAAACAATGAGGCCTGTCTAAGAAAGCCAGCACAGCATTCAACTAGCATATAAAGGAAAAAATCCACGTGCACATGCTGCTTAATAAGTGCCATACGTGTTAAAAAACTAGATAGGACAACACCACTGGCTATCTTTGAATAAAGATTTCACGACAAAATATGCATAGGATCCACCCAAATTGCTCAAGAGGTTAGCCAGTGTAATTAAAATGCTGATAATACCTAGAGAAAATCATGGTGAAATAAGAGACTTTCTAATGACTTGAAAAAGTCTGAATGTATGTTCACCTTTAAGACAACAAAAAGGACCTGGGAAATGGCAACTACAGGTTTGCTGCCATCCTTGGAAAAATTATGGAACTCGTTTATTTGCAGGCAATTTCCAAACAAATAAAAGACAAAAAAGCACTTAGGAGCAGTCAACATGGATTTTCTAACAGAAAATAACAATTAATCAACCATTATATCCTTCTATTATTAAACTGACAAAGGGAGAAAAGTGTGTATAATATACTTTCACTCTGCTGTGGCTTTTGACTCGGTCTATAACATTCTCATCTGAAAGCTGAACATACATGAGCTTAATGAATGGAAAGGAAGTCAGTTAAACATTAACATAACTTTGAGGCTCCAAGGGTGATAATCAGCCATTCAATGGTTGGCAGCCAGTAACAAGCACAATACTATGTGGGTTGCTATGGAAGCTTACATTGTTTTTTGTCTTCAGAAGAGACTTGGAAAATGAGAATGCATTCAATCCTCAACAATTGTGTGGAGGATACTAAACTAGGGCTTGTGGATGATATACTAAATGGCACAATTTTTGTCTGAAGAACACTAAAAAACTTGAGGACTGAGTAAATAAACGTTTCTTAAAGGTTTGCACAAGGAGAGGTACAGAATTCTACATCTGGAGTAAAACATCCTTATCTCTTACAGGCTGGGGATTGATTAGGTGAGTAGCAGCCCCAGTGAGATGGTTACACCAGTCATGGGATTGATCCAGTGTTTCTGATCATTCTACTTTGAGTGGGAAGTTTGACTGCTTTAAGTGGGAGGCTTCTACATTTCCTTAAAAAGAACATTCCTATACTGCTGTGAGTTTCACCTAGGATATGCAAAGAAGCTTAGTGATAAAATTATTAACAAAAATGTAGCTTTAACTTCTGAATTGACTTGGTGTAAAATATTCATGATAACTATTTTTTTGTTGTTGGGTTTATGACTTCACAAAAAGAGAAATCAATCCTCTAAAGTTAGAAAATTGTGTTGAATTCTAACGAAACAATTTTATTTTTACCAGAAAATGTTGGCATATATTAAATGAAAAACCAAGAACCTTGTAGCTTTTCTATTTCAAACCTTCCTTTTAAAATGTTTTAACTTCTTCAAATGAATTATAATTACTTTTGTCTTTTTGCTAGGATAAAGATTAACAATATTTTAAAATGTATGTTCAGGGTTTTGCACCCATTAAAAAGCAATTTTAAATCCATAAAAGAACACATACCAAACCCAATAGGCAATTTTATTGTCCATGTACAATCCAAACTGCTAGGATAGTTGCCAGGAAACCCTGGACTGAGAATCACTCCACTGAAGTCTGACATGCCACCACCACATTGCGCTAAAAAACAAACAAACAAACACAAAATTTTTTTTCAGAGGAGTGAAATGAGCTAAAAAAATTCATCCATAACCTTGAAGATCCTTAGAGCATTAATAATATAATAATACCCAGGGTTATATTTAAATAAATACATAAACATATCTATACCACTACATATCTGAAAGAAAGTAACTTACAAGTTACTTTGCAAATTTGTATCAACTCCGAATTGGGTAGATTTTAACTTGTGGGATACACGCACCCAAAACAGAACAGATTACAGAATCGCAGAATCATTTAGATTGGAAAAGACCTCCAATATCATCGAGTCCAACTTCTGACTGATCATCACCTTGCCAACTAGACTATGGCACTTTCACATCCAACCCCTTCCTGCACACCCACAGGGATGGTGATTCCACCATATCCCTGGGCAGCCCATTCTGTGAAGAAATGATCTGAAATTCCTGACCAACCTTTCCATAAAGAGATTCCTCTTATTGTCCAACCTGAATCTCCCCAGGTACATCCTGAGATTCTGTCCTCTCATCCTGTCACTGGCGGCTTGGGAGAAGAGATCAACCCCCACCTGGCTACAGTCTCCTTTCAGGGAGTTGGAGGGTGTCCCTTTTCTCCAGGCTACACACCCCAGCTCCATCGGCTGCTCCTCATAAGGCTTGTGCTTCTGCCAGCATCACTGTCCTAATGTTTACTCTGCAATTTCTCTATAGGAACTGTCCTTGTGATGGGCAAGCAGCACACATCAGCTTATAGCAGCACCTAGACAACTGCATGTTAGGAAAGGAGCAGCTGAATAATACAAGATAATGCATTATAAAAAGACTCTGTACTACAAGTGTTTCAAGAGGCCTTTTAAAAACTGCATTTGTATCTTGTTGTTCTAAAAATGAGATAAAATAAACAAACTTAGAAAAGTACACATACAAATACTTCCAGAAATTAAACTAAATTCATATCTTAATTTTATTTTTGTTTTCAGGCATGACAGCAGTAAATAGAATTACTTAGACATCCATATTACATTTAAAGATGGTAATTATTATAAATAGAATTTTGTTTTTCTGTTTTGTCCAAGTAAAATTTGCTACATCATTTGAAACACAAGTAAAAATCATTACTTGCAAACAAAAGGAAAAATACAAGAAAAACCCCTCTAAAATTTCAGCACAGCATCTTTATCTTCAGAATTTACCAAAAGCAGTGCAATTATAATATCAGACTTCCTAACCATATGTTAATGCATAATGACAAAAACTGAAGACTTAATCATGAAAAAATTCTTACGAATATCTCAATCTTGTTGAATATTTATAAATTCTAAGCTGAGAGAGCTCAGTACCTCACAGGAGGTTTTTATGCCCCACAGGATTAAGAACAGGATTATGTGAGGCCACTCAAGGGGGTATATATTAACTGTGTTGAAGAAAAGCAAAGCAAAAATATCTTTTATGATATCTGCAGCATCCTCCTTTCCATACATTCAAGATTCTCCCAATTTTTTCCACTACATGTGGCTATTATTTTTTAGTTTTCTGGTTTTCTCATTCTATCATATTTAAGAAAAATGATGTATGCTGAACATACCTAAACATATTGGAATGGGATAATTCCATCTTCTTACTGGTCCAGGCATACAAGTGATATGTGAGTGTCCCTAAAATGACAAAATATTTGCAAATTCATGTAAAAATACAGTATACAGGATATTAGTATTTCAACAAAAAGAATGTATAATTTAAAACATCATAAAAATGCACAAAAACAAAAATGTATGGCAATTACATTGGACACTGTGGATTGTATCATTCCTTCAATACAGCGAGGACTGTGACTGTTAGCTCACTACATGATGGTGTCTATGCCATTAATATTATTTCTTACAATAGACTCCTCCTGAATTCTATGCTGTTTCAGTACAAACAAAGGGTCTGGAAACTACGGGTCTAAATGAAGCAATGTTTGCATATTATGGATTTACATCATTTGTTGAACATGATAAAACTATACGTACTATATATATTATGAAAGGGATGGCATTACATCTTAAATTCATCACAGACATACCCTTCGTGTTGGTCATCAACCTCGTGTAATTCTAATTGTCTTCCAGAGAAAGCAAACAAAAATCGAAAACCTTAAAACTGTACTTGTGATATCTTTCAAAACCCTCTAGTCAGACTGCAGAAGTCAGAAAAACCATATGGAGAGAAGAAACTTTACATGTGTGTTTGCACAGTCTATGCTCCTAAATTCTTTTCGATATTTTACATTTTCTTCTTTTCAGCCATTTACTGTGACTTATCTGTTCACACAAACACCTCTATTTAATGTGGGAAATAAAGCAAAAAAAAAAAAATTTCTCAGGCTGTTTCTGAGAGTAGTCAGTTAAAACCAGGCAATATAAGAAGAAAACTTCAATAGTCATTCTCAGAGCTGCAGTCAAAGAACATGTATTTCATCTATTCTTGAAATGCTAGAAATCTGCAGGCATGACTAGGACTTCTGTCTTGAAGGGGAAATTGGGACACAGGGCCCATATCCAAACAGCAGTTGAAATCTGGAAGTAGACACGACTATTTTGTTTCTATCACTATACATAAATTAGGCTTTTTTTTTTTGTTTCCAAAGATTAGACTTCAATTTCTATTTTTGATGCAGCGTATATAAACCCAGTATCTAGGTTTTCACATAATTATGTAAAATAAATATTTGAAATTATTAGCATTTTTAAAACTTCATTTAGTCGGTCTGACATCAACACATGCTATAGGTGAGACTGATATTAATGGCATTTTGCTCATTCTGGCATATTTTGCTATTCTGCTCTGAAAGTATCCATAACTCCATTAGCAGTTAATCATGTGCTGTTATATAGAAATTATTTTCTTCCTTTAAGACTGTTCTTTTTGCGGTGCTTGGGTAATGTGATGATTTTCTGTCCTTCTGTCTCTCAAAGAGCTAGATAAATGGAAAACTGTAGAATCTGCAGACTCTTTTTGAGTAGTCTCAAATAAAAACAGTGCTCAGTTTTGTATCTGATACTATGGCATAACTGTACATGTTTTTGAAAATATTTTCCACTTCTTTCCTATACACAGACAGGTTCCTACTGTCATTAGGAACTGTCATACTGTCAGGTGATTTACAATCACTGCAGTTCCCCTTTTTCTAGTGCAAGGACATTGTAAATTTACTTGCAAAAATACACCCCAATTTGATAAACATTTTGGAGAAAAAAACACAAAAAATTGCTGAAAGAAAACAACTGACACTATCTGATTTACTAAGAAAAGCAATGATTTCTTTCCTTTTGTTTATGCTTAGTCCCGTCTTTCCTTTCTTTTTTCCTCCTATGCACAGAGAACTACTGTTAATTGTTCATCAAGTGATTTTAACCTAATTTTGCTAACAGTTCATGGTTCAGCTATAATTATCAAAATACCATCAATAATATATAACGACTTATAATCACTAATGCAGAATAAGCATCGAGCCATACACTTCTGATGGAATATTTGTAGTTTCTAGTTCATTGTCTGGTAGAAAAGCAAACAGTGCTGTAAACTTACCATGTGTACACAATTCTTGAAGAGCTCAGCATCCATTTTGCACTGACAGACCCAAACATAACCATGTTAAAGAACTGTAAGATATCATTTGAAATAGGAAACTTGGCTTACCTGAAGAGAATAACCCTGGTCGCACTGAAAAGACACCACATCTCCAACCATGTATCTGTCTCCAATTTTGATCCCATTACTTGGGGTCTGTGGTTCAGGACAAGAGTCCAAACCTATAGCTGAGAAAAAGAGAGAAGTTTAGTCATTCTAATGAACATAAAATTGATTTTTAGATTCACATAGGACTGTGTACAGTGCACATAGGCACACTGTGTTGATAAGCTTTAGAGTGCTCTTGGGAATCAGCAGCTGTCTGTGGACAAGTAGCATATTATTTTGGAACAATGGTGCATCAGGAGAGAACATCTTTTATCGGTAAAGGAAAAGGATCAGTGTGGCAAAAAACCACTTCCCAACTGGCACTCTCAGTTCTAAAATTCCACTATCTCTTGGCACAGACTCATTCATTTCTCCTTCCAGTTTCACTCCTAATTACAGCCCTCATAATTCAGAGCTGGAGCGCCTTTGCTACCCTTTACTAGCGTGTGTTCCAGGGGAGGCTGGCCAACACTCAACCAACTGCAAAACACAGGAAAAACAGTGCAAAGTAAAAGTGTTCTCCAGCATTCCATCCTCTACCAGTCTGACTCAACTCTTTCATTCATTTATACACACATACACACACAGAATAAATATTTGAATCAGATTTCATTTAATCTTTTATGTTTAAAGAAGTATCTATTGAGCCATAAAATTAATATTTTGAATTTCTGATGGCAATAGATGCTAGTTTGTCAAGAGACCATATGCTTTTCTTCATGGTCATCAAAAAGCGAAGGAATTTTTTTTTCCTTGCATCTACCCAGGAAGATACAAGAATGTAAGAAAGTGTAATCAACTGAGTTGCCTTCTTTGCCTACTGCAAGAATTACACCTTAGTTGTGGGGTCAAGACTATTACATAACTGAGCATCAGTGGCCAGGATAAAAGGGAAACATTGTGGGATTCGATTATGGCCACCTGCTACCTCAGAACATTATCAAAATCTGCCTGTTTTAAAATTTACTAAAGTAACTGATCGTTTCATGTAAGATTCTAAGTAAAAATGACCATTTGAAGACTTAAAATAGTGCATTTTTATACAATATGAAAGACAAAAGCTAACAAAAACTTTTAGCTTTCCAATTCTACTTTCTGTTCTCAAACTAGAGAGCAAAGAACCTGTTCTGAAAATGACTAATGGACCTAGATCCATTTTTTTACATTTCAGACATCTAGAGTGTGATCCAGTTAATGTACAAAGTACAAGCACAAAATAACAAGTGTGCTTGGCTTACACAGATGATTGCTTATAATCTCTTTTGAACAGTTAAACAAAGAATTAGCAGGTTTCAGATTCCAATTACTGAGCCCTCACTTGAAATGCATAACCTAACTACGTGAATACTCAGGCCATGCAAAGTGAAATGAGTTCATCTAAATGCCTTTCTCAGGCTACCTTAGCAGCCCAAACCACATTCACAGGTATTTATCCTATTGTCTCTCACTCCAATTAGTAAAATAATATTTGGGAAAAAAATACAGTCAGAACGTTCTACAATACCTTTCAAGAAACTGAAACAAATTTTGACATTTTCCCAGCTGAGGACTAGTTCAGAACTTGTGTCTGGAGCATTGTGATATTTATTCAGGTCATAAATGTACTCATAAATGTATTAATAAACCCCAGTCTGTTCATTATTGATTTATTTGTGGTTCATGAATAGTTTCTTGAACTACATTATACTACTGCCATAGGGAAATGTGTTAGATTCTTAAGCCTTCATAGCCAATGGCAATAAAAAGAGATTTTAACATGGGCATTCACTGAAAACAAACTTTCAGTATCTTCTACTTTTCAGATAAAAAGAATTGTATATAAAGAAAAATAAGCTATTTGATGCTGTCTTGCCCTTCTCCAGCAGCTCCTGTGATACTCAATACAAAATCCTACCAACAAAACTCTTGATAATACAAAACTTTAGTTAGAGAAACTGAGCAATAAATCAAAATTTTTATAGTGGTATAAAACATACAAACATTATGGAAGTGTTTAACAAACCATTCTGTGGCATTCTTTGTTGGCAAAGTCCAGATGATATAATGTATTTTCAATGCAATACATTTTTGTATTTAAGATATCCAATGGAAAACAGAACATTAATGTTATGGATAAAAAAACAATTTAAGGATTCAACAGAGAAGTAAAAATACGATAGAAAAATCATTATAGATAGGAACACTATTCAGTTTCAGAACATGAACACTTAATTCTTTATGTCAAAATATCATTTACTTGGTGTTAAAAGAATTCTTCAACAAATAAAGCTCCTTTTGTTTTCTTTTACTTTTATATTAGCATTTGGATTTTAAGAAGCTCGAAAGATAATCCCTAGTAGACAGGACAAAAAAACTATTCATGAGGGATGAAAAGAGATATTGTAAATTAAGTAGAATGAAACCTTCTTACAGAAATCTGTTGCTGAAATGAAAAAGTAATCATTTTGGCAAATGGGACGCACTTCCCCTCAGACTTGTGTCTTCTAGAACAGGTGAAATAGACTTGGAAGATGCACTACCAATTGAACAAAAACAATCCTTATGGCAAGCTCACTTGAAAAATGCTTAATATAAATCTTTAACTCTGATGTGATTTTGCATGAGAGCCACACACCAATACTTCAAAGACCAAGATATTAATTTTAGTTGACTCTTCATGATGTCCTTGGTCAGCACGTGCTCCAATGAAATGAAAAAAAATTATGAAACACTGACATTAACATCTGGCCAAACTTTCCATTTACTAACTAGCTTTATAAACACAATCACAGCTTTTAGAGCTGGAACTGCTGTCTGAGAGTCAGATATGACTAGGACAATTGAAGACAGCAACTCTGCATCTCCTTCTGGAGAAATTTTTTCACAGATACAGCAGTTTTTTGAGTCCTGGAATTGCAAAAAATATCCTCTTTGTTGCAGAAAAATGCAAGGGACAAAAATCCAAAAGACACACAAGGTACAGTTTCTGTTGTCTTCCTTCCCAGCAATGATGACAAAGTGTTGTCCCTTAGGTTAATCTCCCATATCAAATTCATGATTCAGCCCAATGCAGAATTTTCCATAGCCTTTTCTTGGAAAACAATTGAATGACAGATAGAAAAAAAAATCATAAAACTTTTACAGGTAAGAGAGACTATGTCTTTCTTGGAGAACAGTGGAGCAGTAAGAGTCATGGATTCAAGGAGTGAAACAGCCAGTGCCTAGGACTTGAAATCCACACTAAGCAATTAACTATAAGGTTTCAGGACTCCAATTGAACAAATTCTATACCATATGACAACATGCTCAGCATATAACCTAAGGGGAAAACTGGCTGGGGACTGCTGCATGTGAACTGGTTGGGTGTCAGTCAGCAGGTGGTGAACAACTGCATTGTGCATAATTTGTTTTGTATATTTTGTCTTTTTATTTATTTATTTATTTATTATTATTATTTCCCCTTACTTTTCTGTTCTATTGAACTATTATCTATTATCTCAACCTATAAATTTGTCTTTTTTTCAAACCTACTCTCCATCCTACTTGGGAGCAGGGGGAGGGAAGTGAGAGAGAAGCTTTATGGTGCTTAGTTGCTGTCTAGATTAAATCACCACAGACTCTATGATGTTTTAATCACATGTGTCTATCATTTTCACAAGAAAAGTTAATTAATCATTTATCTTGTAAAACAGCATATTTCACTGAGCTACTGGTTAATTGGATATCTACTGAAAGACATTAGTATTATTTCCTGAAACACAAATTATCAACATATACTTTGGGTTTATCCACACACACAGAAAACATTACTTTTGAGCAGATTTGTGCATACATCCCTGTATAAATCCATACACACATATTTGGTTATTGTTCTTGACACGGACCAATACTTAAAATAGTGTACTGTGAACTTTTTCTTTTTTTAAAGGTGGAAGTTGTATACGGGTAGTATATTACACATATTATTTCAACATGTGGGAATACAAAGGTGCATTTTCACTTTCACTGGATTCAGTCTCATTTGGTTTCATTTTTATAACTTCCTGACATTTTTTATCATCTGAATTTGTAAGCAGCTGAGAGACTATCGGCATTTCAAGGAAATGGCAGGATAATTCTACCTATAATTAATGTTTTGTTATAGACAAGTGATCAGGCAGTAATTTTGCAAGGCTGTGTTCTTCAACTGGCTAATTAGACAACCAAAGCATGGGATTTGCATATGGTAAAACTGACAAGAAATAACCGTGACACAATTATGCAGATCAGACACCAGAACCAATATAAGCAGAGGGAACCACACAGCTGGTGATTGCCAGAATTCCTCTCAGTCATCTCAGACAAAGTCATTTAGTCAGAAAGCATGTTTATAATTACAGCCTTTTCCACTGGTGAGGGACTCAGCAATAATAAAAACCATTTGAAATAATTCAGTGTTCTCAAAACACTACAGGCATTTCTCAGTTAAGATGCATAACTGTTGTTTTCAGATTACTCCTTCTCTCCTCTTTGCCAAGGGTGACTAGTATTTGTGTCCTACACATACAGACTGTATAGGACATTTGTTATTGTATTGAGCATAATTTGTAGATTTTGGCAAGGAGTGGTTGGGTGTGGAGCTGCAGGGGTGGCATCTGTGGGAAGAGATCAGGGCTTCACTGGACACAATGGATTAGAATTGTCACTCAAGCACATCTGCATTTATTTCTGTCTGCTGTAGGTCAGAAAAGTTTTTCAGAGAGCCAAAGCAACTTGAGGATGAAAGCAAGGCAAACTAAATTTCACAGTCCTTATAGTACAGTTTTCAGGCCTGAATTTGCTCACTTGGATCTAAATGAGCATTTTACTAATGACTTTGAAGTTACAGTGCGTAGCTCATTATGTGCAATAGGACTAAATATTCCTCTGTTGTATAGTTTAGGTAGAAATGATGTCTAAAACCAGCAAGTGCTCTTTATTAAATGAACATTTCTGAATTACCTGTATACTCAAGGTGAAATCCAGCAGCTGAAACACTGATATCAGACTGAAAATTGAGGTACAGATTATTTGATGTGCTGTTTAGAAGTGGAGGTATGGTTGTTCCTGAAAAGAGAATTAAAAATATAATTGAAATGCACAGAAAGTGAAATAAATGTAGACGTAAGGATCTGTTTGTCTCTGTGTGTGTATAAACAGAGTTAAGAAGAGAAAAAGAGAAAGAGGAGAGCAGGGGAAGAGGGTGGAAGCAGGAGACAAGTCACATAACCAGTTCTACAATATTCTTACATCAGGAATGAAATCAAATATCTGTCCCTATAAAAGTTTTATTATATTTTCAGTGCACATATCAGAGTTATGAACGATAGACAAGGAAAGGCTAATATAAATTTATATTATTTGCTTTTACTCACAAAAGGAGAAATATTCACTAGGGTCTTTTTAGAAGCAAGAGCAAATCCTGTCACCAGAATGATTCTAAGCATAACAGTCACATATATCAAGCAGCTCTGAAAATAGTTGCAGGGCTGTTCTTAGAAATGTGATGGACTATTTATTTGTGTTTCAGTACAAGACAAGATAATGTGATTGCCTCTGATCTCTTAGCACACACATGTATTTAGTATAATGAAAGAAAAAAAATAAAACAAGAAAAAGTAAGGCAAAAAAGAACTATCTTCTTTGTTTAAATTAAGGACAAAGGATGCATCCTTTAGTCATGTACAATATCAAGAGATAACTATTTTTGAGGTCTGTATTGCTACAAGTGTGAGAAAAGAAAACTGATTAAGAGAGGTCTAGTTTGGAAGCCTCTGAGTGTTATTTCATTTGTAACATTTTAATATACAGGTTTATGTAAGTCTGCTAAGCAATGACTGATTGAAATAGAAATAATATTACCTTTTGCTAATTATAGGCGAAACAAACACACATACCATGCTCAAGCATGCTTACACACATAGAAAGAGCTATGTGTTTACAATAAAGAGTTGAATCTCTGAATCATTTATTGTAAAATCTTCTCAGTCACCTGAATAACTTCCAAGCCTTGGAGCATTGTTGTCAGAACCATCATAAAAGTCTAAGGAATCCCAGTTGTGTTCTGTGGCAAAACTCACCACTTGCACCTATGAAGAAAAATGTGAGGTAAAGAACATAAACTTCTTCCCCTCCTTATTCAAGTTCAAAGATGCTTCTAAATTGTAGCCTCTGTTGTTTTCAGTCATGAAAAGTTATCTTGCTCTCCTTGTCAAAGAGAATGGAAAATCATCATTAAGTGAATAAAATGGCAACTATTTTTTGTTTGATTGCGAATTCAAACTATAAATCCTGTAGCCCTTTAGTGACAACCACATATTACCTCTGTCAAGAGTCAAACAGCCATGAAAATCAGATGGGTATAGAATTTGATTCTCTTGTTTGGAGGACATTGAGGAGAAGATGAAACATGGTATTTTCAATTACTGCAGTCTTTTCTCTCTAATTTCTAAGACTAAACTACTCCCACAGGGGTGCGTGATGTTTCATCTATTTTGCCATTTTAAATTCTGCCTCCAGGTTAAGAGTAAACTGCTTGGTTTAATCTTTTGATGAAGGTCTTGGTTACCTTCATCACCAATTCATCTCCTGAGGAGGAGCAGTCACCAGCATGCTACAAACAAAAGGCAGAATAGTCACTTCATTTCTTCCAGAGGTGACAATATTCTTCCACTCACAGGGAGATGAAAAGGGATAAGGAAATAAACTGCAAGAGGGAGGTTATATCCGTTCTCATATAGTGAAATCACTCCTTAAAAAGTAGAGAAATATCAGATTCTTGCTCCTGACTAGTAGGGGAGAGTTTCTGGTGTTAGCTTTTCTGTTTGTTTTAACTGTTTACTAAAAAGCTTTAAAAGAGACAGAGGCATGATGAAACCCCAACCACACTCAGAAAGGGGTGCCTTAGTCATTAAGTTAGAGAATGCTTTTTTTGCCTCTTTTTTTTTTTTTTTTTTTTTTTTTTTTTTTTTTTTTTTTTTTATTTCTCCAGAATGGAATAGTTTCAACAGAAGAAATAAACACTAGTTCCAGTAAAACCAAGTAATGAAGTCATTTTTGTATGTGAAATATGTGAATTGGACCTTGTTCTATATAAAATGAATGTTCAGTTTGACTACCTATTTCTTGGATGGGGGCCTCAAATACCTATTTTTGTAGAAATTGGTCAGATACTATAGCCAAAGGATTTCTTTTCCTTAAGTGAAGCAGTGAAGAGGCCCTGACTGTTAGTATGCTTCAGATACTTGGAGATAGTAAAAATATCTATTATTATTATTATTATTATTATTACAACTTTGGTGCAGAAGAATATCACAAAGATTAAACACCTAAATTGAAATCAAAGTTAGAAATTTAATCACCTCATTAATGATTCTGAAAAATGCAGCTATCTTCCTAGTGTAAGAAATGCACAGAACAAAGTATCCTAACTGCCAGCCGTCCTAGCCAACTGTTTAAATCAAGTAGTGTTCCTCAAAATCAATTTCAAAACTGTTTTAGGCTATTAAATACTATAGAAAGCTCTGAAATGAAATTTATTAAGAAGCTTCAAAACATTGTCAACATTTTTTCTGATATTATTTATTAAATCTTTACCTACATAAATGGAGCTCTTTATTCATTTTCTACAGCAGTTATATTTTGAACTAGGATAGACATAGAAAACTTGTTATCATGATTTCTTGATGTGTGTTTTGCCAGGAATTTGTTCAGATGATGCTTAGAAGTGCTAATTTATTAAATTCAACTGCCTGTGCAATAACCAGATTTCTGTCAGTTTCTTTAGTGAACTCTAGAGATACACATGACTAGATACTAGATAATGGAGACTTTCCTACTTTGTGTCCTACGAAGTTCTTAATTAACAAAAGTAAACAAGAACTCTGAAACTATGTTAAAGATTAAATTCCTGACTCATGTTGAAACATACTGAAACATCATTACATCACATTGAACTTCCATAAACATAGAATAAATAGCAGAGTTTCTAGAACATATATAACTTGTCCTTGAAAGTAACTCACTTAATTTCACTGTGTTAAAGGAGATACATAGATCTGGGGAGAGCAAAAAAGAATTCCTAGGAAGGCTCTCTATTTCCCTTGGCTTGTAAGGAGTAATTGATCTGTTGAAATATGCTTGGAAGTGATGGTGATATTCTTCTAAGTAAATGGCTACAAGGGCATCTATCAAGATTTTTTAAAATCTTACAACTTTCAATCACTGCATAATTAAAAAGATGTGCAATAAAGACAATTTTCAGAATCATTAATGAGATAGAAAAACTGTATAGATAAATGATCTTTTCACCTTTTGCATCAGGAAAAACTGTTCTAAATATGATGATAGCAATTACACTTACTTGAATCCCAGCTCCCTCTGGTACTGTGATCTTCCACACACAATTCAGATTGTTGTCATAAGGCTCAGGATAACCAGGAGACAAAATGGTCCCTTTGCGCTTTGTTAAAATACCACCACAGGGCACTGAAAGGAAATGTATAAGGCAAGAAAAGAAGTATGAAGCTTCAGAAGTGAGAAGACTTACTATAAAAGCTTATACTATGGCTGAAAACTTTTTAAATTGATGTTACATTAATTTATATATATATATATGCCTCAGGAAAATAAAATTTTATATCTCAAAATTGTTCTTTTAACTGACCAAAAAAAAAAGAATAGAAGAAAATTAGAATTATGTCAGTTTCCTACCTGACAGAATCATGATACTATTCCCCTTATTTATTTGACCTTTGCAGAGTGAAATCCATTTTATTGTCTCCTGGTAATCTTACAAAAATAAAGCATTTTATAAGGCTTAGATTGAAGTTTGAAAAGCTATGTATTGTGTTACTATAAAAGATAAAAATGTGTCACAAAAAAGGTAACATTCTTTCTTCTTTCTTTTTAATATTCTTTCATCCATTCTTTCTAATATTGGTCCTCTAAATAATTAATAATACCAGTCTGAACTCCTTGACTGTTCTCTGCTTGTGTGAGTTATTCCATCAAAGTCTGTGGATCTACTGCATCAGCAAAGAATTTGCAAGATCCTTGCAAGACTACATTCATCACATCTGTGTCCGCAGGTTAATAAAAGTGTTATGCATGAAACAGGACAGACACATTAAGTACCATCAAGTTTCTCTTTTGAATGTTCAACTTGTATGCATTTTGTCTATATCATTAGAGGCTCTAACAGAGACAAAGAATATTACATCTTAATCTGCATACAGATATTCTGTTGGTATTTTAGAAGCTGAATGAAAAGATTGATGAGATGGTTTATCAAGTCCACTAAAAGCTAATGTATCATTTCTATGCAACATCACTAAGTTCTAAAGGGATTTCAGGAGCTGCAAATATGAGGATTTAGAAAATAGATAGGATGTAACTTATCTTAATAATAAATATATTAGCTACATATTGTGTGGCATAAAATTAATAGAATCTGTTTGCAACCACATGGATAAATTAAAAGCTTGTGCCACTTAAAGTGTTTAAATGATTCCTCATAAAAGGATGAACAGACAGAACTGTTGATGCCAGGCTGCATCATGAGTGTTGTGTTAATTTTTGGGCCCCTCACTACAAGAAAGACATTGACTTGCTGGAGCAAGTCCAGAGAGGGGCAACAAAGCTGGCAAAGGCTCTAGAGAGTACATCATGTGAGGAGTAGCTGAGGGAGCTGAGGCTGTTCAGCCTGGAGTAAAGAAGGCTCAGAGAGACCTTATCACTCTGCAATCTGAAAGGAGGATGTAGGGTTGGGCTCTTCTCCCATGCAAGGAGTGATAAGGCAAGAGGACATTGCCTCAGGCTGTGCCAGGGGAGGTTCAGATTGGCCATCAGGTGAAGTTCTTCACGGGAGGGGTGGTTAAGCATTAAAATGTGCTGCCCAGGGAAGTGTTGGAGTCACCATCCCTGTAAGTGTCCAAGAAAAGACTGAATGTGGCACTTAGTGCTGTGCTGTAGATGACACGGTGGTGTTTGATCAAATATTGAACTCAGTGATCTTGGATGTCTTTTCTGACTTGAATGATTCTGTGATTCAATGATTCTATGTCTATTATCTGAATATGTAATATTAAAACATTCACTAGAATTAAAGCAATGTAATATGGTCACATCTACCATTTGAATTATTAAACTGGTTTAGTTCAATGCAAGTTTCACCTTATAGGTATTTTATCACCTTTATTGACGTAGGAATTTTCATATAGAAGTTGGCCTGTAACCCTTCCTCAGTTTAGCTTGTCTAGAGACAGATAGCTTTCTAGAGACAGATAGTCTTTCACAGACTAAACCATGTATTAAAATATCAGTAATATATTGTGATCAACATCCAAAGAATGACTTCAACACTTTGTCAAGTTGTTATATCTGAAAAAACAAAGGGAATATAATTCAAGGGGAAAAGTAGTACAAGTCTACTGATTAAACTATAATCTACTAGACTAAATGAGACAAAACTATATACTTCACCTTCTTATTAGATAAAGAAATTTGGGTTCTATTGCTATGCCTGAAACAGTCTAAAACAACATTATTTGTTTAAAATTTGATTAATTAGATTTTGTCAATATTATCCCACAAGGATATTTAGCCTTGACCTCTATTAGGATTTTGGTATTTTGGAGATAATGTTTTAATTTACTAAAAAACACTCATACTCTACCAGGCACCATGCATGGCAGATGAAACCTCAGCCTAATGAAAATATGTTCTTTGTTTTTTTTACATCTACTCAACTAAACTTCTGTTTATGTTCTCTGCTAGAGTCAGTATCATAATGCCATTTTTGTAAAGGGTTATGATATTTTTTATAAAAAAATCTCTTCCTTATCAGGAAAAGTAAAGCAGGGAATTTAATTACAATTACTAGATTTCCAGTTGGTCCAAGTCAGTTTATAAATATCAATGGATGCACATTAAGAATTTAATTTTGATAATTTAATCTCAAAGTGACTAGAACCAGATGAAGTATGTTTTCTGATTTGAAAATCTCCTGGCCTTTTCCTGGCAAGTAATAAAATATTAATGCAGCTATTTCCAAATCTTTAATATAGTAGTGTTCTTCCTAATAGCTTGCAGTATCTTGTTAATCGGCAGTGTATAAGCATCTTAATCTTGCAAGAAGTCAGGGTGCAAACAAATATTCTGATTCTTGATTAAAGAGGGACAGTTATCACATAAATTATGCTAGCAGAGCATGTTCATGATTGTTGTGAAAGTTCACAGCAAGTTTAGAATAGAAATAGAATAAAAAGGTTAGAATAGAAAGGAGAATACAAGTTAACCTTGAATAAAAAAGAAAGTAAATTAAAGTAAGCAAGAATAAAATACTATATCAATGACAAAGAATAAACACATTCAACTAGAGAGTAGTCTACACTTTAGGCAGTAATTAATTATATTAAAAAGCCTTAGGAACTCACCAATACATGTAGGCAGTGAATCATTCCATTGTGCCAAGGCATTTGGTACTGTATCACATCTAATTGCTGTTGAACCATGGAGGATATAGCCTGGATTGCACTCAAAAAGAACCAGTGAACCAACAGCAAATTCATTTCCAATCCTTTTTCCAAATCTTGGTTCAGGCACAGAGCTACACTGTGTTGCACTTGTTCTTGGAACAGCTGTGAACATACAATTGTGGATTCTTAATTTTAGATTTGGTGAGGGGAGTACAGATATTGAACCACAAATATTTAAAGTTCCTGGAAGAAACTTTCAGCTATTTCCCCGCTGTGAACATTTTCATAATCCCCAAATGAATCTTCACAACCAAGATTGCTCACTTTTAATGTCTGAGTTACTATTTAGGAGAGGATAGCACTGATACCCTTGCCAAGATTGGAAGTAATGCATAAAATCCACACAGAAACCTTTCTAGAATGACACTTCTAAGAAATACTACCGTGAGATACTCAACTAATACAGGGTTTCAAAATAACATTTTGCATCAGATATTTACATTTATTCATGTGGATTTCTGAATGCATGTTCTGACTGTCAGATGAGGGTTTATATGTAATGAAAGAATGAATTGCAGTTGCAAGTGTTGGTATATAAAAAATTCCCATGTGACCCATAAAAAGGAAAATAATGTAAATCAGGAAAAATATCATAATAACAGTAAAATCATTTTTAACCCACAGGTAATAACATTTACAGCTATTCACATTTAAATTGAGGGATAAACCAGTTAGAGTACCCACATGGATCTAACATTTGTCAATCAGATTAGCAAACAAAAACAGCGGTTTTATATAACTGTCTTCTTAAATTTGGAATCCCTCTTAGGTTTCTTAAGTACTTGATCTCAGCTTTAAGATACAGATAAAAGAATAGTTTCAAACATTTTTCAAAACATGTAGAAATAGTGACATTCTATTGTTAAAATTACTTTCTTCTTCATTCTCAGTCTGTTTCTCTCTGATGATTTACAAACTATGACAAACAGAATAAATGTACACATTTTTCTAGGTTGTCTCACCTTGGTAAACAAAATGAAATCCTTTAGCTGTTATTGGCCCAACTGAGGTAAATTTGACTGTGATCTGGTTCCCCGAACTCAGTGGAAGGGATTCACCTACTCAAACAATGAAAATACAAAGCTATCATAGCAACTTTCTATTAAAGAAAAAACCTGTCAACATCTTCGCAGCTAAAAATAATACTCTCTGTGTTCTGCTTCAGTAAATTTTGCAAGATATATGCACTTTTGATATTTTATGTTGACAGTATTATGTCATTCTAGAAAAGGGAAATTAAAACTCATCTTAGTTACTAGGAGTATTTGTTGATTTTTCCTTTGCCAAAAACAAACACCCCCCCTCCCAAAAAATCCCAAACCAAACCAACAAACCAACGACAATGTAAATAACAAATGCCCACACCACAACACACCCCCCCCACCCAAAATAAGACAGTCAACCTAAACCAAAATGGGAAAAAAAACCCCAAACCTAACACAAATCCTAACCCCCTCCACATCCTTAAATAGACTCAATACGTAACTAATCTATTTAATTTTACTTTACCACAAATATCCCTTGCTTTCCCTTTAAAATATCTACTACCTATTTCAAATTACTGACTAGATAAAGCCATAAAGGCACAGAGTATGAAGTCCTAAATAACTACAATACTAGCTATATGTCAAAATTTTTTTTAAAAAAAAAGCTTAATTTCATTCATCAATGCAAAGATTTTGAAGTGTTTAGTTCAAAATGTGGATTTCATATATTTGCCTGAGATGAATTTAAGCAAATACGACAATCCTTTTTTTCTCTGTTTTTGGGCTACATTTTATTTCTAGGTTCATTTAAAAACAAAAATGAAACAATGATATACTGACTGTTCTATTAAATGATACCTGAATGAGATCCTGAGAGAGAGGATAACAAAGATGACTGTAGAGCTGGGCCATCATATACTTCAACAACGTCATGGAGTGATGTCTGGAAAAACACAAACTGGCCAAAAACAACTGACCAAACAGAAAGGAAAAGAAGGAAGAGGCAACAGCAGCCAAGACAAAAAAGAAAACCAAAACCAAACATAGGGAATAGAATAAGAAAGGGGAACAAAAAAGAAGAGAACAAAATATATATTAATGTATGGTTTTAAAAATAACTAAGTCAGCTGTGCTGGTGCTGAATATAGGTTATTTTTCATACCATTACAGTTGTAAGAAGATGAAAATACATTTAAAAGAGACAATGAAGGTACAGAAACCATACGTATATACATAATTATTAAAAGATTCTATTAATTACACAACAAAACAATTTTTCTGCTGTTGAATTATATTCTACTTTCAAATTCTGTGCCCTCCCCCACACATCTAAGTTCTCAGTTCAATTTTCTCCTTTATAATTCCAGGCTTATTATTATAGACTGTGCTTTATTAATTAATTTTGTTGATAACCCTCTGTAACTTTTACTTACCTTGGAATGCTTCATTTTTTTAAGAATATTAGCATTCAGTATATCTTTTCTTTTGTGAAATAAATGAGCAACTGTTAAAGGCAACAAACACTTCCAAATGCATCTATTGAATCACAAAAATCTTTATTTTTAAAGTAATTCTAGTAGAGCAACTCAGTTCAAGACTTATTTTTGGACTTAAGTTCAAAGGATTGTGCAGACCATTTGAATTGCAGGTGTTTTCACTTTCAATACAAATAATCAGTGAAAAGGAAAACAATTTTTGGGTTAGTTCTGACCCTAGTACCCAGAAAACATTTATGTCCAACACTACAAGCAGTGGAGGGGAAAATAACTTAGGAACTATACACGTACAAAGGTGGAAGCAGTGAGATATTTTTAGGTACTGGAAAACCTAAAAAGAGAAACTGAAGCAGTTGCTGTTCATTATTGAGGTTAAACGTTTTGGAATAAATATTCCAGTGTGTTGCCACTAGGTTCTATTTGTCTGCCAAAAGTTCTACAGTATTTAATTTGGTAGCTTTAGTTATAGAAGATGAAGCTCTCACCTCCAATTCCTTCAACTAATTATACGCCCTTAAAGCTTTAAAAAGAGTAGATTCAAACTGCATTGTCTTCAAATTGTTGTCATTTTTTGGACTGATATTTTAAAAAAAGACAGTTCCATGCTCCTTACTCATGATCTTATCATATACTCATTTCAGGTTTTAAAAGCCTCTTCTTGAAGGAAAAGAATGGATGTTATAGTCATAAAATCTTGAAACAAAAGCTTTTCTGAGACACTTCCAAAGATTCTTGTCCATTTTTAGGAGGAACTATGAGTGACATGCTGAATTATCTTCATAATTCCTCCTTCAATTTCCAAAAAATTAATCACTGATGTCTTTAATAGTTCTGCTTATTTTCAGAATAATATTTATCTGGATTTATGTCTTCTCTTTGGTGTTGCTAAAGACAACTAACAAGCTTTCAATCTGGCTAATTGTTTCTGTCACATTTTCACTTTTATGAAATCCTTTTTCATACTCAATGGATTTAATTTTGCCATTGAGACAAGAAAAGTTCCTTGTGACTTCCACTGCTATTTCCTATTTGAATTACATTTCAAACTATGCATGGAAAATTCAGGCAAGAGCTGAGGCTCCCAGAACAAGCACACAACTGTTATCAAGAGGTGTATCCTCAAAATACTGTAAAAATGGAATTGTTAAGCTATATTTGAATTTTAATGGGTTATTATAAAATATTTACCCACGATTTTACCATATAGTGAGTCAAATTCCAAGGTGTTTTTGTATGTTTTTTAAGTATTTTAATATTGGTTTTGCCTCTAGATTTGTCCTGTGAACCCTTTGATCTAAAAGTATAACACTGAAGAAAGTGAACTAATACATGGCCTAAAATCAGTTACTTTGAAAAGAGGGTCCACATACCATTTCTGGTAACTGGTTTTTTTTTCAAGATAATTTGTGCATTTCTTAATAAAATACAGACAAAAATATAAGAAGATAACCAATAACTTTCATTAACTTGAGATTAAATATATTTGGAAGAGATTTGATGTGCCTGAGACATCAGAAGAAGAGACAAAGAGGAATTAGTGCCAGAAAGGGGTTAATATGGAACAGCAGCAAGCTCAAGTAAGGGGTTTTGAGCCCTTCATGATCAATTTATGGGAGTCAAGCTGCTTTCCCACATTAAGCGGGAATATGCTTCAGCCACTATGGAAGAAATAATCAAGATCCTGTTCCTTTTTCTGCACCAGGATACTCTTTTTTTATTAATTAAACTGCAAAATGTTGAAATGAAGGGTGACTGAAACCTGACCAGCTGACATAATGTCACAAGAAAGGAAATTCTGACTATTAGAAAAACAGCAGTTCATTATTCTTGTGTTTTCTGGTGCTCATTTTTGTCTGCTCCATTTGGTATGTGTTCATTCTTTTGTTTTCATGTGTTTAAAAAGAATTTTCTTAAAATTAAATAATAACCAACCTATTTGAAGTCAGTACAAAAATACCTTCTAAATTAACAAAATTTGATAAAATATAAGTATCCAGTAGAGTCTGCCCTTGGGAAACAAATAATTGAAAATAATTATCCAGTTCAAATAAAGATCAACTCACTTCAGCTGAAGAATTTGGGTGCAATTTTTTTTTCTTTAATGATGATAAGCATTCTCTGAATAATGACTCATTCTTAATCATCTGCTACCCCCTGTCAACTATAATGAAATACTGAAAGTCACTTGTCCAAACTTGATGTCTAAAGTTGGGCTGCAAGTTATTTCTGAATTTATGCTCATCTTAGCCTTCAATGCTTTGTAGCAATACTATTTAAAAATAAAATATATTGTTCCCTGTGTTTTGTGGTTTAACATTTTACTTGCACATTTAGTTCTCTTTTATTAAGGTTCTTCGACAAAACTTCCTCTTGAAATTTTGATAGTTACTAATTAATGTATTTCTTAAAAAAAAAAATACATTTTTAAGGGTTTTTTAATACTTTTCCGTTTGTGTGATTTTTTTTTTTAATTTCAAAATTCTAGGAAAACTGTAATGTTGATAATGCCAATAATTTAGGACAGTGAGGGAATCCATTAATTCAAATTATGTCAGCACAAGCAAGCTCCCTTTTAAACAGGCAAGAGCTAGATGAGCAGACTTTCTATGCCTCTAAATATCTAGATGCTCCTATGGCCTTCATCATTGTAACATCTGGATATTTTCAATGAGTTTGGAAAGCATCTAACAACAGATGGAATTGGCCAAAAATAGTTTCCTAGTTAAAAATTTCATCAAGAAATTTTAGTTTCATTTTTAGAGTAAGAAATGAACATGTACAGAGTTTACATCTGCCTGCTTCTCTTGAAGATAGGAATGTTCTTGTCTTTTTCCAGCCCTTGGGAACCTCCCTCAGCCTTAACAGCCTTCCAAGGGTAACTGACCTCCCATCACTCCTTCATGTCCCGTGAGTTTGCATATGCCCAGTTTGTCTAAGTGCTCTGTCACCTAAGTCACCTTTACTCCAGACTTTTCTGCTGGTCTCAGGCTTTCGGGATTGTTCAAGATTGGTTTACAGGTAAAGACTGTAGTTAATAAGAAATTTATTAATTCCTGTTTCTCTGCATAATTTTTCTTCAGAGACTTCATCCCAGATTCAATTCCACATGGATTTTGACTTTCTTAACCCCATCTTTTCAGTGTATTTCAAGTGTTTGTATTTGTCCTTGAACATCTAACCTTGCTTCAACCTCTTGAAATTCTTTTTATGTGCAAGTTTTATCAGCAGCTCCTTTTTCATCCTTGCAGGATCTTTGCCACCTTTGTTTGTTAGTCTGATCATTAGCATGGACCATTACTTTCTTGAAGTAATGATCCCTGAAAATAAAATGTACCTCCTGGATTTCTCAACTCTCCAGGGCTCCATACAATCAGAGGCTTCCAAAAGAGACCCCCAAATTGCTCACATTTCTGACTGTATTGGGTCTGACTGAGATAGAGTTCATTTTTCCTTAGCAGCCCTGACAGTGCTGTGCTTTGCACTGGTGGCTGGAAGGATGTTGGTAACACACCGGTGTTAACAAGGGGCTGGGGGAGGGGACACGAACAGGACGCCTGACCCAAATTAACCAAGGCGATATTACATACCATATGATGGCAGCGCAGATATAAAAGCTATGGGAGAAAAGGGGAATGAGGGGGTATTTTTTATCCTGCACTGTTTGCCTTCCGGAGTAACTGCTAAGTGTGCTGAGGCCCGGCTTCCCTGGAAGTGTCTGAACATTGCTCTTTGATGGGAAGCAGAGATTAACTGTTCCAACTCACAAAACTAGATAGTTTACAAAACTAGAGAGTTTTGTTCACAACATGAACAAATAAAATATGAAGAATTTATTTCACAGTGAAAAAACCCATAAAAATCTGTTTCTATGTCTGGTCTACTGATGATAGGCTCTCTTTGCTTATGATTTAGCTTTAATTTTTTTTTCCAAGAACTCCTATAAAGAAATTACAATATCATATTTAATTCTTTTCTGAGAAAGAAAATAATAAAGAGGAAGAAGTTCCCAGTTTTGAGAAACTTCTTCAAAAACAGAGAAATCTCTCACTAGAGAAACAGT
Organism: Donacobius atricapilla; assembly: GCA_013397315.1. Classification (NCBI taxonomy): domain Eukaryota; kingdom Metazoa; phylum Chordata; class Aves; order Passeriformes; family Mimidae; genus Donacobius; species Donacobius atricapilla. The sequence continues at coordinate 34,383 of WBMY01009319.1, forward strand.
CTCTATGATGATTAAGGATAACAAGTGTTCAGTAAGAATGAAGAAATGCAAATTTCTCACACATCTTAACTGCCAAGTCTGGAGACCCCACTCACTGTGCTAAGTGGTGGTTCAAGGTCAGTCAGCCAAATGATAAATGGCAATGGAGAAAATCTATGCTTTAAATAAACAGGATTCAGGCATAACTTCAGGAAGCAGGAAACTACCGTGTGGTGTTCCCTCTCAATGAGAAAGACTCAGCAAGCCTATACAGTTTACCATATTAGTGTCATCAGTCAAATGATAGGAAAAACTCTTGTGCCCATTCTCATAAAAAAAGAGAGGAATTCTTCATAAAATAAACACCTGCATTAAGATTTGACTACACTAGTATGATGACAATCACTTTCAATCAGTTGTCTTTGCAGGAGTTACAGATTTTTTTTTTTTTTTTTTAAGAGAGGAGGGGAGAAAAGAGTCCCTTTTCTGGGGAGAAAAAACATTATTTAAATTTTTCACTTCAACAATTTTTTTTTTATGTCACTTTCAAGACATCTCAAACCAGCCAGGGAGCAGCCTTGAAAAAAATAAAATGCATAAATGAATAGCAGAATACCTGCAACCAGAAATGTTTTAAAGTTAAGGTCCATCAATTATTTATATGAAGTAGCTCTGCATTCATTGACTGCAAGCCAAGAGTTTTGCATAACATTGTTTTATTATGGAAATTATATTTAATAAACTGAGAGATGGTCTGGTAAAAAGGCCTATTATGACCCTTTGCTGTCTTAATTTATGAAAAAAACAGAAAAATTACTTTTGCTATAATGTTAAAAAATTACCTACTTTTTAGTCTACCAACTGTTGGGACTTATATCTGCCCCTCCTATTGGAACATTACCTTTCTCTTTAAATGGCTCCCTTAATTTAAATATCTAGCTTCAAAACAAACAGCAGATAAGAAAAAAAAATACAAAATTTTCCTTTGTATTTAGGATGAACCAGCAATACACTGAGATGCACTGAACTAGACATACAAATGATGGACTGACTCAGTATTTTAAAAGTAACTTACTTGTGTAGATATCAAATAAACAGGTATTTTCCCCCTTCTACTGAGAAAATTGTCCAGTAAAACTGCAACATAATTCGGGTGTTTGTTGGTCTTTTTGAAGAGAAGCAATTCAATAATCTCTGAGAAGGTTTTTGAAGGAAAAGATTGAATGATGACACCCTAAAGAGATGATCTTACAGAATTCATGGAGAGGAATATTGCTTTCTGTAAGGAAACCTAAATTAATTTTGACCAGCTCACATAAAAGAACTAGAAGATCTGATCTTTTACTGTTCACTGTAATACTTCAGTTTGATATAGCACTATGTCTGAGTTAGCACTGCTATTATCACTTCTAAATGAAAAGAGTAGCAGAGGTCTCATTTTTTAAAAATGTTTCTCCACTTACATTTCCAAACATTTGGTTGTCTGCCAGTTACTTTTAATACATTCAGTCTAGTCTGTGTCTGTAACACTGATCTTTAATGATATCAGTTACATCTCTCTGTAATGGTAGACACTTCTATCATATGCTGTAACAGGAAAATTATTAATTGTTTGTGAATACAAAATAGAGCCCCTGCTAATAGTATCCTGCTGTGTAAATCTTGAATCATTTCAAAGCAACCGAATAAAATAGTTGTCTAGTGCTCCTGACCTTAGAAGAAGTAAAAACTAATTCCACCTGTATGAGCCTCTTGGGTGTACTACAGACTAGATGTCAAAACGAGGCTAGAGAGGGGTTTATGTGTAAACCACTGGCATGAGTTATGGACAGAGAGGTGCTGAGTGACTAAGCAATGAAACTAAACGGAGTTGATATATTGATGTTATAAAAAATAATCAGATATAAAAATAAAGAGAATAATTTTATAACTGAAAAGTTGCTAAAGCTGTCAATAGGCAAAAGGAACCCTCCCACACACAGATATACATATATAACACAAATATATATCTATATACATTTTCTATAGCAACTGAACTATAGTTATAGAAACTGTACACAGGTTTCCCAGTATAAAGAAATATGACTATACAAGACAAACCTACAAAAGTCTTCAAATATAACAGAATTCTATTTCAATATCATATGTATAGCACAAATTTACTGTTATTAGCAAATTAAAATGAGTGATCAACATAGAAGTGATGGAGGTTTTCCAAACCACAAATAGACGTGCAAGTTAACTGCACTTGCATAGAGTGAATTAATTTGAGTATATACTAGTTCTTCCCGATGTAGGTGACTTACAGAACTGTCTAGTCCTTAATCTCTGTGGAGACTTTCCTTAAAGTCTGTGGAAAAAGCCTTTACTGAATTATCTGTTTTTCATCAAGATTTATTGGTGTTCCTTTGGTAGTCTCAGCTGGAGATGTCAAATGGAATCCTACACTTCCTGGCTTGACATGCAGATGATTAGGGAAGAAAAGGTAGAATAAATGATACTCTATGCAAACAAGGAAGAGGTAAGGAAGAGGTAAGGAAGAGGTAAGGAAGGGCAAGAAAGAGTTCTGGTTCTTAAAACTTTCATGTGCCATTTTCCTCCCACAGATGAAGGTGAAGAAAATAGCTGGTCCATTCTGTGATCTCAAAAAACCAGAGCACACAGATCTAAACTGAGCTGCAAGCCATCCCCTGTTCTTCCTTTGTTTTAATTCTACAATGGAAGTGTTGAACAGAAACGTGATGCTTTGTCCTCGCTTCTGTTACTGTATTCCTGCATTCTCAGACTCGGAGAGGAAGAAGGAGATTGGATCTGCTGTATTTCATGTTTGAGAAAAGGAAATCTTTATTGAGTGTATGAAAAGGCAATAAGAATACATTTGGAGACAGAGGATGGGGCAGTTATTAACACTAGAAACTCAGCATGAGGCAGCAAAGTTAAACTGCACAGAAAAAAAGTTTACATGCATATTTCCCCATAAAAGGGCATAATTCCACCTAAAATGTGAGATTTAGGACTTTTCTTGGAGCTGGAAGAGGACTGAGATCTCCTAATTAACACATTTACTGCTTTCTCCTAAAATCAGCAGCGCTTTTTACACTACATAAACTATCATTCTCCTGGTTTCAAACCTCGGCCTCCCTTTCTTCTTCTCACTTTCTGCAGCTCACCTCCCTCACTCCTGGCCTGAATCATTATGCACACATGTAAAGCCCTTTCAGGATCTGCAACAACATAACAGTAGAGGGAAAAAACTTAAAACAGTATTTTTTTTTATTTATTGCTGCTTATGTTATTTTACATTATATTATAAATTACAAAGTATATTATTTTCAATCATTTAAAAATTACTAGTGGGTACATCCGCTATCTATTACAGAAACCTGAAGGAAGCATCAAACCATACAACATTCTTTTCTTTATATTGATTTTTTTTTTGCTTTTACACAATTGAAATTGAAACATCTATTATTATCATTTGTTTAAACAGGTAACACAGATTTATTTTTCCCCATGGACAAAAAAATGCAACTAATAATTTTAACTCCTTTAATATTCTTCAGATTTATTATTTTATATCTGAGATGTTGAATTTGTCTCATTTTACCTAACCGACCTAAAAAGTAGATTTTTTTGTGCCTTATTCAATATTTTTGCTGAGTGGAAGGAAGTATAATTTAAAGATTTAAAAAGAAAAAAGGCCTCTGTTCCTGCCTGTTCTGGTTTCAGGCAGGACAGGGTTATATTTTGCAGTAGCCTGGGCAAGGCATGGCCAGGACACGAGGTTTTTCTTTACCACCTCATGTCATTGTCAGGGGTTGGGGGAAGGAAGGCTCTTTGATGAGAAGGGGTTCCTTCAGGTCCAGCAAGCCTGGCAGAGAGAGCCATCTGGTCCTGTCTGTTATCATCTGGGTTTTTTTCCACGTGAATTGTTTCTTTTCTTATGCCCTCTGTCATTAATACTGTTTCTGTTACTGATCTTATTCTTATCCCACTGCTGTTTACAGTAGATTGGTCTTATCTCAAACCATGATCTTTTGAGCCTCCAGTTCTTACCTCCAGTCACCCACAAGGAATGGGATGGAGTAGCAAGTGGCAGTATGATTTTAGTGGGAGTACTAAATTCGAGTAAATGTTCCAAATAGCAACACTGTGAAATTTGCTTGACTTGCTATTTTCTGGGTTTTTTAAAATTTTTGAAAGAACATAATTCTCAATGTCTTGCATGAAAAATATACCTCTCATATGTTGCCAGTGTTGTTTCTAAACCAGGGAAAGAGGGCTGATGTGATAATACAGCTGAACAGTCTGACAAAAAAAATTATAGATGGCTCTAGGCAGTAATTATATTTTATTTAATAGACTGAGAGTGAGTTAACAGACCTGGAGCACTGACTAGAGTGAGAATTAGAAATTTAATTTGAATAAAAGCTGCATGGAAAAAGCCTACTGATAAATTAGGCAATATATTATTTGATATAAAAGTACACTAGTTTCAAAACATCCTACTGAAACGCTTTAATGAAGGTGTGCAGACATTTTCCTATATTATGTCAGTCCTGCATATAGTCTTTGTTAAAAACTAAAGTAGGTCTTTGGTCATTAGTAATTTTTTTTTTTTTAATTAGGTATTTTTGTGATTTATAACACAACATATTTTAAATCTATGATAATGCTTAACAGATCCATCAGATTAATGTTATAAACCTAAATAAAAGCAGAAGAATTAGGGAATTATGTTTCACATCTACTTTGCACAGGCTGTGTTTTCTGAGATTATTTTACCAAGGCAGTAGTAACATAACTGTTAATTTGAAATTAACTGTTTTGTGCCGTTTAAACTTCTGGCTTCAAATCTACTCTGAGGGGAAGAGCAAGGTAGACAAAATTATATGTTCACTTCTCTGAAAATCCACCAGTTAGCAATACAGAAGTAAGGAAAAAAAATGAAAATATAATTAATGATATTATTTTTCTTCTAAATAAAAGACAATTCTTTACTGTTATGATGTGCAAGTACTCCAAATTCTCCGGAAAGGACAAGACAATTAGGTGGAATGCTTTTCACTTGAATTGCAACCCAAAGAGTTTTTTTTCTTTACTCTCTCACAAAACAGTGTGTGAACAGGAAAATAATCCATGACTGTTCAGCTAACAGTTACTGACGTCTACTTCAATCTGAAGAAGCTACCACTCAGATAATAACATTCTGAGACCAGTTGAGCACATTGCATGATCCATCACTTCATTGGTCCATTTTATAGAGAAACGTGAGTGGAAAAAGTTAGACAAGGCAGAGAGTAAGCAGGAGGCAACTGCCCGGCTACTACAACTGTGCTCTGAACCACAGAAATGTGAAGAGCTTGGTAATCTTGAACATGGGCAGCATTTTCCAATCCTGCTTCATTGTGCTCTTACACAATTGCTTACATGCTTTGAGAAAACAAATCTGAATCACGCTTTCATAGCATCTGACTGTCTAAGCAAGATTTTCTGGAAAGAAACTGATAAAACACCTGAATTTTGTTTATTGCTGTTTTTTCTCTTATAGTCTCTGTACTGAAGGAGAAAGGAAATGCCTGCAACTTTTTGTTGTTTTCCTGTAGATCTTAACAGGAGCCTGTATATAACAAAAGAGATATCCAAAGAGATAGCAAATCTAGAAAAATTGTTTTGGTTGATGACTCTTGTGATGGTAATAACAAAATCATTCATAAAACTATTATTTATAAAGACACAAATTACATGAAGTTCCAATCAATTGTATTTTTCAAACCCTTTCATTATAGTTCTGGGAAGAACTGACCTTTTAATGTAAGAAAACCATAAAAAAAATGTAGCAAGGGAACATGAAATTAGCTAATGAGGTATTTTAATAAAGTGCCCAAATTTGAAGGCTGGTCTTCCCTTGGTGAATTTGTTTTTAGGTCTCTCTAATGCTTATGGAGGGACCACAGGGAGACTAACCTCTTAAGTAATACACATAGTAGAGAGAATAAACAATTGAAACTCTGGAATAACAATAGTAATAGTAATAATAAGAAGAATACAATAATAGAACAGTATTAAGCCGGAATAAAAAAGAACTATATTAAAATAGGAGGTTTAATTCAAACCACACTATTAATTATGTAATAAGGGTTCTAGATTTAATCAGTCACTTTGAAAAAGCTGTTTCTTCCACCACCTCTCAGCTAATTTAGAGCTGCTAATTAAAAGTACAACAGTTTTCTGCATATAATAATCTTTTATCATCTTACTAGTAAATGTTAATTTTTAGATCAGATGATTAATCACTTCATTCATCTGAAACAAATTATCACTTCAGTTTAGTGAATCACATGGATTAAATTAATATTTGAGTAATTATTTTTCTTTTCATTAGTAGGCAAACCCTAAAGAACTCCCAGTGGAACACTAAAAGAAACAAAACAAAACAAAACAAAAACCACAGAAATAATCCTTCATAGTCAAAATCAGCAAAAATTATATAAAAGAAACCTGTGAAAGGAAAAAGTGAAAATATTCCAGCCATTTGATAGCAGTAAATATAAGAAACAGGGCTTCATCAATATGATCCTTACAGTAAATAGAACCAACTTCTCAGTTGCCAGTCTGGCAACAGATGTGTTGTCAGTCTGCCTGAGTCTATAATGGAAATGTTATAGAAATCAAAACCTAGGGAGGGTTTCAGGACCTAAAGGAAAAACTTTTTTATTTTTGGAGGAAGCAAATCTTGCACAACAATCAGCTAGTCATTTCAGGATCCACAGTCTTTACAGAAAATGGGAATGGGAGAAAGGAGGATGAGAACAGGAGGAACAGATGGCTTGGAGAAATAAAAGTTTGACTTGGTGATTCAATAATGAGAAATCTCACAAAACACATCCTGTGTTTTTTGCTCATACAATCAGCTAGAACTGGGCAAGTCTCATTAGCTGAGGTTGGTTTCAGGGAGGTTTTACCCTTTCACAAAATATAGGTATATGAATATGAATACATATATGTATTTGTATCCATACAGATATATATACACACACACACCACTTTTCCTATTCTTCCCATTCCTTTATTCACAATGCATCCCTTATAAGCATCAAATTATATGGTCCTCCTCCAGTTTCCTGCCTTACTACCATACACTAGGTGCCACCTCTCAGAAACTATAGGACTGTCACTTCAATGGTTTCCATGATAGCCTCCAAAACTGGAAATTCAACATCTTCACTAGGTATCAACTCAAAGCAATTTCCTCTCACCAAACAGCCATGTTTTGACAGTCTTTTAACGACTTCCCAAACTACAATTCAAGTTCTAAACTCTTATAAAGAGATGGGATTATTTTTTGCCACAAAATATGTGCAACTACCAACTTCTAAGTTTGTTTTTTTTTTCCCCTAAGAGAATTTATTAATTTATTCACATTTTCCAGAAATTTTAGTCATGTTATTGGAGCAGATGCAATTCCTCTCTTTCTAAAATTCAATTATAAAATTTCTTTTAAAATCACTATAAATAAAATCACATAAACAAACAAACAGCAAATGACTAACATCTCCCTCCCCTTTTTTCACTAAAACAGATTGTTCAGGGGTTCTGTTTTTAAGCATGTGGGAAAATCAGCCAGTTATGCAGTCAGGAATATATATGGAAAAATCACAAAGTAAAAATAGATTGGGGATTGCAAAAATCTTTTTTGTTTTCTAAACAAAGGAAATTAAATAGAAATCACTGAGAGAAATCCAGAATCTTTGAAGTTTTTATCTATGTATACAGTGATGAACACAAATATTCGCGTCAATACAGGTAATCCTACTTGAGAGAGAATTGGCTTATATCCAAAGGAATACAGGTAATCCTACTTGAGAGAGAATTGGCTTATATCCAAAGGAACATGACTATGAGGAAAAGGGAGAAACACGGATTACAAGTATGTAAACAGGGCCTAACTGAAGCAGAAGACGTTTGGTAAAAGAATTTTTTTCAGTCTCTTGATTCTATTCTGATCCTAATGAGTTCCTTCCCTGAAATATATCAGAATATTTCAGAATGGAAACTTGGCCATGGTCACCCTAACTTTTCATGGCATTTCTGTCCAGGTTTCTCTGTCTCTTACTGCCAGCAAGTGAAACATGTATCAGGGAGTAGGCATTTCTGCAGTTGTTCTCTTAGGATGATTTTCCTATTAATTTTTGGAGCTACAAAACAGGAAAATGCAGTGGCGGGAGAGAAACATAGCAAAAACCCTACTAAAACCAAAAAAACACAAACCCCAAGAGAAAGAAAGGCCTGGTCCACACAACCAGCCAGGCTTCAAAACCGAGAAGGCAGCTTTTTTACTCACGCAGAGATTACGGTAAAAATGACACCTTCATTATTAATACGACTTTATGATAAGATGACCTAAAAAATGGAGATGCAACATTTTGCTATCATCCTTCCAAAGTACTGCAACCTTGTCCTAAGAAGTAAAACCAAACAGAATTGTTCAGAAAATATGCCACCATTCAGTCTCCTCCCTGGGACAGTAATGTGTTGAAAAGCTTGTAAGCAATGCTTGTAATGTCGTCTTTCTTCCAATATTTGGACTAACCAGAAAACCAGACTAATTTCAGCTATTTTAATAACAGCCTTTTCTGTGAACAGGATTTGATGATTAAATATTTGGAACAGCTGGAGTCACACTGCTTAGAAAATAAAAAAAATATTAAAAAGAAAAAGTCTTTAGAAATCTTTCATCAATTCAATCATATTACAGTCAAATTATTTTACTTATTGGGGAATTGTGAATTTCTTTGAAGACCACAGATGTGGTCTTATCATTCGACTTTGGGTTTAGGGCATTAAAAAGGCAGCTCTACTAGTGCCATATGTTTATAATCAAACTCAATAGCTTAAGCTATTTTGTAGTCTATATTTAATTGGTTATCATTATATTCAAACACATCATTAATATTTGAGCCAAAACTAATCATTTTTATTGAAAAAATCTAAAAACAGCACTGAAAAAGTGACTTCAAATCATATGAAGCAACCAAATTCTTTAAATTCCATTTCAAAAATACCCTGAATAGTTTGAGGTCCTTCAAATGTCACCCTACAGTGACTTTTTTATTGGCATCTGCTCACTTGGCAAGCATGTTAAGTAAGCACTGAACCAATGAATGAAATACTCCCCAGCTGTGAGTTTAAGTATGTAAAACCATCTAGTTCTTCCTCTCAGAACCTAGGAGATTCATAGCTAAGTGGAAAGCGATGTGAAGTGACCTTCTGGTACTTCTGTGATTTACATTGTTAGCATCTCAATAACACAAACTTGTCCCTGAATTAGAAAAGTAAATCAGAAGTTTATAGTTATACAACTAATGCTCACTTCTATTCTTCAAAAATTCTTAGACTGCAAACTCCAGCTATTCTGTGGAAAGCACGTGGCACAGTAATCCAGGTATACTTGAAATTATGACAAAAAACACATTCACTATCTACCAGCTATGTTTGAAGCACAATATTTTGCTACTGGACTTTTCCTATTTAAATGAAAGTAGTTAGCATTATTGCTCTGTGTTTGAAATGCAATGAAAAATAAAAATATTTGGCACAACCTTGCTAAAAGTAGCAAAATATTCTTCGAAGGAATAAATTCTTACATTAAAGAATAAATTATTTAATAAAATGTATGTGTAACTTAAATTCTTGTACTATAACTATTTTTATACCAAAGTCTAAAAATAGTTATATTTTAAATAGCACTTTTAGGTACATATATTATGTATTCTGGAGAAGAGAATACTTAATGTTCACTAAAGTTCCTCCCAAAACAAAAACAAAAATTATTTCCAGCATATAATCAATCCTGCTTTTCATTTCCCTTTTTCAGGCAGAAACATAAATCCATTAGGTACTGATTCTGAAGACAGGCTGTAGGTCATGACTTCCTATACCTGCAGAAAAACTAACATAATTCAGTCCATCATCTGAAATTCTTCTTGTGTCCAACAACACTCTAAGAAGGAGAGATAGTATTGTCAAATATGCCCTTAATAATAAGACACACATTTTGTTCACCTCCACTGTTGGGTTTAAAATATTTTAGGGTGAGGAATCACTAAGAATAGCTTGAATTTGAATCATTCAATCTCAGGCCACTAAATAGTTGCTCACTGAAAGATATCTGAAATTGCCAGCTTTACCACATCTGCATAAGATAAAATCATGAAGTTACATGTGTACAATATTGCAGGATGGATGGAGATCACATATGCAGCAATGTTCTCTAATTCATTTAATCCATGGTAGCTGCCAGAACAAATGTCATAAAATAAGACTGTACTGTTTCTTTTACATTACAAATAAATTATGTTCTTTCAAAAGTTGCGTATAGGTACATGCAAATATGTATCGTTGTTGATTAGAGCAAGGATCTGAATCATTTAGATTAGATATCTGTTTAATTAGGTTTATAACTAAAACAAGAGGAAATGTATTCCAGCATAGAATTCAATTACAAGTATACACACCTATTTGCTTTGCATGCTAGTCTACAATTTATGTGCACATAAATCTGCAGTGTTTAAGGGTAGAACTACAAGACTAGGTATGTTCACAAATTTAGATCATCCCCACTTGGATTATACAGATTAAAACAAAAATCCTGTCACTGTAACTGACTGCAAAAATCCAGAATTTACATTTATGGATGAAGATTTCTTTTTCATTAAGATTTTCATGTCCATTTAGTATGTAGAAGATAGACTTCTAAGCTTTTTATTTCTGGCTCAACACCAGTACATTCTTTTCTTGCTAAACTGCACAGAATACAATGAGACAGATTCCACCTATTTTTCTTGTATTCATTATATAGCTATACAATCTTCTTACTTTAAGGAAGAAACGAGCCATGCCTTTGAATGGTTAATTTTATGCATTGTAAATTTCTGAGAGATTGTTAATTTATCAGATTTAATCAAAATAATAATGGAAAATAAATTCATATTCAGTCATTCAATGCACATTGAATGAACATTGACAATATTCAATTTCTGTTGCAGTAGGAGGTGTATTAATTTGTTTCAAGCACAATGTATGCAACCTACATATTTTTCTGGCTCTAAGCAATCTGACTCTATGCTTAACCATCTTCAGTGCTCTTCATTAACTCTCAAAAAAAGAGTCAGATAAAAAGGCATTCTTATCATCTTCAGTCTACTCTGAAAATTTTCAAATCAAAACAATATTCTGGCAATGAGCTAAATTAACAGAAAGCAGCATTTACACCAATGTTGTGAATGTTTCCATACTGAAACATTAGTTTTCATTCATTCATTAAAAAGAATTACTTCAGCAATTGTAATTAAATATTGCACACAAATATTACCTTTATTAAGCTTTTATCTCTGGGATTAAAACTACTTCTGTGTCTGCCTGATATCCTTTGCACAATGATCTCTCAGTTCTGGCCAGGGTTATAAAGGCTTTCATAGATGAAACTCCTGCTTATGTAATTTTGAATGAAGCTTAATTAGCTGACTGGAGAAAATTAAAGAAAAGAACTACCATAAACCATTTAATACTGAGCTTTTGAAGTTCAGTTTCAAGAATTTACTAAGAATCATTCAAATGTTTTCAGATACTAGCGCAAGATCCTTTGAAAATATCGCAGTAACAGAACGGTATTAAGAGAAATGACAACATGGTAACAGAGTTAAAAGAATGCTAAGTAAAAAGGAGGAAGTGTGAATTTTCTGTCAACTATTGGTATTACTTATACAGCAGGTACTTCATCCTATTGTTAACCATAAACATTTGTATGCATATCCTCAGTATTCCATGATGTTCACTCTATCCTTCAGAAAACTGAGAAAATGAACCAGAAAACTGAATTACTCAACTAAATTAGATTTCATTAAATTCCTGGATTAAGTGATACAGATTTTGAAAATATTTTTATTTTTTATATGAAGTGTCCTGTGATAGATTTTTACATTTTATGCAAAACATTTTGTGAAAAAATACAAAAAATATAGAATTTTTTTTTAATTGTTTTATGGTTACATTAAAAAAAAAGTGTAAACAAATAAATAAATGGTTCCTTTTCTTGGAAGTCATTTTGATCTGAAGTCATTCTCTTTTTGAAAAGGAAAGGTGTGCTGACTTACTTTTTAGAAAATACCGGGTACAAGCTGGATCGCTGTCTCTTTCTTCTGAAATCAGTGGTTTGGACCTTTATACAGTTGGACACTCAAGTGTTAGGAGCAGTCTTTGTGTTTTGCTCCATCTTGTTGACAAGTAATCGTTTGAACAGAGCAGTCTCACAGACTTTGAAGCGGTTGCTTGTATAAAAAGAGGGCAGGAGCAGAATCAGATCCCTACCTATGGCAGCATTTTGATATTTTAGATCATATTCTTTCATTTCTATTTCCCCGTCAGTAAAGTATTGCTTAATTCAATAATAATTTTGTTTGTTTAAAGATATTGATGCTACCTATTCAGATGGACATTTCCATCCATTTTAACTTAAGATGGAGGTTATATCCTCCAAATTTTAAAAATTTCAGCCCACATGCATCTGCCACATTTCTTAAATTATATTAAGATGTACACAGCAGTGATGATGGATTCAAGTTATTAAAGCAAATGTTTTAGTCTAATTCAGCTAAGTATTATCAAAAATACAATTTGGTTCTCATTCCCTCTTGATGTGAGGTTGTCATTTGGCACATTCTGCTCCTCATGATCTACCCTTGCCTCTTTCTTTCCAAATGTAAACTGAGTTTGTAATTAAATCAAACAGTGACACAACTGTAAAGGTGTCTAACAGTTGTAGATACAGTGAGCTGTCTGATGCAAAACACATGTTGACGCCATTGTTTGCTCAATGTGTATTTTCACTGGCAGAATAAAATCTGTAGGTTTATCTTCCAGTAATTGGTAAAAAAATATTCTTTCAAGGATATTATTAATAATAATAATAATAATCCCGAGGTTCAAATGTTCTGTTCTACTTCTTTATTTCTGTGTTGCTAATATGGAATAACTCAAGTCTATCTCCTAGAAATTCAAGAGAAGACATAAGAAAAAGCTGAAAATGGCATAAATATGTCTGTGAATATAAGCCAGTTATTCAGGAATTGAAGAGAATAGTGGAATTAAATTTCCCTGTTGTAATGGGTTAAAATTCAACAACCAGGCAGAAACACCAAAAATATGTAGTGGTTATTACATTCGCCTAATTTTTATTTTAGTGGAATAGGATTAAAAGAAAAGCAAAACAGGTTCA
>WBMY01009319.1:48202-82107 GCA_013397315.1 Donacobius atricapilla
CCCCCTCCCGGCCCGGCCGCGGCTCCCGGAGAATCCCGGGGCCTCCCGGGGCCCTCCCGGCCCGGCCGCGATGTTACCTCATGGAAAGGGTCGGTAGAAAGAGAGCGGGTCTCCCAAGATTCCTGTTTTTTTAAGCAGTGTCCCAGGGGGTGTACACCTTTTACTTAATTGGCCAGCTTAGCTGTTAGTTCTAAAATGGATTAACAATTAGTTTTTTTTCCTACCATTTATGCTAAACCAATACACCTGTTTAAAATGAGCAAACTGGATCTCCCTTCACTGCCATAATTCCAAGAAACCTTGTCCCAAAATGTCATTCTTATCAATAAAATTCTTGCAGTTTTTTTAATATTGTATTTTCCTGTAGATGTAAAGCAAATGTTTCCATGGAAACTCGACATTTTCTCAATTAATATGTTAGCTTCTAGGTAGGAAAAGATAGTTCTGATTTAAATTTCATAATTTTTGATGGCAACTGAGCAAATATATTTATTTTCTGATAGCATAGCTCAAAGCCACACTTACATACCTTACCATATTTATTCAATCTATCGTTTTGCTCTAACAGAAAGGAAAGTCCTTTACTGAGGCCAGCTGATATAAAATCTATTTTACTGTTAAAAATATTAATTTAAAAAGAGGTTGAGATGACACTATTATACAGAGTAGAGCATACAAATTAGGTCATGTCCATTAGGGAAAAAAAAAGTCTCAAACATCTGCATTTTAATTGTAACCAAAGCTGCATTTCAGGATTGAACAATTAACAATCATTACACCACTTTAAAACATCAGTGGGAGAGTGTCAAAGAAGATGAGTCTTCCATGTTTACAAAAAATTTTGCCTGTGGCACACTGTGTGCTTTTGTGAATCATTTATCTTGTAGCTTAAACCTGTCATGGTATGAAATATTGCAACTGTGATTCTGCATGACAGAATAATGAAACACTGGGAAAAAGTCCACATTGAAATGACTTTTCCACAGAATTTTTGACTTTAGAACCTGAGAAGCTGCAGATGAAATAGGTTTTTTTTCAGTCCATCAAAAACTAATCCAGGCCAATGAGTTCCCTTCTACATTACTACATTGTTTGTGGGTTTTGTCTATATTGACCAGGTTTTTTCTTCTAACTGTTCCTTGTTAAAAATTCTCATATACTGTATTGGATGCCAAAAACAGTTCTTGGAGAACTTCCATCAGCAAATATTTGATTGCTGTATTTCACATTGAAAGTTGGAGCCATACAGAAGATGACAGATTTTTTCTCTTTTCTTTAGGAAAATTAAGTTATCTTACATCAGCAGGTTTGCTGGAGTACCCCTTCATTCCCAAAAAGATTATTTTGACTGGTTTTGGTTGTGAATAATCCCTGTCAAATCTACATGATGTCATGCATATTACCAAGTGAATTGAATATGAAATCTAGTGTTTTTTTCCACAAAGGCCAGAATTTTTTGTGACCATCTTGAAATAATATCAGTGAGTGACCCCTGCATTCCAAGAATTGCAAGTGAAGACTCTTAATGAAATATCTTTTATCCAGACCCAAAAAAACAGAGTTAGAAGAACAAAGTTCCTACTTACTAAAACGGATCTGAAAGACCTCAGCATTGCAATTTTATGGCTATGCTTCTCTGAAACGGTACTTAAATATATTTTGATGAGTGAGAGGTAAAAGCTATTAGATAAAACACATTCATTACTCATACTGTAAAATTTCAGACTGAATAATTACATTGAATGTAAAAATCTTCAGTTAAATCAATTGTCAAAATCACTTTGCCTTTCTTAATTTTTACTGGAATAATTTTAGTAACAATAGATTACAGAAAAATTCCAGGTCAGGAAAAAATATATATTAATAAATCTATATTAAAAACTTGCAAAATATTGTACTCCAGTGTGTAATTCAAAAAAAGCAGATTTTAAAATGTGAGCTTCTGGGTGTGAGGAATTCTGCTTCCTATTACTGTACAAGTATCATTGGAAAAATCTAGCTAAAATGGAAATATCTGTTTTGGCACTTGTTTCAATGTGTCATGTCATCCTCATTTTGAGTGGTTACTACCGGATATATATTTTTTATCTTTCTCTTTCAACACACTTTTGTTTTCTGCATGCACAAATGGGTCAAATATGAGTCATTAAATATTCTACAGGTACCTGAACTAATTGTCAAAATACACTATTTAAATACAGGAAAAAAGTAAAGGTCTATCCCAAGGTAGGACAGACAAAAAGTTTAGCTATTCTATCACATTTATATTCCACAATATATCACTGAATCCTTGTATGCTAAAGTTAAGCATATCTAAACCTTTTTTTTTTGGACCATCATTTTTCTGCCTAATCACTGTGAAACTGTCAAACAGAACTCCTTAATACTGTTACTATCATGCTTATTGTGTAAGAAAACCAATATTTCTCAGATTATTACAAATAACTATGCAGAGCAGGGGGATTTTCCCCATTTCCATGCATTGTTTTGGGAAATCCGGCTTTATTTCTGCAAATCACAAAACTGTATTTCAAAGTGTGTCAAAAATATGAAATACAAAGCATAAATATTTTGAATTTTTATTGTAGTAATTTTAAGGCTTTTAATGTTGGCATCTGTCTCATAAACTAAGAGCTATCACTATACTGATATTAAATCAGTAACTTCAGATTTGATGAAAATGGGAGCATATAAACTTTAAAGTTTATCTAAAAACAATTACCTGTGTCAAAAGCACATGCTTATAATAGCTAGAAGTAAATCAAGAACTGTGCAAATGTGTTTCATTTTTTTTAATGTTTTTGGAATAAGGAGAGATTGTCATGACTTAGGAGGCAATACTTTAAAAAAACTATTTAATATTATTATATTGTAATTAATATGATGGATTATATATTATATCATATCATAATATAATTATATTATTTTATCATTAACCTAGTAGTCTATGCAACTGTACAATATACACAAGAACAAGCTAATTGGATATTAATGGAGATCAGATATCATGAGTACGGCAGATGGACACACAGCAGCTGAAACACTGTCTCTAATTTGGCTAAGTTGTTTGCAGAATAAACATGAAGGAAGGTTAAGAAATACCCATCCCCATCCTCAGGCAACTGTTATTTGACGAACTGAAACGTGTGCTATGGGTCTGAATGAGGTCCTCCTTATCCAAGCACAAATCTAAAGCATGGATATTTAAAGCTTAAACAATACTCAATATTTGGCATACTGCTTACCAAGAAGTTAAAGTGAACAAAAAACTAACACGTTATCATAGAAATTTAATAAGAAAGTGAAATAAAATAATTCTTTAATCCAGTGTAGTGGTTTCACATTTGCTAAATTTGTTTCGTGAAATGTAGTATAGTGGTCTATCTTTCTACTATGGAATAGGATTAGAAGAAAGGTAAAGCAGGCTCAACTTAAAGATAGAAACAGATTTATTTACACACACTAAAGGGTAAACAAAAAAAAAAACAAAACCATGAAACCTTTTTAAAAGCACTCCCCTCCCCCCTACTAACAGTTTACTTTTCCACAAAACAATGTAAAGAGACAGAACATCAAAACTCTTAAGTCAGTACCACTTATAAAATAGTCTTTCATCCAGTCTTTGAGAGAGACAAGTCCTTCCTGATTCTGTTCTGGTAACTTTCCACAAGAGACACAGTCTGTTTGTGGCTTCCAGTTCCCACAAAAGTGGCCCACCCTAGAATCTGCATTTGTGAGCTTCTCAAATGAAGTCTTTTCCATGACTACATATGGGCCATGGACTTACACACGGGGTTTCACCTTTTAAAGATGCACAGCTCCACAACAAACGATTTCTCATTCTTCACTGGTGATGAGGCTTCAAAACATGTCATAGGATCACTAGATTACAGTTTCTAATTCAATATCCACTCAGTAGAATCACATATCTTTGCTTGAATCCACAAAATCATCTCCCTATTCTTAGTCCACAATTTAAAGGAATATTACAGTCCGTTACCATAAATTAAGGAGATTTATAGCCTAAAACTAAGGCAACTTTTCATCTTTTCCACTTAAGAAGTCACCCTTTCCTTACTGGCTTTGATATCTTCATATTATCCCTTTTCAATTTGGCATTTCCTCTCTTTCTGAGAAGGGGTAGAGTTTAAAAAAAGTCTGAGTCAGTGTTAGGAAGAGTTAATATTCTCCTGCCTGGGTCTGCGGACGGCCACGTGGCCTCAGCCATGGCATCTGTGAAAGCCTCAAATCCTTGAGGCGTAGAAAAGCTCAGAAACGGCGGCCTGGATCTTCTCTCCCCTTCCAGCCCTCGGTCTTATGGGGTGGGTTTGGCCCAGTCTGGGCTCGGTGCTGCTCTCCAGGGACCTCCGGTGGCGTGGGGCAGGCCGTAGGATCAGCTGCATGTTCGCAGCCGTGGCTCTGCCGGTGTCTGCTGGGCTCAGAGGGGCCTGGCTCAGCTCGGCTCGGCTCGGCTCTGGCCCCAGCCTGGTCCCAGGGGAGGTGGGCCCTGAGCCGGTCCCTGCTGCTCCCTACCCTCCCCGGCCTTGATGTTACCTCATGGCCAGGCCCGTAGAAAGAGTTCATTCCCCAGGTTCCACCTGTATTTAAGCCGTGTGTCCCAGGGGTGTACACCTGTATCCAATTGGCTAACCCAGCCGTCAGTTCCAAAGCAGATCACAAATTGTTATTTTACCATTCATGCCAAACCAATACATCCAGGGAGATAAAACTGTCTTTGTTTGGGACAAAAGACACCCTTAAAATATTTTTCTCGTCAATAGAAAAAAATGAAGTATTGTTAAGTATGAAGTATGGAAGTGAAGTTTTGATGGAGGTTCAGAGAATCTACAATACCCAAGCAGACACATGCTGCTCTAATTTAATTTGTCAATAACAGCTAGGCCATTGCCTCATGATGCAAAGAAGCCAGGGATTAAAAGAGCAACAGTAACAAATATTTAGGATAAACATTGCTTCCCCTGCTTACATGAACTTCCTGGAGCTATGCTTTACTTTCTAGAGCATAGGCCCATGACCGTGGGTGAAAAGAAACCTGAAGTGGTACCACTAATATATTTGGCTAGCATCACAGTAGTATTCTAGGTTACATGCTAGTTATCCCAGTGAGACAAAAATACTGGGCACTAATTTCAAAAGATAAAGGCTAATAAACGCAAGTGTTTTGAGAAAATAATGTGCCATAAAATGATCAAAGTGTTAATAGAAGTATCAGCTTAAAACAGCTTATTAACGTTAATAATTTCATGTCAAAGCAACCACACAAATCATCCAGAATTGTTGAAAGTAACCAAGCAACAAAAAGATATGAATGAGACCAGACCTACTTACCAAATTCCTTAGGAACAGTGATAGAGTAAATACAGTTGTGACCAACACTATAATTCTTGGGGTAGTTTGGTGATAATACAGTCCCTTCAGAACCTGTTGATCGGCTTCCACAGGGTGCTAGAAAGTGAAGATAATCAGTTTTTAAAAATGTAATATTGTTTAAAAAATCAGTTTAAATTGTGTTATGAAGCAGAACAACACAGACTCCCCAGGCAGGTGCAGTTGTTGTATGTTCGTATATGATATTAGAGGAAATTTTATTACACTTTTACACTGGATTTAATTTTAACATCCTGTGACATACTTAGTATACGCAATTTTCTCATATATCCAATGAAAATTGATGGTGCTCTGCAGTTTTCTGGATCAATTTTTTTTCTTTACAATTTATAAACCATCTTAATAAAAAAATGATGTGTTTATATGCAGTATGCTATTATTTACAGCATACAAAACTATTATTCATTCATATGATGCTTTATACTATGGTAAGAGCATAGATTATACAGACCTTCGGCATACTTGTAAATTCTTACTCATATACACTCATCATGCAAAATAATGTCTACAACTACTGACACAAGAAAGTCAGGATTTCTTGACTGAACATGATGTATCACTTATTTATATCTCAATTATTTATAACAATGTATATAAAGTTATGAGCACATACTTTTCTTTATCACAAAAACATCATGTTTATGCTACCACAGCCATAATGCATGATAAAATGGAAGACAGATATGAATGCTTTTTACCACAAAAATGCATTTTTCTAAGGTTTATAACAAAACTTAGTATTTGGCATTATTCAAAAATGTCAAGCAAGAAACAGTGTTCTTTCTTCCATTTTTTTTTCATCAGATATACAGGTGCATATAAATGAAATATAATTCAGTGTTAGTGGTTTCCTTTGTCTATTACCTGCTTGTCACACAGACTTAGTAATTTAGGGCTTTAATTTAGATTTAACTCAAATCTATTTTCAAGACTATGGCATCTCTTCAGAATATTTTTTCTCTTCTGGACTATAAAACTTTTCAAATTAATTTCATGTTAATAACAAATTTATTTCCTGTTAAGACATAAATTTATAAATGAAGTAGTACTCAATGTTTCATTTGCTAAACACATCTGGGTTTCTTTCTGTGGTATTCTCTCAAAACATTAATACTACATGAATTATATTAAATAAGAAAAAGATGGTTTTCTTACTATTACTACAGAAGACTTTATCTAAGTACTTGTGATACTAAATACAAGATATTTATTAGTGTAGCTACAAATCATATATTTAAACACTACTTTTAGTTAATTCACGCAAAATGTTTGGTGGAGTATACCATGAAAAGAACACGTCTTTAAAACGTAGCAAATTAAGGCCCCAAAACTTTCAGAACAGATTTATGCAATTTGCAATAGCATGGATTCCTTTCAGTATGGTGCAGCTTCAGGGTTTGACAGACAGTGTACCTGAAACTGGAGCAGATGGCTGCTATTGCTCCAGTTTGCAAATACAATTTGGAAATTATTTAATCCATTGGTGTGAGAGTCACAGTATTTGAAATATGTCAACAGAAGGGTCTTGACTTTTGCTTGTGCACATGTGTATGCACACGGCAGATGTGGGACATATACTGGAGCTAAGCAAATCTGTCAGGACCCGGAGCAGGACGAGGTCTTGGTGATGCTCAGTACAGAGGATGGGCACATGTCCTGACACAGGGAGTAAGCACTGACTACCACATGGACATGGAATATTGCCCTCTGTGGCTAAAAGAGTCATCTCAGTGCCTTCCCTCAATCCATCACCATGTGAAATATTAGAAATTCATGATTCCTTGTAAAAACATATTTAGATAATAGAACTACTGGGACTTTTTCCAAGAAGCAGCAAGTGTTTTGGCTGAACCTCATTTACAGAGACTTATTTGCCATGAGTTACTGGGAAAACACAAAGTAAAAAACCTTCACTATTTGAATGTGGAAAATATTTGTGATAAAAATAGGTCTGCTTACCAGCTTGTAAATACTCAAGATTTTCTAGTCCAGATTATGGGTGAAACAAAAGTGAATTTGGAAGAATATAAGCAACAAAAGCATTAAAATAATTATGAACAAAATTATCTCTAGCTCCATTTTCCTCTTTGTCATTTGTGAGTTGAATAATTAAGCTACAATCACCAATACCAGCGTCCCACTCCAGCACTCATATCAATATTACACCTTCCTAAACAGCAGATATAAATAATGTGCAAATTTAGGGTAAAACTATAATTCCACCAAAGTCAATGGCATTGACACAACAAGGAACATAATTTCACCTTAATGAAACTTGAAGTATTAGTACACCAAAGCAATACTTAAAATTAAGATCTAAATATAGTCCTCATCATCACCTTTACTTATAGAGAAAAATAAAGGGGTTTTATACCCTGATTCATTTTTATTTTACAGGTTATACAATCTTATTTGTAAAAAAGGGTTCTTACACTAGTATGCTTAAATCAGAGCAAAACATATTTACCTGTGTACAGATCTAGACAAAATATGTAATGATTGCAAGGTATTATTATGACAGCTGGTACAAAAACAAGTTATAAAATAATATCATTGAAAAATGCTTATAGATATCTAAAAGTCATTAAACCCAACAGTTTTCACAAATTAAAAAGAAAAATAAAAAGCCTATCACCTTCAAAATTCTGAAACCTCTCATTAATGCTAAAGTATGGTTAAAATAATTTCCAAGTCTCTATAAGATGAAGATAATACTATTTCTTTTCACAGTTGCTAACTAAATTGTTCATATGACACTTCTTCTGAAACATCTAAATATTTTTCCCATACACTGAATTCCATGAAAGTAACACATATCTGCACTGGATTTATAACAGGGATATATATGCCCACACAAGAGAAGCTGGTATATATCTGTTCACACAAGCAGAGAAGAGACACAGTTTCATTTTAGGACATGAAAAATGAATGACTCCAAGTACCCTTTTTGAAGGCAAAAGATCAGAAGGCTTTATTGTCTATTTCTCACTACCTTTTATACGGTGTTCCAATAGAGACTTAACATGATTGGTGAATAGAAATGACACCTCTCTAATCCCATTGATTGAACTAGAGAAACAGAACTAGAAAGGTAAACATCACGTAGAGAAAGATTGTTTTGAGAAACTAGGAGTTGTTTACAAAAATTGTTTTGAGAAGAAGCTTTCTCGAGATGTTTTTCCCTTGGGAAAAGGTTAGCAGCTGCTAGCAGGCTAAAATCTCAGACTCAGAAATATCAGGCCCACAACACAGTATGAGTGTGAAGCAGGATTTCTAGTGAGGATTTTTTAGGTACAAGGTCTTTCATCAAGAGTTACCAGCAGCCTTTGCTACAATGTGCTCAGTACAGACTGGAGTTAGACATGAACTATGTGTCACTCTGGCATATGCAATATATAGTCAGCAGCAAGAACCTAATACCCATGTAAAGTATTTCTTTCCTTGATTTCTTTCCTTAGTGTTCTCATTCTGGATTTTTTCAGTCGCCTCTTTCTGAGTTTAGTTTCCCCCTTATTATGTCTCTTATTTTCCAACTGCTTCTGTAATGACTCTTTTATCTTCACAAGAATTCACATTCCTGGGTCTCAAAAACAATAGTATAAAGGGAACAACTAGTATGAAGGGAAGTCGGTTCAAGATGTAAGCATCCAGTTGACTTTTACAAGCTGAGAAAATATTAAATTTTGTAAATCATTAGGAAGTGAATCATTTATCTCCTATAGCAGCTGGATGGTCTTCCAAGACATTTCTGAATGTGTAAGGGAGGAGGAAGAGGTTTGCTTGATACTTTAGTAAAATTAGAGAGTTCACTGATTGTATTTCCTTCCTTGCATTTTGGGAAATGTTTAATTTAAAACACCAAAACATTTTAAGATGAAGAGATTTTACCTTCACTGTCTTTAAACATTAATACTCAGAAATCAAAGATGGGCATGAAACCATAGATGCAGTGAATTGAAAACATTAACTTGATGCAAACATATATTTTTGCCTCAAGAAAATAGCTAGCATCAAGTTGTTTGGATAGATGTAAAAGTTCCACTACTGCCATGCTAGCCACTGACTTCTGCTTATGCTTAATTCAGCTAAGTAGGTCTCATTGCCTTTGTTTCAGTTTTATAGTACAATAATTTATTTAGTTACCTTATGAATAGTCATATTAGTCAAAGACTTATAAGTTGTGAAAATCAACTCCTCTAATTATTATGCTCTGCATTTAAAAGTCTACCTGTAGTAAAAATCTAGCAAACCCATTACATCCACTAATATAAATTGTTAAACAAAAAATGCAATCATTCTCCTGGGAATATAAAATATCCTGTAGAATAAAATAACCCTACCAACCAACCAGAAAAAAAAAAAAAAAACACCTTCAGAAGACAACTGATGTATTCTAATGAAATTCTGCAATAGTATTTCATTATTTTTAATAATGTTTGCTTAGACTCTGAAATACTGTATTCCTTTATGTATTTATTCATGCTCTAGCTTATTTTAGTTTATACACCAAAATGTTATGCAGTGTGCTGTCCTTGTCCTGCTTTCCAGGGTCAGCAGTGGAGCACTAGTAGAAGAGCAAGGGACTTGACTATGGTAAGAATGTGATGAAGATCAGTATGGTGATGCTCACTATTTCCTTGAAACATTTTTAGCATTAATGGCAAAAAGTTCCTGTGTATGCTGGACCTAATGGTATCTTGCCTTGTAAAATAGCATCGCCTGTAGCACTTGACAAACCCTATCACAAAAACATCAGAGTATCACCCATTCTGTATGTAAATTGGCAAGATTTATTTGGAAGATTACCTACCTTGATCATTAGTATTCATTTACCTTTGTCAAAGAACTACATTCTACCTCATTATGGCAGTGTATTAGTAAATAGAGAATGCAATATAAAATGCATAACCATCAGAGTGACATCTTTTCTCAAATTTCAGTAGTTGTAAAAGAAATGTCATTGAAAACCACAGAGGGAAAATCACCCAGCAGAACAATAAGTTCTGATATCTATGCCTAACTACCGCTATAAACTCAAATTTTCTGCGCCTCCAGCTAAACAATAGTGTTAAGTGTTAAAAGCCCCAGTCATGGGCTTATTGCTCATGTTTTTTATCTGGCCTTTGTAGTTTAACCAAAAGAAAGAACCCACAAGGTGAAAGTTTAGTGAGAAAAAAGTGAAGAATGGACTGCCAAAGTATGAGAAGCAATTTCAAATATCTTAATCTTTTTTTTTAAAAATAATATTTTTGCTATTAAACTTTTTTTAAAATGCAGCTTTAAGTTTTTAATTCTTACTCTTGATTTCAGATCACCTACTTTCTAGCTCCTACAGCTAAGATCTGATATAATTTAATTGTATTTGCAGATTTAAGTGCCATATTGCACCATCCATTTTTAAGCAGCAGTTCTCAATGGAATCAATGGGGAACACTGCTCAGAAATGAATCACAATATGGCTTTATGTCATGCAGATAAATTTGATTACACAGCTACAAATACAATCAAAAAATAGGAACAACTGTGCATACAGTCTGGAAAAGGAAGGAAAAATGCCTTGAAGAACTAGTAATGTGATACTGAGTTTTTATTGAATGGGACACTGTTTCAAAATCCAGCCTAAGATACCTAGTATTCAATTCATCTAAATGAGTAGGTTCAGAAAAAAAATTACTGAGTGACATCATTTATGTTTATAAGATTTAATATACTGTTGTGTTTTAACCTGATGTGGAAACTAAATATCACACAGTCCTGCTTGCTCATCTCCCCTTGTTGGGGAGTGAGAGAATTGAAAGGGGGAAAGTGAGAATTGTAAAGAAAAGGAAAACAAAAAAGGAATGTAACCCATGAAAGATAGTAACACAAATGAAAATTCTTGCTTGCCATCAAGTAACCAACACCTTGCTAGTAACTGATCAGAGGCCCCAGGCCAACCTTTCCCCTTTATTATAGCTGAACATGATGCCATAAGGTACAAGTCCCTTAGGTCATTTGGGATCAGCTCTCCCAGCTCTGTTGCCTCCTAGCTTCTCGTGCCCCTCCAGGTTGTTCACTGGTGGGATGGTATGAGGAGCAGCAAAGGCCTTGACTCTGTGTAAACACTGCTCAGCAGCAATGAAAACCCCCTGGTATTATCAAAACCAGTAAAAATCCAAAACAGGTCCTACTAGCTACTGTGAAGAAAATTAACTGTATACCAGCCCAAATTTCCACATATATTAAATTATTGGATGCTCTTTTTCCTAGTCTCATGTAATACAATATCATTCTATTTATCCTTTGTAGTCTAATTATGAGATTTTCAGTTGCAATGATTTCTTGTAGTGGTTATAAGCAAAAAGAAAACAAATACAGTGACTCATATATCACCTTCTAGATATAAAATAATTTTAATGCAAAGGAAATTGTAACATATAAAAATGGTAGACATTTATTCTAAATTTCTAATTACTGATATATTTATTGTGTATATCAGTCTGTTAAATGTGAAGCTGATGAAGAACCTAAAGCTGCTTTGACAATACAATGAATATGTAAAAGAAAATCTGATATAGAAATGTATGTTTTAGTTGCAACTTGGAAAAGGAGAAATACATTAGAAATAAAAAGACACCAAAAAATACAGAGAGAGACAGTGCAATATCATAATGCTGAAAAGCAGTATAAAAGAAAAAAATGTAATGAAGAATATAGAAGATTTCTGTAGAGTAGTCTCTTCAGTCTTCACAACAGAGTTTATCTGTGCAATCAAAACTGATGTTAAAAATGAGAGGGAAATTCAGGTCAAAATATGTAAAAGTATTTGAATGTGGTTAGTTAAAACAGAAGCCAGCAGAAGCTGGAAATTTAGAAATTTACTAAAGCAGGCCCTGAATCATTAAGAGAAAATGGGGAAATGATGGCATTATCTTAAAACAAACAAACCAAAACAATAAAAAAGAAAACAGACCAAAACAATAACAAAAAACACCCCAAAACAACACCCCCCCAAAGCAAACAGAGAAATCCTAAGTAGCAACTTTAAAAAAGTATTAGCAAATGTAGAAATACAAGATCAAAAACAGCTAGAAACTGTTGCAGGAAAAACTTAAAAGATCAAAGATAGATTTTGAGTTTCAATGAACATTGCTGTGGAGGAAGACATATCTAAGCTAGGCTTTCATGTAGACATGAAAGGTTACATTTTTGTTCCATTTAAGAGCAGTAAAGTCTCAGTAAGAACATCATATCAAGTTTTTTGCTATTTAAAACAAACAAAAAAGATTCTATTTTCATATTAGCATAAAAGTTTTGAAATATTAGGGGGGCAGTTTAGTCTCCAAAAGAGAAGAATGAGAACATGGACAGTCTGGTCAATTTTTGAAGATATGGTAGATTGACTACAAAATTAGAAAAATATTTGCCAGCAATTCTAGTATAATAAATGAATTTTAGATATTCTCATAAATACTTTTGGGAAGTTATTGGATTTTTGTGTCATTCTTGGAAGAAAGAGAGGTATAAATATCGTTCACAGTGGGTTAAGGATATCAAAGTAGACAAGAGACAGTATTTATTACAATTGGTTATGGAACTATCCATATTAATTAATTGATTCTAAGATGACAAGGAAGTTTGTTCAATATTCTTGGTGCTGGCAGTGGTAAACCCACAAATGAACACAATGGTTTATTTAATATTTTCTAGAAGAGGAACTCATACAGAAAAAAGATTATGAATAAAACCAGATAAAATGGGAGAACACCTAAAGGTAAATCTTAAAAACAAAACAAAACAAAAACAACCAAAATCCCTGAGAACCTAAACCAATTTTCAAAGTTTTCTAAATGATGTATAATTAATAAAATATGTGTTGTAAGGAGAAAATAAAACAGATTAGAATCTGAATAGCAGATAATTAGCAGAGAAACAGAATTAGATGCATTTTAAGAAGTACATTTCAAGAGGAAAGTACCTTTTCTTTTTAATAAAGAGAAGAAGCAGAAAATTTAGCAGTACTTTTGATGTTAACACATGAAGTTTATATAAATTCATAAAATGCAATTAAAAACACTATCAAATTATTTGTATGTAGATTTTTTAACAGCTCATCAACTTTTACCACCAAAGTCAAATAAGCCAAATAAGTTTATATGTTGTTTCTGTTTCTTGAAATCTCTTAAACAAAACTAGATGTTTTTCTGAAGATACAAAAATCAGATTTTATAAAGCTGATTATGAGATACACTTCTTTATTCAGGGGAAACCTAACTTTAGAAAAAATGTTTGTTCTCAATTTAATGATTAATTATAAATATCAATCCTATTTAGTTTTTCCTTAAGGAACTGTGCGCACAGAGTTGCCAAAAATTCCACATAGTTTTCTCAAGTGCTGAAATCATGTGTTGCTTAAAATTAGTTTACTAAATTTACCCATTTTAACCAAGTTTAAGAAAAGTGTGAAATGATTTTTTTAATAGAAACTGAGATGTGGCAGAAGGTCAAAATCCTACTTTTTTTGTTGTTGTAGAATGGGTTCATATCTGATTAATAATATTGGCTGTTATTCAAATATCCAAAGTATTATCAGTTTGCAAAATTACTTCTTCCTTATTTGTTTTTCCTATATTTTTCTGAACAAATGCAATTTGCTGGAAATTAGACATATTTCTGTTTCTGCCCTGTCTAAGTAAATTCAAGTCCATTTTAGATGAGCAGTAAAGTGAGCAAGCATAAATGCAAAATCCTGTGCTCCTATTTGAATTGTCAAAGCCCTAGAGAGAATTTTAAAGGAAATTTGAAGAGTCAGATTTCCAATTTATAACCCAAAATCTAATTCTATATAATGATTCTATTTTTAAACGTCAGGGTAGAGCTACACATTATGAATTATTTGTTATCAAGGCCTGTGGCATGTAAATGTCAAAATATTCCATAGCATAATTACATACCAAATAAATAACCAAATAAGCATAGTTGATATATTAATCATTAATAAATAAAACTAAACCAGATTATAGGAATTCCTAAATCCCTGTTCAACAAATGGATTAGTAAATTTTGAATTTAAAATAGCTAAATTGAAGGCAATTCTTATTCTTTATTCTTCATTTTTCTGTTAATACTGCAAGCAATAGCTTCTTGAAAGAAAGCTTTCTTCAATAGACAGCAGTGAATTAAATTAATTTCCAGTGTGGTGTAGTCTTCTAGAATCTTAAGTGATGTATAATGCATTAACATTTTTCTTAACTTTTGAAGGAATTGTGTGCCGCTGATGAAAACTTATGTTGCTTGCCACTAGAACAAGGGGTGGAATCTGAATTCTCCCTGTGTTGGTGCTCCCATGTGAGCTGGAGGATGGTGAGGTTTCTCCTCTCTTTCATGTTTCTCACTGCTGCAGTTGATAAAACTGTTAGAATGCCGTGCAATACCTTTCCAGGAGTTTTTCACTGCAGAAATACCCACATAATAATGTTGTGTTCTTTCATTTAAATAATGTTTTGTTTTCTTTTGCGAATAAAATGGAATTAAAGTAGCAGGCTCTGAGAATGGAGCCATTAAATAGGAGAAAACATTTTCTAACATCTTTTGTGCTAGAATAAAGATCTTTGCAGTGCAACAGTCTCTGCTTATAATAAATGGAGGTGGAATGGTCTCTGCAGTAAGCCTGTGCCTCAGCACAGCTTCATTCCTTTGAAAGAGCACACCAGTGTTAGAGTTTCTACAGCTGGAAAAAGTAACTTAATAAAAGTTTGAACATGCTTTTCAAGTCAGCTGTCTGCAGCAGACTCGCCACGATATTTAAGGAACTTCTGAGGGAAAACGAACAATCATTTTAAAACAATTTAACTGCCAACATACTAAATGAATAAAAAAGAAAAGAAAATTGGCAGTCTTCTGGGGAAGACCATTTCAGAGTCTTTCAAGTATATTAATACAGCAAGAGGAAAGGAGCATTATATGACAGATCTGTAGAAGTAGAAATAAATCACAGATTAACAAACTTAACACAATTGAGCTACAATAGCAGAATTGAGAGATTGATGCATCAGAAAGTATGAATCAAAAATGTGTAAGGATTTACAGATCTCTTCATAAGAAATAATCATCTCTTTCAATGAGAAACTTCCTTTTTCTTTTTTTTTTTTTCTTTTTGAAGGTCATATAGCCTATTTATTACTTATTTATTCACCTGTGTACTCTTCATATCTAAATGACATTTCAGTACATATTTGGTTTAAGAATAATTTTTATTATGTGATGACGAGCATGATGATGGCTTCTAAGCAGAAGAAACATAAAAAATGTGAGGATGGAAGTTAAATTATGAGCTTTCTTAGTACTCAGTAACTTTATGAGTTAATTTTAAACTTCACAGAACAAGGAATCTACTTATTACATAGAGTTCATAAGTGATATCAGCTCCTGAATCCTGTTTTGGTGAAAGCACCGTTTAAGGGCTGGGGAGGCTGTAAATGAGTCTACTGCCTATTCAAAACCCTTTTATGTAGTTGTATACTGTCTATTTGCATGTCTCTAGAATGTTCTTTTATCCAGATGAGTTTTTAAGAACTAGCAGTGAATCACAGCGGAACAAAGAATAAGATTTTCTTGAATCATCTGCAAACATTATTACAAAACTAGAATGAAGCTTTACATTTCCAAATGATGATTAGTTTGTTTCCAAATGATTTTAAATACTTTGAGTGTGTGTGCATCAGTAGTTTAAAAGGAAGTTGCAGGAACAGTTAAAGATTGTAATTTTAAATTTGACATCTGACCATTAATGATAAATTCACTGAGGTCATTATAATCCTCTCAATCTCAGCTTTCTTTTCTATCACTGCTGTTTAGGTTTGCAACACAGACCTTTATATTAAGTTTAAAAAGACAGAAATTCCCACTTTTCTAACTCACTAGAGAAAAATGAACTAAAGAAAATTTAAAAGAAGAAAGAAAAACAGACTGAAACAATACATTTTCCATAACTAAAGACACATTCAGATTAGAAGTTAATAAAACTAATCAAGAAAGTTAGGAACAGTGACTCCTAAAACACAGGAAGAACTATAAAACAGAGAAATAGTCAAAATAGCTAGTCACTGAACAGTTATGAGCACAAATACCAATTGAAAATATAAAATAAAATAATACAGAATTGACATTTACAACATGCAGAAGACAAAGAAAGAAAAATACCCATTAAACTTTTGTGTTTGGGAAGCTTTCCCACATGTCGCTGGGATCAGCAACTCAGAGAATTTTATTTACTACATTTCAAATCACCAAGGTGAAGAATGCATGATGTACAGATCTATTTCTCAGTACTGGAAAGAAAGGTTTTTAACTACATTTCTCAAAAATTTAAGACTTGTTTTTTTCCCTTGTAATAAGGACTATATTTAAAAACTACAACTCTGTTTTTCCTTGTACTATGAGTGCTGAGAAATAGACTCTCCTGTATCTGCAGGCAAGAAGAAATTATGATGTTATATTTGTTTCTTTCAATCATTGTTGTTATTATATCATGTTATATTTGTGGGGGTTTTTTGCTTTGTTAACACTGCCTCATCAGAGTATATCTCCTGGGCTAGGATGCTCTGTGAGGAAAAAAAATCCTTAAATGTAATTCTGATAGAATTTTGCTAATCTGCAAAAGACTAGTAATAATGATTTCAAGGTAATTTATCTTGGACTGGAACATCTCTCAGGCTGAGAGATGAGGCTTAGGACAGGCTGAGGGAACAGCTTATTCAGTTTTGAAAAGAGATGACCGAGAGGGGGGCCACATCAATGTCTCTCAGTACCTGGTGCCAAGGAATGAGACAAGAGACAATGAGCAGAAACTGGAAGTTCCACCTGAACATGAGGAAGAACGTCTTCTGACTTTCAGGTCATCACACGCTGGAACACATTTCCCAGAGAGCTTGCAGAGTCTTGTTCTTTGGAGATACTCAAGAACTATCTAGTGACAATTCTGTGCCATGTGCTCCAAGATGAACCTGCTTGAGCAGGGAGGTTGGACTAGGCAACTCACTGTGCCTCCCTCCAGCCTTACCCATTCTGTGATTTTGTGATACCTCAGAAACAAAATCTAATTATCACCACATGCCTCTACTTAGGGTTATTTCTTCTCAATGCATTTTGTCTGCACTTAACAGAAAGGAAATTGATGTACCTTTTTCTCTGTGCATTTGACTCTAGATATGATTATACCATATAATCTTGTGATAATGTGAACTTTGTCACCTCAATTTCATGCAAATTTGTATTGGACAGCACAATTCTTAGGAAAAATATGTATGAGATCTTTGTGGTAGACTTTATTTATTGATTTTTTTCTAGATAACTTAAAACTGGACAACACATCAACAGCTTTCAATTCTTACCTTGTAATCAAATATTATCCTAATGCATTGTATTGCTTTTCCCTTAAAAGATAATATTTTTTCATGGAACACTGCCAAACATCTTTATAAATTTAATTATATGGTATCAACTGTTTGTGATTTCATCCATATGCTTGTTGAGCTCTAAGACATCCCAAGAAGATCCACATTCTTTTTCAAAAGTTATATTGATTTTTATTCAGCTTGTTGAACAATGTGTCTCCTAGTTCAACTTTTCTTTTTCTTTTCTTTTTTTTTTTTTTTTTTAAATAATCTCTACTGATTTTTTAACTGGAAATTGGCCAACTGCTCATCAAGGAAGATTTCTGACAGGTTCATCACCTCCTACTGCTTTGTCAGAAAGGCTAACTTAACCTCAAGGTCAACATTTGTACTTCAAACACTTCATATCTATCTTTTTCAGCACTACACAGAAAAGGCTGCCTTATCCTCGCAACTTGCTATAGTTCTGTTTATTGATTTTCATTATTTTGACTCGGTTCCTTCAAGCAATGCTTCCAATGTACTAACTCTCCCATTACCTCAGTAAGATAATATAAGAAATATAACATAATATATAAGAAATTTCTTTTCTTCCTTCCCCTTAATAACATTGTCCTTGCATATATTTTTGGTCTTGACCTGCTGTTGACTTTTTAGTAAGTTTCTACTTTTTTAATCTTTGCAAAACTGTATTACTGCTTAAATTACATTTTAAAGTTTTCTCTCAAAACCCTGTTGGCCACACTTTCTACTACCTTCTTTTGAACAGGATTTCATTTTCCTGAAATACATATCCTAATGTCTATTAGATTTATTGACTGTGTTGTTTCATCACCTCTTTTGGTGATCCATTTAGATTTTGATTCTGATTGGTAATACTGTAAGAGGGTGTATTACACGATTCCAGGCCAGCAGTAAATACTTACTTTTTTGCTGTTGTCTTCAAATCTATTTCAATAACCTTCCTTAGTTTGATATTATTCCCCATTCAAAGTAAAAAAAAAAAAAAAAAAAAAAAAAAAAAAAATATTCCTCTTCCTTTCCTCACAGGGTGCCCAACTTGAATACATTATAGACATTTCAGATACATTTTGACCACATTATTGTCACATTTACTCCCATTGAAGAAATCTGCTCTGCTTTAGGCCAGCTGTTTCTCTGCTCATTCCAGACTTTTATCTTATACTGAAATACAAGATGTTAATTCAATCACCAGCATTTGAACTGAAAACAATTAAAATATCACTGAAATTAATGTTCTCTGGTCTTCTATTACTTATATTTCCTCTCAGTTGTAAATATAAATAATATGTCTAAAAATATATTGTATTAAAAATCCAGTCAGAAACCAAAGCAGTGTATTTCCTAGCATGTCACCTAAGTAAAGGTTTGGACTACCATCTAAATCAGTAACTGATTAACAAAATAACAGAAACATATGAAAGGTGCAGCACAACAGGGAAGAAATTGTAATCTCTTAAATTTATAGCAACAAAGCAATTTCTGCAACAGATGGAATACACAATTGTATATTGCATGGTGCTGTGATGCTTTATATTATTTTCTTAACACACAACTACTCTTTATAGTATAAGAGATAAATAAATCAGGAAAAGGTTCCAGCAAAAAACTCAAAATTAGGAGTGGTTCCTTCAAAAGAGTGTAACATCAGAAAAAAAACAGCTGGAACACAAGCAGCTTCTGAGTTAAATGTCAAGAAACATGATATCTAAACGAGGGAGCTATCCTCTTTAATGGTAGGCTGGACAATGTCCTTGCCTACCATTCCTATACTATGTTGGCAAAATGCTATAAGTAGCCCAGTGAAGAAGGAAAACAAAATAGAATTCAATTTTAAAGCAATGCAGTCTCTTAATTGCAGGTCTCGTCTATTGCTCAGAAGCATCCATCCCCCAGTCTCCACTGTGATAGACAAAGTGGAGATGACAAAACTTGTGCAAACAATGAAATATGGGTCGTATGGATGTAACCACCAGCATAGTCCACACAATAAATCTTCTTCCAGTTCATTACTGAGGTCTTATCAGACAAGAGTGAGGACATTCCAACTGCTGCTCGAGGTTAAGTTAGAAATACACATATTTGTCAGCTATAGCCAGTGCAGATGACTGGAGCAGTTTCTTTAATTCCATTTATTAATTAATTGATTTACCATGATTATTAACTGATACTAAATAATCCTGTCCCAATTGAGTGTCTTGCAGATTTTGGAAAATAAATATTTGCTTCACTGTGTGACTTAATAATAGAAATATACTTTTCCTTCTAAGAACACCCTTGTCTGTTTGAAAAAATCTTCAAAGAAAAATATGCACCCATGTTGTTAACGCTAAATACAGGAACAAGCAATATTTATGTAAACTACTGCTAAAAACTGTTTTTCTCCACCTCAAAATACATGATGAATGAATTTATGTTTTTTTAAGGTAATGTTTTTTCAATCTTCTACCAGAAAATTTACATATTCAAAGCAAAGAAAGAAGTGTCAGTTTTTAATATTCTAGAGCAGAAAAAATATCACATAATTTATTCTGTATTTTCATTGGTACTTTCTGTATACTTTCATTGCCAAACAAATTAGAAACTCTGCCAGTTAATTTACATATTTTTTAATTTATACATTACTTTCAAAAATATTAAAGTTGCTGTTACATTTTCCCTGCTAATTCACAATGTTGTTTCAAACTAACAGTTGCATATAAGCAAACATATTTAAAATTATGGCTTGAATAGACATGCTTGATTTCAAATAATTTATTTTATAGTAAAGAAAGTAAAAAATTAAAGCTGAAAAAAAAATCCCAATTTTATATAGCTTAAAGTATTTCTCCTTCTTTCAACATTTCCTTCATTAAACTCTGCTCCCAAAATTTGGCTGCAGATTTAGTTCAACAGAAATGTCTGGTTTTATCATGCACTTCACTTAACTAATCTCTTAAATTCATTGGGAATTAGGATTCTCTGGCAGCTGATTTTAATAAGATCATTGTAATTAAACACTTTCTTCATTTCTAATGCTTTACTTACCATTATATGATATTATTACTTCTTAAATGAAAGCCTGAAATAATTACACACAACATTTATTATTCAATGGACTTTGTAATATTATGAATTCCAAATGTATATGCAAAAGGTCAGAGAGAGAGTAATGCTTGCTGTGGATATGTGTCTGTATTTGTTTTTGTTTCCCAATCTTTCTTGAATTGTTAATATTTATAGTGAATTCCAGTAAGATTTTCAAAGTTTTTCCGATATGAAGAGAACATCTTTAAGAAAAGCTGAGCTTTTAACTCAATCACATTAAAACAAACAAACAACAACAACAACAACAAAACACTAACTGTCGGGTTTTCAGCAAAATACCAGCTGTCTGCATAGCCATAAAGAAAGATATTAGTTTTGTTTCCTGTTTATAAAACTATTTCTGTATTTTACAGTAAAAAATCAGTAGCACGTCTTCAGAAAAATGAGACTATTGTCTCTGAGAAGTATATACTGGTAGCTAAATCTCTAATCAGTTACTGCAAAATCCATTGTGTGGAAGCTAGATTTTCTCATTTTGGCTTTTTGACCTAATAGTTCTTGGTGTACAATGATATCCTTTGCATGGATGAGGAACAATGAGTGTGTTCATACAGAAAAGGTGAGCTTTATAGGTTAAGGTACACTCAGACTTAAATGCCTACTGTTTTACTTTACTCAGGAATCTAACTGCTAAAGTTTAACACATACACCCCTCTAAAACAGAGTTTGTTGTATGCTTTTAGTGCAAACAGTACTGCTTCTACACAGTATATTCAGATATTTCACTAGATCTAGTATTTCCTGTGTCACTGCTCTGTCATATCCTGCTGGTCATGCAAGCAGATTAAATCCTGTTGATGCAGTCCAGATGCAAATGGAAAAACAGACCTTCTTAACAAGGCCTTTGAATCCCCCTTGACAACCTTTTAAGAAGCCACTCTCTCTCCATATGAAAGGAAAGCTTGGAATGGTAAAGCAATGGACATAAATTTGTGAAAAATGGGAAATGGAAACTTGGGAACAAAAATAAAGTAGTCAGAAGACAGTTCAATGAAAATAAAATGTAATCATTTATAATTTTTTCAAAATATCTTCTGTTGATTTTTCAAGTTTGGCTATTAAAAATTAACCTCTCAGAGTACTCAGAACTTAAATGGCATTTGTGTATTAAAATAAAATCCTACTTTATTTCAATTCTGCTTCTAAGTACTCAGGTCATTGTCTATGTGATTCTACAGAACAAACATGCTGTCCTGGACAAAAAGAAAGTGAGAAATGCTTTGTAAGTAGTCAACATACGACAATTTTAAGTAAAGTATGCTGCTTGAGTGGTTAAACTTACTGTTACTTTGGAATTATAAACCATAGAGAAACAGAGGCTCCCATTTAACAGTAACATTCAGCTTCATTAACTGCCGGAATATTCTGGCTTTTGCAGTTGCCCAACTCCTTCCTCATTCAAATTTTGAAATAGATTTAAATAACAGCTCTTCGTATGGTCAGTATGTAAAAAGTGCATTAAAATGTGAGCTATAAAGCCTCTGATTAAGTAAATAATGTTGAATGATTTATGAAAAAGGTGTCAGCATTTCCTGTTTTACAAAACAATAAGCAGTAAGATTATGCTATTCTGTGCATATCTTTCTTCTATCCTAAAAGTTTTCTGACATAAACCTGATCTGAGCTGCCTCAAACAACCATAATAAGTTAATACAGATCAAAAGAAACCAAAATAATACTCTGAATTGGTTTTGCTACCAAACAAAAAAGTGACTAAATCATAGGCATAGGCATATTCTCACAGACAGTTATGAAAATATCGGATATTTTTAGATGGAGTTATATTGAAGCCTAGATTCAAATATTTCCAAGGATTCAATAACATACTGTAATGTAATGTAGTAAAATGCTTTAGTGACCAATAAATTATTTCTTCTTGTAGGAACAAGGTTTTCACATTCAGTTATGAATATGATTTCCCATTACTGGGAGTTTTGCTATTCTGTAAACAACTGTTGTTTGCTACTAAAAATTAAAATTTACCTATAGCTGCTGAAGCTGAGCAAAATCATTAATCATGGTCTCTGTCATACAAATAATACATCTGCATATGTTCATTACATCCTCAACATCCACAGTGAAATACCAAATACCTTAGCATATTAGCCTAGATTATCTTAGCATCTGTTCATTTTTTTCCTGTAACTCATTAACAAAATAAAACTCTCGTATACACTGAGGTGGTAATTTATATCATATTTTATTATAACTCTATCAGTTTCAATGCAGCTGCAAAAATCCAAATTGCAGAATGAAGGAATCTGATTTCTACTATGCAAATTTTATTGTGTAGGTGAGACTGGTTTTCAGGAGCTAAATTCAGCTCTCAAACTGTTTCTGCCAGCTCTGTAACTGAAAGCTAATTAACTGATATAATCTTTCTTATATCTATATAAAAGTTCCATTTTTCTTGAGGTAAATCACATAAAAGTGGAAAGCATTGAAAATGTGGTCAAAATATAACGTAATATATATCACAATAACATAACTAGAAAGCTCCATTGACTCTTAACTGGAGGAAAAAGCAACATAAGAAAAACAAGTGGAAATATCTATTCTGCGCCATCACATCCTAAAGAAATACGGGATTTGTCATCTTTGAAATAAGGCCTTGTTCATCCAGGAAAGAGAATGGTCCAGTTGGAATCAGTTACAGACATCCACTACTTCTTTTAAAATAAAATTTATTTTTCCCCATTGATTACAATGGCAGTACTTCCAAGCAAAACACTCTCCCTTTTCTGAACATTACAACAGACACCACTGGAAGATTGCTAAGTAGATTATAAGTGACACTAATGGACAAGATTATTGTATCAATAAAGAATTTTTTTATCTTTCATTACCTATCAAAAAGACATTCCAAAAAAAGGGAATCTTTCCCCTATTGTACACAACAACCTTCCTCACCAACTCCTCTCTGAAAAACAACATTTATCCTCATTTTAAAATGAGGAAAAATATTTGACTT
This sequence comes from Donacobius atricapilla, assembly GCA_013397315.1. NCBI lineage: Eukaryota > Metazoa > Chordata > Aves > Passeriformes > Mimidae > Donacobius > Donacobius atricapilla. The sequence goes on from WBMY01009319.1 coordinate 72,065, forward strand.
CTAATGCAGAGAGTTTAGAAGTTTGAACACACTTTCAAAAATTTGCAAGGGCCAGTGTCCCAGTTTGATGTCACTGAGTTTTGGAATTCAGTACTATGATCGTTTGGGTAGATAATGAAAATACTGAATTTCTTCAGATACTTATAATATTGGCCATTTAGATTTGAGAATTTTTATTTTTTTGGTTTTGTGCTCAATCTTACTGAATATGTGACTTTTCACAAAGTTAAAATTGCAATTGGCTATCAATTTCTGTTAGGAAATCAGTAAAATAAAACTTCAAACTTTTCTTAGAGTTTAAATCTGAAAATACTGATGCTGAGACCATCAATGGTCATACAACTAAAGTCAGAAGAGTCTTGAAATGAGTAGACTTCATATCTATAAAAGTTAGAAAAACTGGATCTTTCCTGCATTTCAAGGCTTAACTTTTCCACAGACCACATGCCCAAGAATTTAAACCTTGTAATGTGATATATACACAATATTTCATCTGCATGTTTTCAAAACCAGTAGTAACATAAAGAAACAAACATAGATTATGACATCCAGAGTATACTTAGTCTTGTATTTAATTACAAATATATGGTATATATCTCTATATTCTGCTGTAAGTTAATTCAAGAACACAAGTTGGCATGGAGAATGACATTACTATTAAGCTCAATTCACAATAATAACACTATTTATCCAACGTTAATAAAAAATTGGAATCAATAGTTACCTGAGTTGTCACATATGTATTTATTACATATAACATTGAAAAGGGTTTTTTTCTGAAAGATAATATTATGAAAAACACTTTCAATTTTTGACTTGTTTCTTCCCTATTACAAAGCAAGAGTAATGACAATGGCAATGAAAATAAATGTAGAAGACTGTTCTTACCATGACAGCTGGGCAGGGCTCTGTTCCATCCAGGTCTTCCATCATCTCCCATGATACATGTTAGTGTAGAGTATCCTTGAAGAACATATCCTGCATCACAGTAATATGTAACAGTGGAACCCAGTTTATAATCCATTCCAAGCCTTGTTCCATTCATTATATTTCCAGGATCAAAACAAGACTCACGGAGTTTTGCTGTAGAGGAAACAAGAATGAATATAATTCTAAATATAATCCAAAATGAATAAACAATAGCTATAAACAAAAATAAATAAAAATAAATATAATCTAAATATTTCCTGGACTTCTCTTGAGGCCTTCTTTGAGCACCCTGTTGAACCTGTTTGGTTTTTTTTTTTAAGAAGAGTTTCCATCAAATATTTTCTCTCCTTCATTTTAACAACTATACAATTTACTACATAATGACAGAAATTATGTCTTCTGTCCTTTTTAAAGATAATTTCTAAAGCGCTCCTTTTTTCCAGAATTCATTCTGATCAATGATAAATTTATGTAGCTAGATTAAGTTAGATATATGGACATTTTTACAGTAGATAAGGCACATTCTAATTTTAAAATCTGTGGTGTGAAAACTGGTAAATGGAGGAAATCAATATGAAAAATTTGTTGCAAAATAAGAAGTATGCAAACAAGAATATCTTTAAAGTTTATAAACCTCAAATGAGTTTCTATATGTATATGATAAGATGGTATATTTTCATTTACATAATTATCCCTCAGTGGAGGAAAAAATATAAAAATATTCCCTAAGTGTATCTCATTTTTTATCATTTATAGCTATTTGTTTCAAATTATTAAAATAAATTCAAACATATGTATATGCTTTCATATTTTCTTCCCTTTTACTTCTGTAATGTGAATACCAATGTCCAGTAACACACTGAGGAAAAAATAAAACAGCATTATTATGAAGTTGAGAAAAGTAAAATATTAGCAAAAATGTAATATCCTTTAAGGAAAAAAGAGTAAATGTATTATGTAGAAGTTGGAGTAAAGCAGATTATTTTGTGCAGCGCAGGATGGAGTCTGCAGAAGACGGAAATTTGAGACTTTCTTTAACATTTAAGGGTGTTGTGGAGGAAATCAATAGGGAACACTTCTTCAGTTTCTACAAGACCAGCACCAGCTTTCAAATACATTAAAAAGTTTATTTACCAGGCATATTTGCACTGTGGAAAGTTCTGCTGCAGGTAGGTAAGGTTGCCAAAAGACTCTATGAACTTTGAACTTCCTGGAAGGCTTTTTAAGAGTTTTATTTAAAAAGACACTTTATCTGATCCTGTCAGTTCCTAAACTGAAGTTTCTGAAAAATTACAGATAAGCAGGAGCAATTATTATTTATTCAACTTTTATATAGCTTGGCCACACATAAACTATTGGTTACTACTGGAGCCAAGCCAACGAACTAAGTACATCCCTTAAGGCCACTTTTATGTTGTAGTATTTCTGAGAAAAGTAATTACACTGTGTTTACATTTGAAGAAGGTAATACAGAATAATTATTTTGAATTTTCAATTTCATATCTTCCAGAAGAATGTCAAAATCTCCTAATGCGTTAAAAAATTTATTACAATTTGCATATATAATCTACAGAGCATAGTTCTGAAATGAAAAACAACACAATAACAAATAATAATTACAATACATCTTAAATCATTAAGAACAGGTATTAGGTACTCACATTGATTCATTAAGGTAGTTGGAGTGTGTTATCTAATACTTAATAACACTCACTCAAAATTTTGGACAGACAATAAAAAGTCAAAAGATGCAATTTACTAGAAAGTCCATAAGATATCACACAGATATTAATAATTACTATGTAAGCCAACCACACAATCATTTGAGAAGTCTAGCAGGACTTAGGGCAAATTTCAAATCCTTCCAAGTCTAAATTATCAAACTTAGGGAAAAAAAAAAGATAATTCATTTTTGGATTATATCTAATATTATAGAAAATCAATACAATATAAATTTTCCTCTTATTGAAACAATATTGATATAACTGTATTGATTCATAATTGCTATAGTGAGAGCATCATTCCTAAGTTTATGACAAAAGTAATTCAAAATGTTTCAAAGGTACCCTAGAAGGCACACGGATAAAGCAGAGAGTACTAGATGAAAAAAATAAAGAGAGAAAAAATAAAGTAATTTATTATGTCTGGTGCATAAATCAAAAATTGAGAAAAGAATGATCTGTCACAGCACAAATTATCTCTAGGGAAAAATACAGCCCTGTAATTTTCTCTTCCCTGAAATTATAGTTGTGACAGGCTCCCGAAATTGCTGACTAAACAGTAACAATGTCACTATAGAAATACAGTTTCTTAACACCAATTCTGAAAAAATAAAGCCTGAAATACTAAGCACCTTTGAATTTCTTTTACAGATCTGAAGGAACTGCTAAGTGAACTTGTAAAATAAGTTAGTTTAAAATGCTACAGTGTATGAAGAACAAATCAAATGAGGCAAAAGAATTCTTCAGATCTGGCTGAGAACCAGCGAAAAAAAGAACAAATAAGAAGACTGTTTCAGCACATATATAAGTGCTCCCAGGAGACAGGAGGGAAAGCTCCTCACCACTGACGTCATGCTGCTCCAACTGAGGACCACAAGACATTGATTACTCCTGTAGCCCTTCCCCTTTTTACTCCCCTTAAGAATATTAGTATCATTAAGCTAAAAATAGTTAAGGGCAGGGACAGATTTAGCAGAACATCAGAGAAAATGCTGTATTATTACAAAGATTTTTTTTTTTTCAGTAGGAGCATTTACAAATTATTTTCTGTAATAAGTACGCAGGAAATAATTTTTTTAATTAGGCAGTTCAGATTTGGGTTACAGTAACGTTACACTCTTGACTGTGCATACTAGGTGTCAGTTCCTTCTTTGCAACAGGCTTCAAAGAAACCAGAATTTACTTCCCTGATAACATTGTCACACCACTGGATCAAGTAAGGCTCTGAAATACAGGCTGAAAACATTGGTACATGCTGTTTCAATCTCAAGTGCAACAAGGAAATCTCTGTTGGAAAACACAGAGTAATGATGCCAAAATCCTCCTGAAAACTAGTATCTCAGTGCATGGAAAACAGTATTGAAAGCCAAGAGAAGCAAGTGCTTTGCCCAGAATATGATGACTTACCACTCCATCCCTAAGTTTCAGAGTATAAAGCCATAATAAACTTCTTGGGGATAATTTTACAGACATACAAAACTATAGTAAGCATTCCATAATTATTCTCCAGAGTACTTAATAGAATTAATATGCTTTTCCTATATTATAGCATAAAAATGAAGCGAAGAAGAGAGAATGGGAATAGAACTCAACCAGAGACACGGTTACAGATCAGACCTGGCACATGGGTCAGTCTGAGATTTGGATCTGAAAAATATGATCCACCAATGAAGTATAATTTGAGTACACTGTCACTTAAAATAGGATTGGTGTACATATGGAACACAATTTCATCAGATAAAATTTGTATGAAAAATTTAAGTTCATCAAATCAGAAAAATTTAGGTTGAAAGAGCTGTAGTACAACTCCTATGAAAATCAGGGCCAATTTGATTAGGTTACTTAGGCCTTTGTACAGTCCAGTTGTGATTTTGAAGGACTCCAATGACATAATCTAAGGGCAAGCAGTTCCAATGTTTGACAAACTTCAGAGTGATTATTTTTTTAAAAAATATGTAATTGAAATTTCTCTTATGTCAACTTGTCAGTACATTAGCTCTCATCTTATCACTATGAGCACCTGAGAAGACTGGCTCTGTCTTTTCAACATGCCCTTGCAACACTCCCTCCTTAGACAGGGTAACATCTGCCTGCCCATGGGAATGAATTCCTAGTTTCGCTCTGCATGTGTGCATGGCTCCTGCTTTCTATATGAAACTGCCTTTATGTCAACCCATGAGTTTTCTCACTTTTACTCTTCTTAATCTTTCCCCCATCCTGCTGGAAACTAGAGCAGCCATTTTCCTGGAAAAACACCCTTTTGTGATTTTTTCCTTGCAACTCACATTCCCATGTCTCTAGGACTGAGGTTGATATTCTGTCTCACTTTCTCGTGTTCTCTCCATGTCCAGTTTTTCCAGTGATTGTCATTATGTGTTCTTTCCAGGTCTTTACTGCCAATGAGGTGACATTTGATGTGCTTTGTAAAAACTTACAGCTCTAGACTTCTGTATCTTTGGATAACTGCTCAATATCGAGGTCATCATAAGACACCTGCCACATGGCTAATTCCTTCAGGTACTGGATACCTCTCCTCATGGTGATCCATTTGCCTGAATGGATTATAATAACTTCTTAGAAGGGATACCTTTTCCTCATGCCCAGAGGGAGTCACCTTCAGAGGCTGAGGGCTTGTGACCCATTTTCAATCAGTTTGTCAATGTCCCCTTCCCTATAAAGGGATCCTAGGTGCTGGACTTTTTCCTCTAATTCCAGATTACTGACCCTGTTAACCCAGCACTGGAACAGCCAACGTGACAGCTGATTGTATGGCCACTGACTTGTTTATGAGTTCTTCCTCTTCTTGTGATGGCCCTTTGAAGTAGCCCCCCTCATCCACTTCCTCCTCCTTTTCCTTCTTACTAGGGGTTTCTTTCCTTACCAAACAAGCTGATGTTTGCATCCAAGATTTCTGTTTGTGTATAGGAGTGACTGATACCAGCATGGGTTGTTCCTCTGGTTCAGCTGCAAGGTCTATCATAGCAGCTGGAGCAGCCAGAGTTGTTGTTTTGTTGTCAGATCCAGAGACCTCTTCCACTTGAGGACAGCGAATTATGTTGAATAATTCTTGGTAGGCCTGGGCCAGGTGCCAGCACATTGCAATGATTTGTGTCTCTCTGGAATTGCTAGTGTGACCAGATAGTTTCCTTGTGTGACCAGATACTTTCCTCAAATATTTTAGTAGTTTTTCAGCATTCTACACAGGGCTGAACTACCAAAACATTGGAGGTACCTACTTGTCCTTGGTACTTGCCCACACTTTACCATGCAGTCTGTAACTTATAGCTATCCAGCTTCAGGGCAGATCTCGGCGCAGTATTCCTGAATAATTGTTTAACCTCAAAACCTGAAACACATGCAGGAGACATAGCAATAGGAATATGCTGGTTTGAACATCTCAAGGATATCCAAAATTCTCAAGAGCTATTGAAATTAGCCTGGAGAAGAATGAAAAGGTGAAGGGGAAAGGAAAGGTGAAGGACTGGGGCAAGTGTTCCTCTTTATCTGCCCCATAGATGGGTTCTCTGAGGAGAAAAGATAAAAGTTGTGGTTGCTAACAGTTTTCAAGAGGCGGTTCCCTAAAAGTACAGATATGACAACAATAGTGAGCAAAAATACCAGATTAGTCTCACAAACAGGAATTATTTTATCTTTTCTTGAGCCAGTGTTACACAGTCCATCAAAATTATGTCCTTAATCCAGTCTCCAGAGGTAACAAAAGCAGAACATATAGTGAAAGTAAATTGATACATAACCCAATTCTCAGAAGCAGCACAACTCTGACTCCAAATAAATCAACATTGTGACCAGTGACTATTAAATTAACATAATGGATGATTAAAATAAATTTGTTTTAGCACACTGTAGTCAACTAGCCAAAAATGACTGTTGAGTTTTAGCCCCAGTCAGTAACCAAGGACCAGGCAACTGCTCACTCAGTGGGATCCATAGTGGTATGGGGAGAGAATTGGAAAGGTTAAACTGAGAAAATTTGTAGATTGAAATAAGAATGGTTTAATACTTTAAATAAAATGTCATAATAATATAATATTAATAACAATAATAGAAACAATAAAAAATTTTAAGGAAAATTTTAAAAAAGAGACAGACACAAAACCCTATTGGGGTACACAGGACAGAGAGCACTACAAACTTAATTAGCATAGCTAGTTTGATAACCAAGATGCCTTGGCAAGAACAAACAGAGCTTTGAAGATTACAGGAGATTGGATTAAGTCTGTTGATGGGAAAAGGAAAATTGAATCAAACTTCTCCAAACAAGATATGTTGTAAAATGTATGAGTTTGTCTGTATGTTGTTTAACCCAATCATTGTAGTAAAAGACTACTAACCTTCCTAGAATGGTATATAAGCATTTGGAAAATCTCAGTAAAATGAATTCTGATCACGGAATCAGTCTTCCCATCTCTCTATCAACTGTCAATAAAACCTCAGAAAAACAAGTTATGTAAATGAAAAACAATTGGTCAGGACCAACTGACTGATGCCCAGACAGCACCTAAGTAGGCTCCTCCAGGCCAGATATCATGCTGGAAAGTTGGGGTCAGCTGTTGCGACTGTGTTCCCTCCCAGCTTCTTCTGCTTCCCCAGACTCCTCACCAGCAAAGCAGCATGAGAAGCTAAGTCCTTGACTTAGTCTTAGTACTGGCCAGCGGCAACCAAAACAGCATGTTTTCCACATTATTCTCAAATCCAAAATACAGGACTGTACCAGCTGCCAGGAAGAAAAATAATTTTAACTCAGCTGAAACCAGAATGCTTTGTTCAGGACTCCTGTAAATCTGATTCTATAACTTCATAAGATCCTTTGAGTAGCACTGACATATCCCTCCAAACTGATGTTGTCCACAAATTTGGTCTGTACCATCAAACAGGTTGTTAACAAAGAGAACACTGGATGCATTACTAATCACAATAATTACTAGCCAAGAGTTTCAGCTCAGCAGTCAAGCTGATTTTCCACCTATGTTATTTATAGAATAATAGAATAGAACCATAGAACCATAGAATCATTTAGGCTGGAAAAGACCTCTAAGATCATTGAGCCCATTTGTGAGCCCATTTGTAAGCCCAGCATTGCCAAATCCACTACCAAACCGTGTCCCTCGGTGCCACATGTACATGTCTTTTAAATACTTACAGGGATGGGGATTTTAACACTTCTGTGGCAGCCTGTTCAATGATTGACAACCTCTCATGAAGACTCCCTTTCCTAAAATTCAATCTAAACCTTTCTGGTGTAACTTGAGCCCATTTCCTCTTGTTCTATTGTTTGTTACTTGTGAGAAGAGGCTAATCCTCCCATCACTACAATTTCCTCTCAGGTGGTTGGAGAGAATGTAAGCTCCCCTTCCTTTTCTCCAGACTAAACAACCCAGCTCCCTCAGTAACTCCTCATAAAACTCTGGACCCCTAACCAGTTCCATTGTCCTCTGCCCATATTCCAGCAACTCAACATCTTTCCTGTAGGGAGGGGCTCAAAACTGAACAGAGGATTCAAGGACTGATCATAGAGTAAGACTTCTTATGATACATCTAAGTTAAGTAGTGCAGAGGAACATTTATCAGATACTCCCAGTAAAAATGAGATAATTCACTAAGCAAAAGGACCATCTGCTTAAGAAATTTTGAGCTGTCCAAATTTCATAATCCTTGAAATTTTTATGTGAATTGAAATAGTTTCTTCTGTTTATGTCTCTTAAAAAAAAAAACCAAAAAAAACAAAAAAACAAAGAAGTTGACATGCATATTCCAGTTGTTCTGAGAATAGCAGAGAATAGCAGGAGATACAACCCTCTCAGGTGAACAAGGAAAATTAGGATTAGGTTGATTCCATTTTCCAACTTCCCCCACTTACATATACACTTGTAAACCCATACCTGCATCCTCCCATTACTTAAATTTTCAGTCCCTTTGTGCTGATAGCTGCAGCATTTTTCTGGCATTGTGACTCCTTGAAGTAGAGAAAGACATCTTAGTGGCACACATGGGCTATCACTAATGTTAGAAATAGTACTCTGCCTTTATTACAAAGTGTCGTGTCCTCCTGCTAAAGGGGATTTGGGGAGGATTCTTTTTGATAGATTTCTCAAATGAGAATAAAGTGCAAGCGCGGCAATAGTTTATCTGAGAACTCTTTATTGATAAAGAACGATAAGTGTTCCTACCGCAAGGGGATAGAAAAGGGAGCAAAGAGGAGAAAAGAGAGACGGAGCGAGAAACAGCGCGGGGACAGATCGTTACCGCCGCTCCCCGGGCAGCGCGCTCGGCACTCGGAGCGTGCGCTGCGAGCTGCGGTGAGGCGGCGCGGCTCCGGGCGGGCCGGGCGCGGAGTNTAACTCCTCATAAAACTCTGGACCCCTAACCAGTTCCATTGTCCTCTGCCCATATTCCAGCAACTCAACATCTTTCCTGTAGGGAGGGGCTCAAAACTGAACAGAGGATTCAAGGACTGATCATAGAGTAAGACTTCTTATGATACATCTAAGTTAAGTAGTGCAGAGGAACATTTATCAGATACTCCCAGTAAAAATGAGATAATTCACTAAGCAAAAGGACCATCTGCTTAAGAAATTTTGAGCTGTCCAAATTTCATAATCCTTGAAATTTTTATGTGAATTGAAATAGTTTCTTCTGTTTATGTCTCTTAAAAAAAAAAACCAAAAAAAACAAAAAAACAAAGAAGTTGACATGCATATTCCAGTTGTTCTGAGAATAGCAGAGAATAGCAGGAGATACAACCCTCTCAGGTGAACAAGGAAAATTAGGATTAGGTTGATTCCATTTTCCAACTTCCCCCACTTACATATACACTTGTAAACCCATACCTGCATCCTCCCATTACTTAAATTTTCAGTCCCTTTGTGCTGATAGCTGCAGCATTTTTCTGGCATTGTGACTCCTTGAAGTAGAGAAAGACATCTTAGTGGCACACATGGGCTATCACTAATGTTAGAAATAGTACTCTGCCTTTATTACAAAGTGTCGTGTCCTCCTGCTAAAGGGGATTTGGGGAGGATTCTTTTTGATAGATTTCTCAAATGAGAATAAAGTGCAAGCGCGGCAATAGTTTATCTGAGAACTCTTTATTGATAAAGAACGATAAGTGTTCCTACCGCAAGGGGATAGAAAAGGGAGCAAAGAGGAGAAAAGAGAGACGGAGCGAGAAACAGCGCGGGGACAGATCGTTACCGCCGCTCCCCGCGCAGCGCGCTCGGCACTCGGAGCGTGCGCTGCGAGCTGCCGTGAGGCGGCGCGGCTCCGGGCGGGCCGGGCGCGGAGTGCGAGCAGCACCCGGCTTTCTCCGCCTGTCCCTCCGGGCGCGGAGTGCGAGCAGCACCCGGCTCTCTCCGCCTGTCTCTCCGGGCGCGG
>WBMY01009319.1:82118-93312 GCA_013397315.1 Donacobius atricapilla
GCCCCCCGGTTCCCCCCTCCTGTCTCCCCGGGCGCGGAGTGCGAGCAGCACCCGGCTCTCTCCGCCTGTCTCTCCGGGCGCGGTGTGGGAGCAGCACCAGGGTCTCTCCGCCTGTCTCTCCGGGCCCTCAAGCGCAGCCTGCCGCGGCCGCGCTCCGGCAGCAGCTGCGGCTCTCAGGGCCGGGGCGCGGCAGGGTGGAGGCGGCTGCTCCGTCGGGACACGGAGGAGCACTGGGTTGCCGTGGGGTCCAGCTGCCTCAGGGAGGCGGCGAAAGCAGAGCAGGACAGGGGCGGACAGGACAGACAGGCAGGGAAGAAGCAGGAGCGCAGGGAGAAAAAGGCGGGAGGAGGGGGGCCAAGACGACCCTCCAGGTGAGCCCTGCTCCCTCCAAGAAACCCAGAAAAAGTGCCCCCCAGTTGCCTTGCCGTTAACTGCGTTTATGTGCTAAGGCTCCTCCCATAGCCTGATTTCCTGGGCTTTTTTTTCCCGGCCATCCAGTGATCCGTTCCCTGGCAGGAGGCGTCGCTTCCAGCCTGACCGTGGAAGCCTCTTCTGCCCTGCTCAGCTGCTAAGCGAAGCCTCCCCGGGGACAGCATGCGTACAGCCCCCAGAGTAACTTTTCACCTCATGTATAACACATGTTGAGACATAAATAAAAACCAGATTGGTCCCTTTCACAAAGTACAGCAGTTCACATCTTCGTTTAAACCTAGATCAAGAATTCTAAGAGACAATCTCCCTAATAAATACCCTTCACACTTGGACTCGTGGAAAGGAGAAACACTTTGATTCCATGATACAAGACTTCATCCAACAGCACAGAAGAAAAAGATTTGTCTCTTTAAAATATTTTTTTTCTTGTTCTTCAGAAGTTCTGTGATCCTGAATCACTTCCTATAGCACTTCCACCTGCATTTATTATTTTTCAATTTAGTTGAAAAGAAGAAATATATTTAAGTAAACTGAAACACTTCATACATCTGGGCTCACCATCAACATGTTTGAGATCAACTTTAAACTTTTCAGGACTAATGCACACTGTAGAGACAATTTCCTTGACATCTGTAGAATCCAATAACTGTAGTAAAGTATAAGGAGGCTTCATGGGTTTTACAAAGCAATAAATATATTATTCTTTCCCTTCTATACCTTTGCACTTACTAATTGCTCTCAGAATAAACGGAGAAGAAAACACCAAGGAGGTCTATATCACTCCTATTTTCTTTCTGGTTGTCTTTACAGAATATTTTAATATTCATTTAATAGCAAATATTTCTCAAGCCATGCAGAGGCAGTTTTGAAAGTTCCTATTGATTACACATTTTGCAAGTCTATATTTTCTTTTTTACTGTGCTATGATCTCAAACAGATCTGAGACAGGTAGATAGCTCTACTGGGATCTATCATATAATGGTCTAGCCTAAATATTTTCTTTTTATTTTCAATATTGGACTCATAGATTTTAGCACGTCATTTTATCTTACAGCACCTTAAATGCACCTAAATCAACATGACCTGCTACGTAAAATAAAAAATAAATTCTGGATAAAACAAATATATATATGCTGTTAAGTTATGCCACTTCACCATTATTTTTGAAACCTGCGAACTGCAGTCTCTTATTTTTTCCATAGAATCATGGAATGATTAAGGTTGGAAAGGTCTGTAAAGATCGTCTGACGCAGTTTGTCACACACACACAAACACACACTCACACTTTGATCAGAAGGCATGAACTAAAACTGATTTATTTGAAAGTCTGACTCCATATACAGTATTTCTACAAAGGCCAGGGATTGGGGGAGAAGGTTGACACCTCTCCCCATCCCATTGGTCAAGACAATTGTCCATCAGCTGTCCTTATCTCTAAGATCAAGAATGAAAACAACCTTGAGACTACAATAACATTGGCCAGTGTTTACACACCAGAGTGTGAGAAAAACCCAAACCATGAAACTCTGTGAAACAGAAGAGAAGGCTGAAAAAATCAGGGCGACAATCCTCTAGCTCCAAATGCTCCTGCCATGAGCAAGTAACCTTCCACTAGATCAGGTTGCTCAGAGCTGCATCCATCCTGGTTTTGAACACCTCCAGGTTTGTGGAGTCCACAACCTCTCTGGGCACCTTGTTCCAGTGCTCACCACCCTCACAACAAAGAATTTCTTAATATCTAATCTAAATTTGCCCTCCTTGAGCTTAAGGCCACGCCCTCCTGTCCTATTACTATATGCCTTCATGAACAGTGCCTGCCCGGCCTTCTTGTAAGCCTACTTCAAACACTGAAAGGAATCATACATTCGACATTACAGAATGTGCTGGGTTTACATTGATTGAAGAAAGCTGTAGCAAAAACCAATTAGTGACTCGCTTTGAATATTGACAGCCTGATTAACCAATTAAATATAGGGATATACCTCTGGACTACAGAGATTAAAAATCAGAGGAATCCCAGGAAAACTTCTCTTTTATTCTGGCCAGGGAATAGGTAACAGGGGCCGGCGGGGTCGGCCCCGCTCTGCCGTGTGGCCCCGGGGCCTGGCCGGGCCTCGCCGCGGCGGTAGCCATGACAGACCGGCCCTGCAGGGGCTGCAGGGCAGAGGAGCGGGCAGCCCCAGCCATGGGCACGGTGCTGTGAGATGCCAGCAGGGAGGGGGCAGCCCCAGCCATGGGCACGGTGCTGTGAGACCCCAGCAGGAAGGGTCAGCCCCAGCCATGAGCACGGTGCTGTGAGACCCCAGCAGGGAGGGGCAGCCCCAGCCATGGGCACGGTGCTGTGAGACCCCGGCAGGGAGGGGGCAGCCCCAGCTGTGGGCAGCTGCTGTGAGACCCCAGCCATCCCTCCCAGACACCACTACCGAGACCCCTGCAGAGGGAGGGGCCCAGCGAGAGATCCTGGCCCAGGCCCGGCACAGCCTGAATTTACCACCTTGGGCCACTGCCCAACATAGAACCATCATGCCCTCTGCAGAGCTGGGAGAATGTTAACTCTTTCCTTGCACAGATGAAAATTGCAAAACACTAATCCTCCTTCTGAGTAAGAGAAAAGGAACAGAGTGGAGCCACGTAGAGAGACAATATGAGGACACAAAAGTCAGTGAAGGAAGAATTGAGGTCTAGATGAAAGAGGATGAGAAAATGCCTTGGTTTTAGGCTGAAATTCTTTTGTAAGCTATAGTTATGGACTGTGAAATACTACAATATCCCTTTAAATCGTGGAAAATATGTATTGGGGAGATGACAGTATTCAAAATGTAGATCTGAGCAAAGGCATTTGTGGTGAACAAAATAAATATTGAAGTAGTATGGTTTTATGAGAAGCTTGAACAGAGAGAGAGAGATGTGATGAAGACAAAGATCTTTCCGCAGAAAGAGAAAATATCTCTGTTCCTAGAGATAAAGCAAACCTTTGCTTTAGAACCATTCATCTTTAAAATGGTACCCCATAAGTTTACATGGCCCATAATGCAGCTGTGGGAAGACTGTGTGATATGGGATGGACTTCACAAATGCAGATTCCCGGGCAGTTGCTTTTGTGAGAATTAAAAGCCACAAGAGAACTGTTCTTTCTTGTTGGGAAAGCAGACCAAAAGAGATCTCTCTCTCTAAAACAACTGATGAAAGACTATTTTATAAGTGGTAAGCTGACCTAGAGTTCCAAGTTTTGTCTCTATACGTTGCCTGTGAGAAAGAAAGGAGTTTGTGGGGAAGTGTTTTAAAGGTTTTATTCTTATTTTTTTTCCTCTCTTATAGTTTTGTTAATAAACCTGTCTTTATACCCTTTTAAGTTTTGAGCCTGCTTTGCTTTTCTCCTAATCTTATCTCTCAGCAGAAAAAGAGTACATAATTCTAGTGGGCATTCAGATCACTACATTAATTTTGGGAAAGAGAACTAGGCAAACTTGAAACCACTACACAGGTGAACAAAATCATACTAGAAACTTTAAGTTAGCAATCTCATAACATTGTACTTGTATGAATAGATTATTGACATTATCATATTCTCAGGCAAAACAAAAACATTACCAGGCAGAAAACTATGAGAAATTAAACGAAAACTTTCACTCATGCATTGAACTTTGTAAATAGATAAGAAAAATAATTTTATTTACCTTTGTACTCCAGGTGGAATCCAGTAAAACTAACAGATCCATCACTCCTAAAAGCCAGATGCATGGTATTTGAACTGCTCTCTATCCTCTCTGGCAGTTTGCTATCTTGAAAGCTCCCAATCAGTGGACTATTACTGTCTGGCCCATCATAGATATAAAGGAAATCATAATTTGGTTCTATACTGAAGCTAGAGATCAAAAAAGAGAAATGTCAGATGGAATACGTTTTGCCGAACATTTTCACTCTTATTAACTTAAATTTGAAATTTACTATCACTGTTTTAATAACAGGAAAAAAAATCCCCCCACTGTTGGAAAAAATGGTTTGTAGAAGATTTTTACTAGCAAACACGGAAATCCTATATCTTTTGGTTCATACCTTATTGAACAATAATTTCCTGCTAGCCAGAAAAAAAGGCAAGATTTTTAAATAGAGAAAAAAATAATAACATCTTTCTAAAGGTTTAGAAAAATAAACAACCTAGATGTATTGGAAGCCTTGGCAGAAATGTTTTATGATTCCAGCCAAATGTTTTATGATTTCCCAGCCAAACTAAATACCTTTAGACAGCCAGAGGATGATCTTCGCCTATCTCTGAGAGCAAGAAGCATTTTGCCTATGATCAGTTTAAATAAAAAGATGAAGTATTGAAACCTCACATTTTCTTATGAACTAAATTATGGTTTGTTAACTAACGGTTAAATTCAAATTTATATTTAGTTTAGGGAAGGGAGTTAACCAATTTCACTTGTAAGATTGTCCCCGCACAAAAAGAAAGTTTTCTAAGAAGGGAGTTAGTAAAAGAATGAAAATCCAAACTACTATGTCTCTACTTGACAATAGTCCCTGACTGAAATATTTTGAAGTAATTTATAAGTTTAAAAAGGAGCTCTATCAGGTCTTCAGGCATTGAATATACTTTTATACTTTTGGATTATTTAAAAAATATTTCCTTATAAAAGAAATGCAAAACCAAAAAGTCAGCAGCTTTGATCATTAAAGTGCCATAGTTCATCTTGAGTTTAAAAGGATTAGCTGGAGTAAGTTCCATTAAAAAGACTAGCTAACAGTACTTAGTGGAGTATTCAGTGTTTCTCACTCTAGATGAGTCTGTGCGTCCTAAATGAGGCAACTCTCAATAAAGATGTAGTCCACATTGACCAAGACTAAGCTTCTGAGTTTCTATGAAAGATTCATATTAACTGACCATATTTTGAGATTTTTTTTAAATTGGCAGTATTTGAGATCTGCAAACTGTTTATAATATCGGGAGTCACTCTGCAAAATATTTTTTTTTCTAAAATGGAGGATGTCTTATCTAAATTTAGAATATAAAAAGCAGAATATTCTTAAATATACTGGGCTCATGATATTAAACCAAATCAACAAAAGAAGTGCCAGTACACAATAGAAAGTTTCCTTACCAACTTACAACATTCATAAATCTTCAAGAAAATAATTATACTGTTAATTATACAAATATAATTACATGATAAATTCCCTCAGGATGAATTCACGAAAGCACAAACTATGTTACTGAGCACCAAGAGCAGACAACTATATGACCTACCTCTCTACAGAAGTCATCACATCAGCAGTGGTCAGAACAATACAGACACTAACATAGAACACCCAGAATAAGAACTTAAATTTGATGGGACATCACAAGTACCATTTTTACCTTTTCTGTGACATATTTCCTAGTTGGGATACATAATTTTCACACATAACAGATATATTAATTTACATTGTGTTACATACAGTGCAGGCAGCAAAAGTTCCTTTGTGAATTCTATTAAGCTCAATTTAGTCTTCTATTGTGATAAAAGAAAATTCTAGAGCAATTCCATTTAATAGCCAGAACATGAGGAAGCATCTTGAGTATCCTGAAATTATATGGACTAATAAAACTAAATTTAAAGACTACTTTTGAAGTTTTGTCTAGATAGCAGGTGGCACATACAAATAGGTGAATCAATAGTTTTCATTGTTAAAGACCATCCTGGTCTGCACGTTTCAGTGAGTTACTCCATGCTGCCTTCTCAGGAACTGCATCTTAGTTAAATTTAACCATCTAAATGATACCATCTACCTCAGCATTAACCAATGTAAACAGAATGTTTTTAAGGAAACAGAAATGAGTTTCCAAGCTCCACTTGTATGTGCATTTATGACTCTGACATATTTATTGTAACTTTTAATAAAGATAATGATTACTAATCCCTTTGATCGTCATATTAAGTATACAAATATTACCCTACAGAGATCCAAACCATAATAAAGTTGTAATAAGAAAGCCAATAATAAAGTTATAAACCTGACTGAAAATTATAAGTAACAGCTTACCTGATAAATGCTAATGATATAACATAATCACTATTAACATTGATAGTCCAGTCACAATCTCTGCTGTGGGGATAAGGATGAGGGAAGTTTGGTGAAAGTATAAAACCTGATGAGCCAGTCAGGTTTCCTCCACAGGGAGCTGTGAATAAAAATAGATTGAACTTGAAGAACAAAGGTAAGAGACAAAGAAGCAAGTAGCAGCAATCTGTTCACTGACATTTAGTGTCCTCCAAAAGTTAAACAAGTGAGGTATTTACAAAGCTTTAATAGAAACAAACAAAAAATACATTCACATTCTGCCTTAGACAAATACTAATATTAATACATGAAACACTTGGTTGTGAAATCTGTGCCCTTTTGTTTGCATTATTTCAAGTCTTTTCTGAATATACTGTGAACTTGAAAAATGTTCTGGCTACACACATAAAAAGACTTGACTGGATAAGCTTTCCTCTTTCTACTTCTTGTTAAAGGCATTCTAAAAAAGCCTCCTTAGGCTATGAAACATGATACTTACATTTATAATGCAATTATCTGCCTTTTCACCTGGTAATAATGATTATTAGTTCAGATCCAGATGGATATAATATATAATTAAATTGAAAAATAATCAATTCATTGCAGTTTTCAAACTCAGCGATAAATACATTATCTTTAAGCACAATCAGAATAAAACAACTACAGTTTTCTATGTGATTTTGAGGTTCCCAAATGTTGTGGGGTTTTGGTCAAGAAAAATAAATAGTAAAAAAGAAGGAAAGTATAATGAAATTTTGTTCTTCAGCATTCCTTATCTGAAATTTCATGAAGCAAGAAGAGAATAATCAGGTTTTCTAAAGATCTTTATTGAAAGAACTTCTTATAATGTTATTCAAAAGATTCTAGATAAGATTTATAAAGACTTATAAGTTTGGAAATTTTAATTGTGCTAAGTGATTATCTGGGCCTAAGAAAATAATTGATTACTCAGGTCTTCTGTAACAGAGATTCTGTGAGCTCCAAGGTTATTTAAATCTCTTATAGAATCATATAGGTCATTGAGTCCAACCATAAATCTAACCCTGCCAAGTCCACCACCAAATGATGCCACAAAGTGTCACATTTACATGTGTTTTAAACACCTCCAGGGACTGGGGCTAAGCCACTTCCCTGGACATCATGTTCCAATGCTTGGTAACCCTACTGGTGGTGAATAAATCTGTCCTTATATCCAATCTAAACCTCCCATGGTGCAACTTGAGGCCAGTTCTTCTCATCCTGTCATTTATTACTTGGGTGGAGAAATATCAGCACCCTCAATACCATCTCCTTTCAGGTAGTTGTAGAGAGCAAGAATGTCTTCACTTCCTTTCCTCTGGGCTACACAACGTCAGCTTCCTCACGTGATCTTCGTAATGCCGTTATCCGGACCTTTCACCAGCTTTGTTGCCCTTCTCTGGACTTGCTCTATTCCCTCAATGTCTCGGGGCGCAGAACTTAACCAAGGATTTGAAGTGTGGCCTCACCAGTGCCAAGTACAGGAAGATAATTGCTGCCCAGGTCATGCTGGCCATATCTTGCTGATACAAGCCAGAATGGCACTGGATTTCTTGGCCTCTGGGTACACACAGACTCATATTTGGCCAACTGTCAACCAACATCCCCAGGTCCTTTTCCACTGCGTAGCTTCCCAGCCATTTGTCCCCCCACGCCTGGAGTGCTATATGGTGTAGTGCATGACTCATCACCTTATTGAAACTTGTAGCACTGGCCTTGGCCCATTGATCCAGCCTCTCCAGATACCTCTGCAGAGCCTTCCTGCCTCCAACAGATCAACAGTCCAGCACAACTCAGTGACACCTGAAAACTGACAGTGCACTCAATTGCCTCATCCAGATTATCAGTAAAGTCATTAAACAGGACCGACCCCAGTACTGAGCCCTGGGGAGTCCCTCTAGTGACTGGAGGTCACATCCAACTGGATGTAATTCCATTCACCCTGACTCTCTGGGCCCAGCCATCCAGTCAGTAGCTACCCAGTGAGGAGGTCACCTGTCCAGCCTATGAACAGTCAGTTTCTCCATGAGAATGATATGGGAAATAGTGTCAAACACTTTTCTAAACTCCGGATCATTAACATCCCCTGAGCAGGTGTCCTTGTCTACAAGGAGATCAGGTTGCTCATATAGAACCTGCCTTTCATAAACCAGTGTTGTCTGAGCCTGATCCTCTGGTTGTTCTGTATGTGCTGTGTGATTGCACTCAAGATGACTTGTACAGATAAAGATGATATGCACAGGTATAATTCAACCTACAGGGAAATATACAGAGTATTTCCTAATATCATTAAAAATCCTGCATCCAGCTCTGGGGCATCCAACACAAGAAAGACACAGACCCTTTGGAGAGAGTTCAGAGGAGGGATGATCAGGGAGATGGAACACCTCTCCTATGAAAACAGTCTGAGAGAGTTGGGACTGCTCTGCCTGGAGAAGAGAAGGCTCCAGGAGAACTTACAGAGCTTTTCAGTGCCTGAAGAGGACCTACAGAGAGCTGGAGGGGGATTTTTCACAACATCATTCAGTAGTAGGACAAGGGGGAAGTGTTTTAAACTTAAAAGTAGGTTTAGATAAGGTTTTAGGAAGAAATTATTTATAGGGAGTGTGGTGAGACTTGGAGCAGGCTGTCCATGCAATTTTTGGATGCCTATCCAAACTGTTCAAGGTCAGGCTGGATGGGGTATTGAGTAATTTGGTCCAATGGAAGGTGTCCCCGACATGGCAGGGGGTGGGAGTTAGATGGTCCAACCCAAACCACTGTGAGAATCTATGATTCTATGAATTAAATCACAGATCATTTATGAATTCAAGTAAAGCAAGTAGAATAGTTAAGTAGATTAACATATCCACCATCACAGTATATATGATACAGTTTTTCTACATTTTACATATGTATTTATATTAAAAGGAGTAATGAATAGCAAAATTAACTAAAAACAAAAACAAAAAAACCAAACCACCAAAAAATTTGGAACCTTCATTTACATTTTGATATTAAAATTGGTAATGAATCATAAAATCATCATTTTGTGTAAAATTCATTAGAAGATAAGAAAAATGCCAGGCTTTAGGAACACAATCATGTCACATATTAATAGTACTAACAAATATATAAAATATATATTCCAGACCTAGCACAATTTGGTTTGCATTTTTTGACAACTGCTAAATACAATTTTTATCACAATAACATTTTCCAAGATATTTTCAGTTGATAGATAAAGTTCTATTAGCTACAGGGAATGGATAGGATAAATTTCATTTAGTGTGAAACATTTATTTAATTTTACAATGCAGGTAATAATTGCAATTTTTCTATCTTCAAAAAATTAAAATTTGTATTGTTTCTAATTAAAAGCCATCTGTGAAAAATACCGAAGAGAATATTTAGGTTATTCACTCTAACCAGGCTTCACTGAAATGACCACTAAACTGCATGAGTCTGATGATATTTTGAAGTACTCTGAACTGGCAAATGATACAAGGAAGTCTGTTCCAGATTGAATTCTGCCAATGTCTGCATTCATGACTCTTTCTTGAGATCTTGATTTAGTTTAGCTCCCTGTTAGTTCATTGATAGAAAATTTTCATATTAGTATCCTTTTTTCTTATATATTCTTTCTTTATACACATTAGCAGTTACCTTTGCTTTAAACAGTGTTTCCTTTTAATCCTTCCCAAGGTCTGTTGATATCAAAAAGGAAACAAATGTAAAATAAACTAAGCTAGACAGACAGCCACAGTATATTTTATTTCAAGGAATGCCATTAACACCAGTAAAAAATAATAAAAAAACATAATCTTCAACTTTGCAAGATATCTCCCAAATAGAATTTTCTTCAGATAGAATAGCTTCAGATTAATTCTCAGTTCATAAGATAGTAAGTTGAGAATGTTAACATGATCTAATGAAAAATGTTATTAAACGATGTTTCCTTTTCCAGTTTACCACCTTCTCTAAACTTGTTCATAGACTTTCTCTGTGTGTTTTAATTAAATTCTTGTGTTTCAGATTCCATAATTTTCTGAAATTAATGTGAAGAAAGTTATTATTTCCATAACCTTACTTTTAACTGAGGACGCATCAGCTCTGAAAACAAAGTTTAAAGAACACCTTTTACAGTATTAGCCATAAGAGGTAAGACTGAACAAATAGCCCAAGTAGAAAGAAAGGCAAATGTCAAAACACTATGAAAATAATATATATTTTTATGTGTTACACAGTAAAAACTAGATGTAAGCTATGTGAGCCTTTCTTTATAAACCCCTGTGTAGACACAGTGGTAAGCAAGCACTGAGCCTTGCTGTCTCTGTGCTGATCTCAGCATTCCCTTTTTCTATGTAAGGAAGTACAGGTTGGGGTGTTTTTTATTTAAAATCTATTTAATTTATCTAGGAGGCAACAGAACCTTATTCCACAGTTTTCTGGCTTTCATTTATTTTATTTGTTCATTGAATTACTTCTTAAAAAAAGAAACAGAATGTATGGTTTCATTATTTTTTTTCTTTCCTTTTCCTTTTTTTTTTTTTTTAAGACAAATAAAGAATCATAGAATGGTTTGAATTTGAATGGAACTTTAAATCATCTAGTTCAACCCCTCTGTGATGACCAGGGACATCTTCAAATAGATAAGGTTTCTCAGAACCCTGTCCAATGCGAGCTAGAATGTTTCCAGGGATGGGATAAACACACCTCTTCG
>WBMY01009319.1:94578-128076 GCA_013397315.1 Donacobius atricapilla
CGGGCAACCTGCTTCAGTGCTTCACTGCTTTAACTGTAAAAAATATCTTCCATATATCTAGTTGGAAGATTAATTTAAATAATCATAAAAAAATATGAAAAAACTTCTGAAATTTTACTTCATATTAGTTTTATATAGGTCATTTTGTGGAAAGCACCACTGAAATTAACTGTTTAAAATAAAACCTTTTTAATAAATTAGATATAGATAGATATAGATAGATATAGATATAGATATAGATATAGATATAGATAAATGTAAATATGAAGAACAAGACCCTGCCTGAAATAAAATGGTAGAAACAAGCAAAACAGAGCCACAAGGGAAAAGTAAAAAAGAAAAAAAAATTGACCTATGAATTTCTGAAGAAAGTCTGAAACCTCTGGGAGACAGTCTATACTTGTCCTAAATGTACAGTTAACCTCAATCCTAAAATTTCTTTTTGCATGCCAGCATTTTCAATGTCATCCCTGAGAAAACTAAGCAAATACAATCACTTAAGATTCTGGTGTCTAAGCAAGATTGGATCCAGAAAATCTATGGAATGGAAAACATGTAGCTATTTTTTGCAGCACAGGCATAAGGCAAAGGACTATCTTTTGGCAGAAACATGCTCTCAAATTTATAGTTTCTCAGAGTACCTCTCATATAGAAGAATTTCTAATTGCTATCCTTCATTCAAATACATGATTCATTATTTAAGTCTTTGTTATTTTCCCATTGCTATTACCTTTGAAATGAAGATGTTCTTCAAATTTTGTGAGGCAAGACTAAGGGAATGAAAAAAAACCAAGGCACTCCCACAGGTAAGAACAATTAAAAAGTAGATTTAACTGGTTTTGAGCAATAATAATTAGGAGGTTCAAAAAGACATTTTGGCATGTAAAGAGCTGAAAAATAGATCTAGAACATGGTACAACTATATACCTCAGGAATTATTCCTGCCTCTTATACTTTCATCAAAATCATGTTTATTTTTTTCTAAAACTTTGATAAACAATGATGATATTGAAGTTATATGTAGGGTAAGTATTGCACAGTTTGGATTTACAGGGATGGAAGCAACATTAATGAATACATTACAAGTTATGAAAAAAAAAATCAATGAACTTCAGGGTGTACTGAGCTACAACTCACAATTTTGAAATCACTTAGCTCCAAGGCAAGGTTTGCACACTCTAGTCTATTAGCAGTTCATATTCCCCAAGAATGTATCATTAAAGGAAATCAATAGAGGATAACTTCATGCTTGATATTTGGACAAATAAATCATCATAATAAGCATTCTTGCTACTCTGTGTTTTGCTTGAAGTGTGGAACTTACCAGTATTAGATAAATGGATGCATGCAGCTAAAAAACAAGTGCATGCGTATTTAATATGTGCTATGGACAGAATGTCAGTTGGGCACCTACACCTCCATTTGATCTATATTGCAATATCATCAACTCACTATTGATAATGATTAAAACTCCTAGTCCTGCTTTATAAGAGGGTAATTATTTTTCAGTTGAGACATATTTAAAAACAGCAATATCAAATAAGGCCAATATTTTAACTTTAGAGCTCAGAGCCCTAGAATTCCTTTTACTTTTTCACTTAGATATCCTCAGATGTTCAGTTAACATTACTATAAAATGCATATTGTTGCATATAAGAATTATAAGAGATGAGTGATAAAATTTTTCTTTGCTGCAGTTATCCAGAAAATAGTCTAGACAGTTCCTGTCTTGAAGCCCATAAACTCACACTACACATGAAAACATAGTAAGGAGAGTAAGAACAGAGAAAATAACACTTTAACGCAATTAATAGAATCGCCAAGACACCAAGTCAGCACTGTAGTGATTGAAAACACGTGTCTGCAGATATGCATGAACAGGGTATATGGTGTGCATGCAGAGGATATGCAAATAGAATGCAGATTTTATTTGTAACAGCTAAGATCAAGTTAAGTTTATAAAAGGAAAGATAGTGTTTGAAAGCTGTATGCTGCTCCTTGCAGTTGTAATCTCTGGCAAGTTCCTTCCCACAATGTTTGTCCAAGAATAGACTACCAAGGATAATAGTCATTGACACTATTATTTGCTTTCTCTGTCCCAGATCATCAAATTATAAATGAGAATTCCCTGAGAGGGAGAGGATGAGAACTATTATACTAACAGCTACAGAGGAAAGGCTTTGGTTATGGCTATCACAGGTTGATGTAAAATAATTTTTAAGATGTGCGTACATGTATTTTCTTTAAACAAGTTCCCAGAACAGTGCGATTCATTACATAATAATTTCTATTTTTAGGAAAGGATTATTTATTTTTTTTCTGCATACCTATACAGACTGGTGGGTTTGGCTGCCAGAAGTACCGGTTTTCTACCTGAATGCAGGTTATTCTCTCATCTCCTTGAAGTTCATAGCCAGGGTCACACTGAAAAATGACAGTGTCTCCAGGTTCTCTTCCATCACCATTTCTAGTTCCATTCATGGGTACACCAGGATCCCGACAGGCAGTGGCTACAGAACCTAGCAGCAAAGTGAAAAAAATATAAATAAATTTTTGAAAAAAAAAAAAAAAATCAATTATTTATTTTTTCCATTTTGTTACATTTTTCTAATTAAGAAGCTCTGCAAATTCAAAATTTTCTTGCTCACTTAAAAAATGTTGAGAAATCATCAAACAATCTGCTGCTTTTATACTATTAATTTTTGCTACCTTCTTGAGTTATTAAAACTACCTCATCTTTCATTTAGTTATTTTTTTTTAAATTCTGGGAAGCACTACAGTAAAGGGGGAAAGAAGGAGAATTTCTATTACCCTGGACATTCAGCACTTTTAACTTAGAACAGTTTTTCATATGAATAAAATTAGGAGCAGATTAAGGTCTTCAGGTTCTCTGATTAAGGTATGCTTGCACACATCTTCAATTTTTCACAATTCTACAGTTCATAAATATATCTATGGTGTAACATTTAGCTGTGACCTTGGAAGTGAATTTCATTGGACACTCACATCTATACCCTTGTACAAAACCTATCTATAACACTAGACTCTTGTTGTAATTGTAAACAAATCACTACAAAAAATACACATGGATTTAGTCTGAGAGAATGTACAGCTATATATAAGGCATAAGTATGGATTATTATTAAGATAAAATACAATCACAATGACTACAAAAAAGTATAAAAAATTTAAAGATATTTTTCTCATGATCAACATAAATATATTATGCATCAAAATATGTAAGCTTAAGCAAAAAGTAAGTACATCAATATTTATTTAAGTAAATATTATTTTCTACTAACATTATGGAACTGAAACATGTTATATATATTATAAATAAATACCAAATGTCAGACTTGCCTGTGGAACTAGTCCCACTGAGCTCAGCAATCTGTGTAACACAAACACAAAGTGGCAGTACTGAGATTTAATTCAGATGCACTCTTTCTGGGAAGGTAATACCAGCAGACAGAAATCCATTCATCTAAAATGTGTTTGTGTTTTGTATTTACAGTGTTTTTGAAGAACAAATTTTGGTCTAAACAGTTCATGTCTCTAAAAAAACCCCAACCCTCCAAGTACCTTCCTTTCCAAGACATACTTTAAAAATATAATTGGGTCTATACAGTTATTTGGATCTTTATGGAGTTGCCTTTATTCATAGGAAGTACTGACTATAGGGAAAAATATTCCCACAATAAATCCTCACCAAAAAATCAAGCATGAGCAGAATGGAAAAATTTTCCTTCTTAGTCCTCAAAAAATAATTACATATTTCTTTTAAATGTTTCATAAAAAATGAAAGTTTTTTTTAATATTGTCATGTAACTTTTTTAAACTTCTGCATTAGACTCCGTGATTCCTGTTTGTATCTTTAAATATGGTGCTGTGTTTCAATTTAGAAAAAATATTTCTAAAATATGAAATAAATTAATTCACTACACTGTACTAGCAGGTCTTGCAAATGTTGCATGCAAGACAGGAAGATAATAGCTAGATTACACCTGAATAAAATTTCATCAAGTATGAAAAGGTTCAAAAGGTTCTTAATTCAGGTCAGAACTGACAGAAAAAAATCCTTAAGGTAAACTTAGATTAAAGCAAGTAGTAAAACCAGTTATATATTAGTGTGCACCCCTCCCTGCTGAAAGCACAGGATGCACTGTAACTTTTGATTGGTGTTGGCCAGTCAGAGCAGTCTCTATTGGAGAGAAACTGTGTTCTGCCCATTTTAATGTTATCTGCCTTGAATTTTGCCATAAACAAGAAAAACAGTTCCTGCTTTATCTAAAATGTGCAATTCCAGAAGAATGGGGGCTGATTCTTACTCAGAATTTGCAATCAACCTTGAAGGGCCAAAGAGAGAAAGAAGTTGGTATGAAACTTGTTATTGTCTGTACATATTGCTCTTAGTAGATTGCATCATTCTGCAAAAAAAATGGGTATGGCTGAAAAAGACATTAAGGGGCCACACAGGAATTTCTGATACAATCTGCTTGGGTTTTTTAATCACTTAGTAATATTTATGCAAATTAATTTTATAATATGAGATGTGTGTGCCAAACTTGTAACCTTACCCTTATTTGCCCTCTGTAGTAGTCATCTTGCATGCTTGCATGCTTGCTCAACCCACCTCCTGGTCTTTTGTCTTTGTAGCCAAATTGATGAAGCATGGATTGGATAAGTGGAGTATGAAATGGATGGAAAACAGGCTGGTGTGCCAGGTTCAAAGAGTGTCCATGATCCAAAACCTAGGCAGAAGCTGATTAGCAGCAGTGTCCCTCAGGGGTGGTTGTTGACTTCAATATTCATTAAAGATGGGGACAATGAGACAAAGTTAGCTTTTGGCAAGTTTACAGACACTGGATGATCAGTTGATATGCTCTAGTGCAGAGCTGCTATTTATGGAGGTCTCAGTAGGCTGGAGAAAAAGCTGAGAGAAACTTCATAAGGTTCTAAAAAGGAAATGCATCCGGGACAAATGAATCCCTAGAAACAATTTACCAGAAAGCAGCTTTACAGAAAAGAAATAGAGAAGACAAAATCTCTTCTAGGAAGCATATGTGCAGCAAAAGCACAAACACAGCAATCAGAAGACGCAACAAGCAAAACTTCAGCTGTATAAAAGAAAATACTGTTTTGCTCCAAATGTGGTCAAACGTTTTTATTTTTTTTTTTACAGAGGGGTTGTTATCTATTTGACTGTTTTGTGGCCAGGCACTTGGATTAGAGGTCTCCAGATGTACTTTCCAACTTAAACTATTCCAAGAATCTTTTTAAACTTTGCAAATTCACACTAATTACAAACAGATATATTTAAAAATAAAACCACTGCTTTAAGACTGGTTTTTGCATTATAACGTTAGAATGTATAAGACAGCTCCCTGCTCCTACTATGTCATGGTCTGGGTTTTCAACTTTTAAGCGCATGATTTCTAGAAGTCTAATTCTCATTTTTTTCAGTTTGTTCAGAATTTTGCAAGGCTCTATGAAATCTAACTGAAGGATTTGTGAACTGGTTTGACAGACCAGGTGAGCTTCTCAACAGGCTGATAAAAAATACACTAAATGAACAGGATGTAAGAAAGGGAAAGAATGCAGCACGCCATTGAAAGTGCTGAATATACTTTGCTTTATCATTATTAGGTTAGATTTGCCTAAAATCTGTGGGAAATTTTGCTTCTGTCTTCTCTGTAAAGTGCTACTTAAAGGAAGAGAGAAAAAAACCTGGATAATATTGCTACTATGTGATTTATTTATTCACATACTTGCATGAGATTATCCTCAATATCATCCTCAGGATAATAAAACAGTGTCAAGTTCTTAGTGAAAGCACACTGTAGAGCTACAAGCTACTAACTTGGAACACTTAGTACAATTTTTCACACAGCCTTTGGAGATGTGGTAGGTTAAAAATAGGTAATAGCCTTAGATAGGTATGCATACTGGACAATTCAAATATATACGCAAGGTTTTGAAACACCTTTTGGTCTAAGTTTTTAATTTATATCAGTATAAAAATCTGTATTTTTTTTCTATTGCTGTTGAAAGCAAGAACTCCAATGTTTCGTGTCTTTCACCTCCGTTTCAATATACACATGTACCTCCACAGTTTTTAGCAACTTGAACTGACTTAGATACCAAATTTCAGCTGTTATTTTACTTCGATGGTAATTTTAAATGGTGGTAAAGGCTTATGTACATAAATTATGGTAGAATTTCATATATATATATATGAATGTTTGTTTATTTGTTTTTATTACATGTCACCATACTTTGTGGTGGAAATAAGTGAGCATTACAGAATTCCTAAAAATGACTGTTTCCTTAATATTTTTTTTCCTGTCTAATTCATTTTAAAGAGAATAAACCAGGAGAAGGTATCCAGAGTTCCACAACTACAGTGAGATTAAAACATAAATAAATTATTCCTTCATAGTATTTCTGAAAACCACATATCTTGCTTTGTAAGCACATGCCTTAATTCAACTTGCTTAATTAGGAGTGGGATTAATTTAACTTAATCTTGGCCATGCCAAAAGTTAGGTGTCTTATTAATAAGCGTGTTCCCCAGATTCCCTCTACAATCAGTATCACAAGGGAGAAACTTTTACTTAAGCTCAGCACTTTACATTCTCATGCAATGGAACAGAAGCAAACACATGATTTTTTTCCCATTGAGACAGAAATGCTGTATTAATAATTTATATTAAATGTGTAATCTCTATTTTAAGAATAAATCTGTTGGTAAATACTATTTTACTTGCTTGTTGTCATATATTTACCTCAAAAAGGAGGTGGAATTTTTTTATAAATAAATTTGTCAGAATAACAGTCCTCAAACACATAAATGTCTTTTTTTTTTTTTTTTAAGGGAAAAATTAAAAAATAGTTATGTAAGAAGAAGACTGGAGAAAGAATATCTCCACACTGTATGTAATTACAGAATTAATGCTTCTCTGGAGAGTTAACATATATTACCCATATATTCAAACTGAATTTCTTAATCACGGCTTTCTGTCATGTCTCTTGTAGTCATAAGGGTTTTTTCATGTGCCTGACTCTAGCCCATCATTACTACTGTTAAAAGCCGACTATGTTTGCAGTTTTTTATTTCAGAGAGGATATCTGTGTGTTTTGCTGCGCATTCTCAACTCTGTTTGCCTCTTGAATGGTTTTTTTTTGTATTTTTTTATATTTTTAATTTGATTTGTTTATGAACTGTATATTCCAGTACAAGAAGTGTTTTTTGTTTTGGGTATTTTTTTCCTGCTACATATTCAGGCACCTCAATCACTGCCTTCATCATTCCCCATGAAAAATTGTGGAGTAAGAAGAAATTATGAGAATTATACAGTTCCTCATGTCTTTCATAGTTTCCCGGCAATGCAATTTTGAAAGCTTTCTGCAAAATTAACAGATAGACTACTACAGTTCTCCATAAGTTCATATATAAGCTCTAAAGTTCTTTGTGACATATTAGCATTGAGAAAAGTAAGAAAAGAATATCACGTTATCACATTTTATTCTATTACAAAAATGGGAAACTCAGAGTTTAAGAAATACTGTCTTGAATTACGAGTAAGCTGTGATTTGTGAATGTAATCCATTAAATTCCTATAAAAACATTTTTAATGGGAAATAGACAAACCTCAGATGTGTCTATTACCTCATATATGCAGCAAGGCCCAAGAGTGACTCTGTGTGTGGCAGAAACCTGTGAATTATCATCTGAGAGGTTTTTTCCCTAATGAAGATAAAGAAATGGAGAAACCTATTTTATTGTTTCTCTTGGCACTGCTAGAGTAACCACACTGCAATCAGTCAAACCATTTGGGTTAGATAAAGAATTAAGAGACAATTCTTGATGAAAAATTCCTGGATAGGGATGAATGCAGCTCATGCTCAAACTGTTCAGTAGGTGAGAGATTAGTGAACATAGTAAATACTCAGAGCTTGTATGTCTCTCTCTACATGGTGAGAGTGACTAAAAGTGTTTCAATACACCTATTACACGTTTCTGAGCTGATTATGTTTGTAAAATAAAACTCCAGACTGTGTTTTGGTTTGCAACAGGGCATGGTTTTGGAGCAGATGAATTGTTTTCATTTGGATGAAGCTAAATTTGAAGGTACATGACTGAACTACGGTAGAATGACTCTGAACTAAGAATATCTCTGAACAGTGTTGGCAGCAAGTGGTTCAGTACCAGCTGTTTCAATCTATGTATCAGCTCCTCTTAGTTATTCTGTGTGATGTGCTAACACAGAAATAATCGAAGGACCCACAAGTGAGACTTAATATCTCAGCCATATAACCATATGCTCTAATTTAGACTTTGAATATGAGATCAGCAGTCCTCCAGAAAACAAGTGCTATTGCACAGGCAGAAGTATTTACTTTGGAAAGTTGTTTATCTTACACAGTTCCTGATAAGTTACTTGAATGAAGCGGGGCAGAATCTTGTTTAGAATCTTGGCAGCCAAGCCATGCAAAAAAAATCAGTTCCCTTCCCCCCACAACTTGTTTGAATTTTTTCTAAGATCATTCATATAAACAGATACATATATTTTGAGTAGTGGAGAAGAGGGAGTATCCTAAATCATCTCTTTACGGGCTGTACAATACTGTGGAAATGCTCCTCCAGAGCCACAGAAACCATTAAAACAGCATTCAATCATACCCAGAAAAGATGTCAACACAAATCTATCTACAAGTGTCCTTTATGCGGAGTATAGAAAAAATTTTGATGCATCTTTTTTAGTAGTAATGCACAAAAGTGTATTTAATCCATAAATCGGATAATTAAATATTCTAATTTGTATATTCCTGCTTCAAAAGCAGTAAGTTACTGCCAGGGTCAAAAAGTTTCTCATAGTTCGTAAGCCCAGGCAATTTAACAGGAGACTGAAACGTTCAAAAAAAGACAGCTCTATTTTCATGCAGGAAAGATACCTTGAAACATAGCATTAAAAGCAGGACAAGGTTATAATAGAATCCACTGATGCTGGAAACAATATAATAAATGTCTTGGGATTGCTTGGTGTTAAAAGTGATTTCTAAATTTGATGTTTTAATGCATGCCAAGTCAAATATAATTAAGGAGTCTGAATCCTAAACCTGGAGAACCAAGGAAAAAAAATAAACCTTTTTTTTTTTTCCTTTTCTTCTCTCTCTTTTTTTTTCTTCTTTTCCCAGAGCCCACAATCAGGCCATCAGCTTCAAGCCTTCCAAATTTCAAGCTCTTCATAACACACATCATGTCAAAAATATTATTATAAACTTATTTAAACCAAAATATTATTCCAAACTCCTATCACTTTAAATAAAGGCTTTCTAGTATTGCTATTCTTTCAAACTCACATCAGCCTGCACCTTCAAATTCAAGCTGTCTCAAAACCCACGTAATACCTATACCCATATGGACACTGCAGTCTCCCTGAATCTCTAATGCTGTTTGAGAACCAGGTCAGCCTGGTATTTGCTATCCCAAATCCCACCTTCTATACAACTTTTCCTGAGAAAAGAAAGAATGAATTATCTACAGTGTTTTCATTGTCTTCTACCAACAGAAGCACTGCTGATAGCATTTCTTTAATCTATTTATAACTTTTCTTTCTGCTGTAGATCTAACAGAGATTTAGAAGCATAGTCATTGTAATTCTTAAGTAAATTCTAACCACAGGCTCCATTTGTTGGTTTTGCATGACTTCATGGATTCTAAGTTTGTCAGTTATGGTTTGAAGATTAAAACGGGAAAATATTAAGAATAAATCACACAATCAGAATTTCATTTGGGACAACACATCCTTTCAATGAAGAAATTTAACATCTTGCACAACCAGGGTTTTCTATGTTGTATAGGCAGGTCTCTGTCTTAAGGAAACTTCCCCAACCAACCATCCCGAGTCAACTCTGGCAATCACACTTGTACAACCAAAGCTTGGGCCAAGGCTCCTTCACAGCTACACACCCCACACTCACAGTCAGAACAAGTTTCCTCACAAGCTTGACCCCATCCCAGACATCAACTGAACTTATTTTAAAATTCTTGTTTACACTGTAACCTGATATAGTCCTTTTTCTTTTTTTTTTCTTTTTTTGGGGGGGGTGTGGGGAGGAAATGGGGAGAAGAGAGGAACATCAAGCTTTTCCTTAAGGGTCTTTATCTGATTTTACTATCAAACCAAGCAAGAAAACACACACCAAAACCACTCCCTGAAAATCTAAAACAAAACTACTGAACTGAATTTACAAGTGTGGATATCCACAGATATTTCTGATAGGAAAGTAGTCCTCCTGAAATCTCTAAATCCAAATGATTCCACTCAAAGTTGAAAGAAAACAGCAAACCAGAGTGTGAAAATATTTTAGATTAAAAGTTCTTTCTGCTATGGATTAGACACAAGGAAGAATTAATCCTTCAGAAAAATTTAAAAATTATGTTAGGAAGTGATCCCTATACCAGCAGGGTAGGAAACAGCATTCAGAGAAAGAAACTAATAAAGTTCCCCATATGCATTTGCAAAACACATTCAGGGTAAATATGTCAGAAGTAGAGATCTTTGTTACTGGAAAACTGAAGAAAATAAAAACACCAAAAATACAGAAGGGTGTTCAGCATCAAAAGAATCTTCCTAAATGTGACTGTGGCTTAAAGGTCTGTCTTTCAACAAAAGAAATCCCACCAAAAAGAACAACTACAAGAAGGCTATGAAAACAACCAAAAAAAAACCCAAAAAAACCCCACAAAACATTTAGAAGACACTGTGGCTATAAATCATAAATATAGAAAGCTGACTTGTAAGTATTTAATCATCGTAATAATCAATGTAGGCAATATGATGCATTGTAATTCTAGACTGGAAATTAATATTGTCAGACTTAAGCCATGCAAGCAGGTATCTGCCTCAAGTGTTCTAGGCTTCTTCTATAGTGTATAGAGGCAAGTTGCTCCAAAGGGCTATTCACCTAGTCTTAAAATAAGGAGAACTAGTTGCAGTTTGACAGTAAATCCAAGCATTTTAAGGCATATCCTGTTATATAAGAAATTGCTGTCACATGATATAAAATACTGCTAGAGCATCTTTTTCCAAAACCTTCCCAATACGCAAAAAATATTTACAGTTTAGTTCTGCACTGGCTGCCTTATAATGCTCAAAAAATGCTCTATCCTGCGTGATGTTTAATTAGTCAGAAATGTGACTGCACTCTGAGATCTGAGAGCAGAATGTATTCTGTAATGCTGAGTGATTCAGTAGTGCAGCTATTAGTGGCAAAATAACGGCCTACAAAAGAGGAACACAGGTCCTTCCTGCCTGCATAAAAGATAAATGGCACCTGAAATGTTAAAGTTAGCAGAGAGAAAACTTTCCTGTAATACCAGATTCAAAGGCCATTGAAATCTGTGGGAAGGATCTGATTAGCTTCAGTGGGATCTGATCTGATATTACACACCTCAGTCATATTAAAGTGATTAAAAATATTATTTTAAACACATAATTATTATTAGCAAATGTTTTACATTTTAGTGTTCTTACTCAACTCCTTTCAGTTATCTTTTTTTTGGAGCTACTACTTTCATCTTGGTGACATGAAGTGATGTCCACTGATGAAAATGTTTCACTGGACCTGATATTTTGGTCTGACCTTGAGAAATTCAGCTCATGTCTCTGGCAAATAAATGATTGTTCCCTTCTCTTTCCCCTTCACTTTTCTTGAAGGTTTAGTTTCCTATTTTGTGCAGAATTTACTGTTAAAGAAAAAATACTGCTGATTGAATTGGTGTTTTTCCAGTATGTACTGGGCTCTTCATGCTCTCTCTAATAGTTGAGAGGAAATATGCTGTAACAGGTATTTCCTGTTTGCATATTGCTTCTGGCCTCTTGTCAACTTTTCACACTTCTTTAGGGATAGACCTCTGGCTTCTGTTCTATAGCTACATTATTCACATGCAATTTATATATGTTCCAAAATCCTCATATTTTTATCCTACTTTTGAATCATCAGAGGTTCTTATTTTCTTTTTACACATATATACAAACTTTTTGAAATATTCTGGCTTAATATACATCTTTTACTACTTTGATTTTTAGGATTTGTGGGCTCTGTTTTCTATCATGTTACTTCATTGTAGTCTCAAAGAAGACTGCAGAAACTGAAAAGTTGTAATGTTTAAATTAAGAGATAATGTCATGGTCATTTGCAGAGGTCCAACATAAAACTGAAAGACATAAACACACATAAAAAAGACATATTATACCAATATTCTGCTCTGACTAATGATGACGTGTGAAGTAACTTATTTCTTTGTTCACATTAGATGCATAAAAGGAGCTGTACTGTCACTAGCCCTGGTTAATTGGTGGAAAGTAGTGAAGAACAATCAGGCTAAGTTCCCTTATTTCCTCTGAAATTCATCACTTTTACTTCTTCCTCTCTGAGTAATGTACAATTGTGTTAAATTTAAGAAAAATATCCTTTTCAACCATTAAAAAGTCTCCAGTATTCCTCAGTTCAGCATAAAATAATTAATTTCTTGCCCCTCCACTCTGGTCTTCTGAGACCCCAACTCTATGGTCCCCAGGACAGAAAGGACATCAGCCTGTTGGAGTGAGCCCAGAGGAGGCCACAAAGATGATTAGAGGGGTAAGACACCTCCCCTGTGAGGAAAGGCTGAGAGAATAGGGATAGTTCTAAATGGAAAAGAGAAGGCCACTGGGAGTCCTAGTTGAGGACTTCCAGTACGTGAAGGAAGCCTACATGAAATACAGAGAGACTTTTGACAAGGGCCTGGAGTGGCAGGACAAGAGTCACACTGAAACAGAGTAGGTTTACATTACATATTAGGAATTCTTTACTATGAGCATGGTGAGGCACTGGAACAGGCTGCCCAGACAAGTGGGTGACCCATAAGTGGCAGTGCTCAAGGCCAGGCTGGATGGAGCTCTGAGCAACCTCTTCTGGGGAAAAGTGTCCCTGCCCATGGCAAGAGGGTTGGAGGGCTGGAACGAGATGGTCTTTAAGGCCCCTTCCAACCCAGACCATTCAATGATTCTGTGATAATTTTCATACAGAAAGAGATTACGAATATTTAAACCATCAAAATAGTTCTACTATTTCAGATACAAATAACCCTCTTTTTTTTCTCCACAAAAAAGCACGCTAACCAAAAAAACCCCAAAATTGACTAATTGACACAATGGGTCAGAAAAATCTCATTGTGAAACCCTTTCCTTTCAGATCCTCTAAATTTTACAAAATTAATAACAACTTCCATGCCTTTTAAAGCATTGTTTTGGGCAGTCCTAGATAAAAACAATTCTAATATTACCTGCTGTATTGCATAATACAAATTAAATAATAATTTTCTTTCTACTTTTTATAGCATTTATAACATTTCAACTTCTTTAGGTTTTCCCACCTACCCTTTCCCTTTAATTTGCTGAAAAATGCTATCTCACTTGCCTTTTTTTATCTCCATATAAAAATTGTATTTCTGATTATATTGGACAGCTTATAGAGGAGTCAAATATAAATTATACCACATTATCAGCGGTGAAAATTTTCGTTCATTAAATGACAGATGCAATATTGTGTAAGAAAAATTGATTAAATGAAATCAAAAAATGTAGGGAACTAATAGGAAGGTTAACCCATGTTTGGAAACATATTTTTTGTTTAAAGGATAAAAATATAATAGAGAAGAAAATAAAGCATTCGAAGTCTTAAAAGGATTTGAACGTAAAGTATCTGTTGTTATTGAATAACATTCCTCTTGAGGTAAAAGGGCCGATAATCCAGTTAAATACTCTTACCCAATTTCATGAAATGGCAAGAGGAAAGTAAAAGCAGCTAACTCCCTTGTGTGAGCTTTCTGTATTTTAATTACAGTGTAGCTAGAGTATGAAGACACCATCTGTTTCACACAGACAACATTACATACTCAAAGGAAGTATATGAATACTTGAAACAAAGCTGCAAAGAAGTGTTCTTCTCTTTCCTCCATCTCCTCAAATATTTTTCTGGATTGGTTGGTGAAATAATATGTCCATAGAGCAATAGTGTTATTCAGGTTGTGTAGCTAATTGCACTTTTAAAATCTTAACTTAGGAGATAAAAAATCTCTGGTATTCTACTGAGAATACTGAGACTATACACTCAAACTGTGCCACATCAACTATTTGAGAAGGATCACTCTGATTTTGAGAATCTAAGCTAAAGAGAGATGTTGAGGCAGTGAAACTTCATGGCTTCTTTAAAGTCTCATTAGAACTCAACAGATGGCAAAAGCACAGAGAAACAAATAAAAAGCCTCTCAGATAAATTTCTAAACCCTCTTTTCATGTAAATCACTATAAATTCATCAGTAGCTGTTTCATTGTTACTCCCATGTACTATCCATTTTTCCTTGTAACTCCATTCTTATTCTGTGTCAATGTATTTTTCCACTCAGCTTAAATGACTGCCTAAATAAGTTCAATGCATAATGGTCTCCCTCTCTGCCTTCAACATTAAATATAAGAGCATCTCTGAGAATGGAAACACATATGTGAGAATCTCTCAAAAGGCTCTGAAAGGGGGTAAGGATGTAAAATGGCAAAAATGTTTGGAGCCAAGGGATTAAAACCTCTATCCATGGGTTCAAAAATAAGCTGATGGAGCAGAAGCACTCTTTCACTACAAGTAAAATATCTCTCACTTTGTACTCCCATTTACATAATTCATTCTTCCTACAAATTACTGTATGCACACACATGTATTTGTCATACACATAGAAAGAATGAGAGTAGGGCAAAACAAGGGCTAATACAACTACCAAGCACAGGAAGCACAAGAGGTAAATAATGTTAATATTTAAAGTCTCTGTGTCAGCCCATGTTAGAACTGTTGCTACCACTACACAAAATCATATTAGACTAGATCTTGGTAATCTTGAAAAAATATATATAAATTTCACTGACCAGAGGAAAAAGAAGGTCAAAATGGACCTGGCTCAATGATTTCTTCTGTTTCAGCAATAAAATGTCTAAAGGGATTTAATAACAGTTAGGCAACTGTTTAAATTTGTCACCCTGCTGCTTGTAATATGATGATATAGGACTAGAAGGCAAAAGGGAGAAGGACATTGCTGTTCCCGTGGAGCTCTTTTCTGTTTCATCCCACACAATCACAACAGAAATGAAACTCCCCACATGTGTCTCTGAAAGCAGAAACTCTTACTGATTAGAAACGGATAGAGATTTTAACATGCCTACATCACCTTCTTTGTGAAAAACACTAATCACAATTTTAAGCATTCTGGCACTGCCCCAGCTACCCTTGAAAACCAAAACTAGAAAAGAATATGATATTTTATTGGTTTTGTTTATTTGTTTCTTTAAGATAAAAGTATAGCTTTACAATAAATCTTTAAATCTATGCCAATTTTTTCCCTTAAAAACATCAGAAATGTTGTCACTGATTTCAAGTGTTTCCAGCATGACAATTATCTGTGAGCTTACAAAATAAATTTAAAAAAAAACTGAATCAACTTACTTGAAAACTGTATGGCGAATCCAGATTTACTGATATAAAAATCTGTGTCAAACTGGATAGTTACTATGTTGAGTGTACTGTGAATGCCTTCAGGAATAAGGGAGCCACTAATTTCTTTGAGCAACATCTCATTCTCAGGTGGACCATCCCAAACTCGAAGAATGTCATGGGATGCCTCAGTATCAAAAGCAAGAAACTGGAGGCTGAAAGAATACCATGATTTTATTGTCAGCTTTAGTATTACTCAACAACATAACTTCTACAACAAAACTAAACAAACAACATAAAAAAGCAAATAAAACTTAACTTCAAAGGGTAATTTTTTATAATGTTTCACATATTTATTTTTGAATGCATGAAAGCCCAATACTAAAATGAATTTGAAAGAAAAAAATCCTTAAATATTTTAATTTGTCCACCATATAGTAATATATTACTTTAGCTATTCAGATAATGTATAAGTATCTACACAATCTTTTCAGAAAAGAGTTTTGGTTTTTCTAAGAAAATATTATATACAACATTCCCATCAAAACAAATTAACTAAAAAGAGCTGTGAAAATGCAGGTTGTGTTGTTTTACAGGTTTTTTTTAAATGTAGTCTTTCACTAAAAAGTTCTGCTGCCTCCAGCATTTCACAAAATTATAACCAATTTTAAAGCTCAGTCTTCTTTGGATAACGCTTACTGAAAAATCAACAATTTCAACCCAAATCTAAAATGCCAAAACCAGTGATCTGCATCTTAAGTTTTAAGCCCAAAATCCTCTTTTTTTTTTTTTTTTCTCTGTATTCTAGAGGGATGATTTGGTTATTATAGCAAAAAAAATTGTTAAAATTTTAAGATGCATTTTCAGTACCTGACAATATTTCCTGGGTCTACTTCAATCACCCACATGCAACGCAGATTGTTGTCATAGGGAAAAGGATAGCCAGGGGACAAGATTCTTCCTGATGACTCTCCTTTAAACCGTCCTCCACATTCAGCTAATAAAAAACAGCATTATGGAATGATCTTACTAATCATCTGAGCAATCAATTTATACATCTACTCTTTCGTTGAACAGGTTACATGATTAAACTGACCATATGCCATAATATTGTAAAATAGAATATAAGGACTATATTTCACCTCCTGCTTCACCTACTTACTCAATCCCAATTTCCTCTAAATGAAGATGAAAAAGAAAGCTACTATAATATTTATGCCTTGATTTCTTTTCACTCTCCTTTGGAAATAAAGGTAGGTAGGTGCAAAACTTACGATGTTATAGTAATATTGTAAAGAAACAGGGTGACAAAAATACAAAACTTTATATTTCTTCATATCTTTTAAAATTTTATTTATTCTATTTCACATAAATACATGAGATTTTTCTAGCTTATTTATATTTATATATAAGTAAAAGAATACTAGTTTTACAATGCCTTTCTGATTAAACCTTTTATATTGATTATTTTCTGATATTAACTAGATGTGCATGTATTAGGACTTTCAGTATGCATGAATGTTTAAGAATTATTACCTTTTTTAACCTAAAAATGCAATACTGCTTAGATAGACTTAGCTGAGATATTTGCAGAGAGAACTATAAATGCCTGTGGAAATATATCTGTACACATATCAGGTCATATCAGATCATACACATCACATTTTACATAGATCTAAAAACCCTCACTTTTTTTTTCTCTCTTGCATTCAGAAAACTAAGTAAAGAAATAAAAAATTAGAAGAGTGTAATACCAATGCATGATGGTAGAGGATAGTCCCATGCCCTTCTTTCCCCAGTCATACACTTTAGAAGGCTACTTCCATGGAGTGTGTAACCTGGATTGCATCCATAAATTATAGTGCTTCCAGCAAAATGACCTTGGTCACTGATTTTATATCCAAACTGTGGCACACCAGGGTCCTCACAATGTGACAGCTCAAAACCTGTGCAAGGAATAAAATGTTGCATTTACAGAATCAAACAGATAAATACATTAATGAAATTCAGATTTTCTGGTTTTCAGTGGAAATCAATCATTTTCAAACTACATATAACATCTTTAAGATTTCTTCTCTGGTCTTATGCAGTCTAAGTAGGGTAACTGCCTATACACCTTTCTTAGAGCATGACCAAGCTGATTCATAAATTCAGTTTTCCTAAGAGTTTAATTAAAGACAGAATAAATTCATTATCAGTATGAATCAGTTTGAAAATGTATAATAAATTATAAACTGGCAGCTAAAGGGATGGTCCACTTACTTGTGAATAGACATTTAAAGGTTCATAAACAAAACTGAACAGCAGATTCCTCATATTTTGCATAGTAACAACAGCAGCACAATAGCACCTGTGGCACCAAACAAAAATTGCTATTTTCATCATTCCCTACCCTAATTTTTAGTTCAGTAGTTTGTAAATTTAGGAACTACATGCAGGAATCAATGATAATGATGATATAAAGAATTCCAGCCAAACAACTTGGACATTTTTGAAACTTCAGAGACATGAAGCAAGAAGAAAACAAAGTAACAATGCATTACACAGAAACAGGGAGATATACTGACTTATGGGGAAACATAAACTGCCATTTGGGAGACAAAAAATTCTATCCAAATCAAGTTTTCTATTATTAACTGAGAAGCAACTTGAAACCTCATTTTGTTCGAAACCAAATAATTTTATCAATATAATGTGGCTTAGAATATGTGTAGGTAAAAAGAAAAGAGCCTTTGTTTTAGATTGCTATTCCTATATGTAGGTATAGGAAGGAAATGAAGGGGTTTTCACATCTGCTTTGTTCAACAAATTATTCACACAGTATCTGTCCATTTGGTCAACAGTTGGTAGCCTTTCACAATCTCTCCTCAGATGCTGCATTACTATTCTTGATTGAAAAAATGTTCTTTATTTTATTTTACAGGCAAAATACATGTAAATGCATTGTAAATGTTGGATAAGGCTGCTCAGGTAAAGGGAAAAAAAAGGTATATCAAATGCTGTATCTTTCTGGTTCTTCCTTCAGCTCATTTCATCTGTGACTGAACATGTCTCAGCCTCCACAACCTCTGAGCTGAACTTTTCTCACTCCTAAACTATTGTTTTTTTAGTACAGCGTGTGCTGCAGAAGCTCTGAAAGACATTAAAGTGAATCCTAGTTGAAGAACCATTTTTGATAATGCTGGTCTGGACACTTATTGACCAGTTAGAATTTCCTGTCTTCTAAGGAAACTTCTTAGTGTGGTCAACACTGTGAAAAGAAGTTCAAATCTGCCTTGATCTCTGATATGTCCTCATTTCTGGGAAGCCTCCTTACAGACACAGAACCAAAGTCAACTTTTAACAGATCACCTCCCTCTTGAGGGTGAACATGTAACTCCATTGCCTAACCATGGGAACTCACAGCATCCTTGCTGCCCTAACTGTGCAGGCAGAGGGCATGGTGCCTCAGCCAGAGCACAATAGGGCAGTTTGTGTGGGACAGCACACAGGGAGAACACCTCTTTGAATGATGAATCTTCCACTGGCCCTGTAGAGAGACCAGAACTCCTCATACCTAAGCAAAGGGGACCTGGTTTTTGCCATCTGCACAGCTCAAGGGTGCTCATCCAACCTGCCCGTCAGGGCAGAATGGTGGGGACTCCTCTGAGCAAAGGCTGCAGCTGTGACTGGGAGGTCTGCACCATCTCTCCTGGCTTATGGACCCACCCAGACAGAGCTCAGACTGAGCTCTTCCCTGTATCCAATCTAAATGTGCCCTCTTTCAGTTTAAGGCCAGTACTCCTTGTCCTGTTGTCACATATCCTTCTAAAGAGTCCTTCTCCATCTTTCTTGAAGGCTGTCTTTAGGCACTGGAATGTCCTATAATGTCTCCCCAGAGCCTTCTTTTTTTCCAGGCTGAACAGCCCCAGATCTCAGCCTTTCTTCATAGCAGAGGTGCTCCAGGCCTCTGATCATCTCTGCGACCTTCTTCTGGACTTAATTTTTTTCTTACAGTTCTACCAATATCAACAAAAGAAGATTCATCACTGTCCAGGCTAAGAATTCTTCAGGCTAGGAAAGTGTACTTTAATATGAATGTCTGAAAAGACTGAAAATTTTATTGATAAGGTTCAAGTGCTGGGCTTGGTTGCACCCATATAAATAAGAAAAATTAAATTCCTTAACACTTATATAGTAACACAGCGCTGAAAGTCCTATCTTTCATCATAGGGTACACAGTCCTATTCTATCACATGCTATTACAAATTATAATTATGCAACTTTCATCTGAAAAATAATTACATACTCTTTTATTATATTGAAATATTTTCCTTTCATACTGCAAGAATTATGCTTTTTTAATTAGAATTAGTTTTAAAAACATTACGTCAAGATTTTAAGTGGACCATTTTTGAACAGGTGAAAAATGAATTTTTTGAGCACAAGGACAAAAAAAAGAAGTTGATAGAAGCACTGCAGAATTACTTTATAACACTGTCCTGGTTGATAAAAATTAGTTCTACACAATAATTCAGTGATGGCAAAAAAATTATACACTAAAAGAGTCATATACACTACATGTCAATAGTTATGTGCTTCAATTTTAAGAAACT
Source organism: Donacobius atricapilla (assembly GCA_013397315.1). Classification (NCBI taxonomy): domain Eukaryota; kingdom Metazoa; phylum Chordata; class Aves; order Passeriformes; family Mimidae; genus Donacobius; species Donacobius atricapilla. The sequence continues at coordinate 114,699 of WBMY01009319.1, forward strand.
GACACTTGGTCAATTAGATATCTATAGCTTCTTCCATGTATCCTCTAAGCCAGAGATCAGAAACATTTTTTTCCTCTCCTCATCTTCATAGTTTAAGTCCATGTATAGGTTTTTGTTAGGAGCCTGTCTTTATCCATATAATCCAAATTGGATTATTCTAAACAATAATCCAAGTTTAAAAACAAAAGCAAAGTAACTATCAGAGATGAGTCTTAAGCAGGAGGATTTCCTTTACTCATGACTTATCTTCATGAAGCAATGCTTTTTGGTTACATTTTTTAAACTACTCACACACTTCAATATTGTATGTGCTAAAACAATTAACTAAAACTTATCCTGTTTTTTTCTTATGTTCTTCAAAATTGAAAAAAACACTCTAGAAAAACAACAGTGATTTATGTACCAGATTAAATGTCAAACCCAGGTTTCAGTATGCTATGTGTTTTGGGTTTTTTGAGGTACAGAAATGAAAATATATTATTTTGATGAGTAATTTGCTGTTAATTTCTTTCATATTTGTCATTTAACTGCATTTTCATCTTATGAGTGAAGAATTTTCATTCCTTTAAAAGTATAAATCTATTTCTACTGTTTTCTCAAATACTTACTGGTATACACAAGCTGAAAACCTTCATCAGTGCCCTCCATGTCCGAGTTAAATTCCAACCATAAATGATTTGAAGTGCTGCTTAGTGTCAGGCCTCTTAATGATGCCCCTGTGTATGCACCCAGCAGGTGAGCAGTGTTGTCTTTGCCATCATAGATCTGTAAGAAATGTGAGTTTTACAGTTATGAAGAAAGAACAGAAGATATCTTTTACTTACAAAACAATTCTGTACATCTGCATTAAGAGGATGAACAGGTCTGTCAAGGGAGATCTATTGCCAGTCAACCTGAAATACTATTTAGATATACTATTTGCCTCTCTTGACTTAACCTGACTTAGGTGTGGTGAATTTTCAAATGCATTTTCAAATATGTCAACTCCATTTTACATAACAATAGAAGGGGGCAGAAACGCCATATCAGCACATCAGGTATTTTAGATCCCTGTGTTTTCTCTTTCTCTGTCAGTATCATAATGCTGTTCACAACCTATCAGCAAACACCTATAATGTGAATCTGCCTCAAGCCTGAGGTGGCACAACAGAAAATCTCACATATCCCCAACTTTGGCCTCTTAAATAAACCTGTGGTGGCTTTTTATCCCATGAAGACAGGTTAAAATATAACTGTGAAGTAAAAGAAGACTAGGAAATAAATTTAACAACTGCTTCTGAAAGCTGAAAGAGTATATGTAAATCTATATGTAAATCATAGTAAATCATAATCATATGTAAATCATAGTACCACATTTTTATTATTTCTTTTTCTTCAAGTGTTGTTCTTTTCCATCTATATTACTAAATATGTAGAACAATCTTCTAATAATTGCCAGGAAATTTCCCCAGAAATCTGGATGCTTTAAAACACCACAGGTTGTTGTATTCCTGTCATTCCTAAAAACTTCCTATAATTTAACTATAATTGCTCACTCAAACATTATTTCCTGTAGAATTTATTCAGGTACTTCTATAATAACTAAAACTTTGATTTATGTGGTTTATGAAAAATTTCACCTGCAAATCAGTAAATTGACCTGTGAATAATTTTCAAATTGTAATAAAGGAAAATTGTAAAGCCATATTAAAATATACTGAATTGTCTGAAGTTCTAAATTCTATTTTAGTTCTATTAATCCAATTAAAGTTTGCATTTTTAGACAGGAATCTTCATCAGAATGAAATCAAAACATGACACCAGCATTAGTAGTAAGGCAACAAAGTAAATGTGAAGTATTATGATGCCTATTCCCTATCTGTTAGAATGAGCTACACACTTAATTCCTCTTTTCCAGAAATCCTCATGTCTCTAGTATAACAAAGACTTTATATTTCATGATATGCTGAAATAAAAAAAAAAGCGACTTCTAGCTATCTGTAATGAGTAAATAATTGTACAGCAGCTGAAGATGCACAAAATGACTTAATAATTCCTTGGTTTTTACTGACACAAGCAAATAAATTCCAAGCAAACTTAAATTTAAAAGCCAATGTCTTCACATGGACTAAAAGTAAGAAATCAGAGAAGAAAAATGTGTAATTAATGTATATCAACTAAAAAAAAATTCAATATATATAAAGCAGTATTAAAATAGATGTCTTATCTTTTTAAAAAATATCTGTTAAACGATACTGAGATCATCAATCAAGACAGAAAAAGAAAAAAATCCCAAAACAAACCTCAAAATAAGAAAACCAAACCAAGCCAAAACCAAACAAAAAAACCCACCCAACATAGAAAATTAATTCTGAATTGCACTTAGTTTTGTTTTAGCAACTGAAAGGAAAATACCCATTTCAGGAGAATTACTGCTATCCAGCACTGATATTTACATCATGACAGACTTAAAACCCAGCTTGAATCTGCTTATAATTAATAATAACCTAGGATTCAGGTTTTATTTTATTTTTAAAAACTATATAAAAGTAAACCATTTCCTGCCATCATTGTATAACCAATACTTAGCCAAACAAAGATGGTAATTATCAATTATTCTCAACGACTCACCAAAACTTTGAACAAACCAATTTTCTTCATGTTAGAATTTCTCCACACACACTTTATTACCAATTTTGTTAGATGTCCTACCATGTTAAATCTTTCACATTAGTCCACTGACACCTCTCATTAGTTAATATTCATTCTATTTCATGGGCTAACTAGCTGTCACACTGTATAATATTTTTAAACCTATATAATTTCTAAGAAGGAGCAGAATTTAAAGTATCTAGCACTTCTGCAACTGATTCATTTGAGTAGGAGAACAGCATTTGGCTGAGGCAGGACTGTGATTCATCTGAACACTAAACTGAATTATTGTTTTCCTCTGGTTGCTGTCTGCCAGACATTCAAAGTACCCCTCTTCTTAAGACACTGGGGTCTCCCTTAGGACAGTAAATGAATGCATGTTTTATAGTGTAACTCTCAATTTAGGTCACATTTTTATTTATCTGCTGCATTTGAGCTAATAGAAAAAAATGGAAATTTATAGAATCATTTAAATGATACTATTTATCTTGCCAATAAAGTCGTAGCAGACCCTTCTGAGATTTGCAGAATCAAAGTTTTCTTTCTAACCTTGTTAAACTAGGTGGGAGCTAAATATTTTGAATGATTTAGTAATTCGGCTTAATTATTTTTTGGAAGGCAATATTATATGTGAATTAAGGTAGCATACATAGCTTATTTTTAATATATGAATATACTTTCTTATAGGCCTTCCCAGCACATCTAGATTTAAGTCACTTGGGTGCTAAAGATAAGCCCAATAATAAACATAATAAAAATATTACTCAGTTGGACATATTTTTATTCAAGTCATCCTGTAACATTAATTCAAAGATAATTGATTCATGACTGGATAATCCCTGGATATGCTAGTAACAAACTATTCAGAAAACAAAGGTCCATCTTTAGTAGGTATTTAATGGCCCAATCTTTTAAATGATTAATTCATAAAGAAAAAAAAAAGCACAGAAAATCGTGTTAATGTTCTTCATACCACAATAATATGTTGAAATGTTATAAGGGAGAATGCTAATAGTGAACACTCTACCTAAATATTTGAACTAATAGATATTATATTCAATTTTTTGAAGGAAGTGTTGTTTGCATTTACAATTAGAGGGCAAATAAAACTTGCTAATCTCTTAAGTGGCTCCATTATCCACCAGTTTTAAATGGAAATTAATGCCCTTTTCCGGCTAATTTATTTAACTATATAAAGTTTTAGCGAGGGAGTATCATAAGTGAATGTATAAAATTTGTGCATTTTAATCAAGCTATTTTTGAGATTTTCCATTGAAACACAAAAGGCATATGGATATGGAGATCTGTTCCTTTATAAAGAGAAGAAATAACATAAAATCAGCAGCTCAGAACTGAGGCTGTCAACACCCTGTCAAATGTATATCACATGTGAATAGAAGCACTAATATAAAGACAAAAAAGGGTCCATATGTTTGGGGGGGTGGGGGGAGGTTGCCCCCTACATTTATTACCTTTTTCTCAGTCTTATATTTAGGAAGATATTGCTAAAAGTATTATAAACATGAAGATTCTTCAGAAATAATTTAGCAAAAAGGTCCAAGTAACACATCCCTTCAAAGTCTTTGCCCAAAATCCCTCAAAAACTGAATCACGCACACATTTAAAATTTGGCCTACAGAGGAGACAAAGAACAAATGCAGTAAAACCGAATCCTCTGTATTTGGCAGGAGCACAAACAGTGCTGAGACAAGCACAGCAGAAGAGAACCCTGAGTTCTGTTTGCTGACACGCTGTTGCCTGCCTGTTGTTGCGGTGAATGCTTTAGTAAAAGGAAAAAGAAAGATTGTTTTATAACTTTATTAAAAATAATTCTAAAATCAATTTTTTCCACATAGGTGCAATATCACCTACCACTTCAGGTCTGACACTACATAAAGGCAAGCACATAGTCTACTACAAAAGAGAAAAAAAGATTCTTTTCATATTCGTTGTTCCTCTCTCTTTTGTTTTAGGTTTACTCAACAAAATCTGTCTGCAGAATTTTTGGAATTGATTTTTTTTTTAATTTAAACATTTCCAGACTACCCATTAATTAGTACCATGCACGGGTACATTTTTATTTATGCTGAAATCTCCTGAAAAGAAAGAAAACAATCATATTAGCCATGTCCAAGTTTCAATTTTAATAAAAATGGCTTTTTCCCTATAAATTAAAAAGTATGTTAAAATATCTTTGATATAAAAAAATATTTTCTACATTCAACAGATTTCAACACAAATTACACATTCACCACTATCAATGGGCTATGCAGGCAAGCAGAACAAGGATAACTCTGTTCTTTCTGTGTATATCTCAAGGACTTGCTTACAGCTAGCAGAGACTAGAGAGTTTATGAGCAAAATTGGTGGATGGAGATAAAAGCAGGGGAAAAAGATAAAAATATTTTCATATTTTGGAAAAAATTAATTATTTATCTTTGCCTCCCACCTAGGTAGTTTACTCTAAAAATACTGAATTCTGGAAATACAGTGCACAAACTCAGTTTTCAGTACAATTGCAAAGAAGGAAGCAAGTGTAACAGAGTTTCTGAGATTAATATTAAAAGGATTGGCATGTAGTGATTGTAGAGATCCTAAATTCTTCATATGTTTTCATATAACTTTCATAAATATTAGAACAAGATATGGCACTTTGAAGAGCAGGTTATATCCCTACACACACACACAAAAAAAAGTAGATATTTATATATTTCTTATGGTTTCTAATAAAACCCCAAAAGAACTACACCATTAATGTAAGTAGCCAGAGCACTTACACTGAAAGAAGAACAAGAGAATTGCATACTAAATGAAGCAAATGAAAAACAAATTATATGCTCTGAAACGTCTTTTCTATACCAGTTCAGAACTGATGAAAGGGAACTCCTTCTCTGCCCCTGGAGTAATAGTAAGGGTGATGATTTACTTGTGTTAAACATGCTGTTTCTCTCTAAGGCTGCATTCCCAGTACAGCAGTTTTACTGTTTCAATCACAGTGCTTGTCAGATATAAACATCACCCATGGTCAGTTAACTCACATGGCAAGCAGTAGACCCCATGGCTTTATCAAAGAACTTGTCAAAATTTTATTAGAATACTCAGTCTACTCAGACTTTGAATGGAATTTTAACTGCATACCTCTAGTGATCTAAAAATCCTTGCTGCAAGAAAAAGTAACACAAGTATGTTATTAACTTCTTTGCCAGCATTTTCCTCTCTAGCTTCTGATGAAAGAGATTGGTTATCCAAGTCTGTCACTAAAAACTTGAGTTTTAATGATGAAATATTATGGAGTTGCTTCATTTGTGTTTGGGGTAAGGAAGACCTCTCTAGAAGCTGCTGTTTTAAGTAGCTTGATTTTAAAATGGTGACTGCTATGCCCTCCCTTGTTCACAGCTGACAGGGAACTCTGTATTCACTGAATATCAGTTGGTTGTTTTGAAGACAGGATAATTTTTTTTTTTTTTTTTTAACTTAAGTTCCTTCCAGTTACACGGTAGTGATACATATTAGGTTAAAAGCATTTTTTGACTATTAATGATTCATTTAAAACCAAAAAATAATCCTAATGTCCTATTCCTGTAGCCAAAAAGTTATTCTCCACAATCAGCAAAACAGGCAAATTAGGCAGTATATTCCCTTTTCCAGAGTAGAATAGGATCTTAGAAAGGGATCAACAGACAACTGCAGAACTGATTCTGGGAGAAAAGTTTTGGAATGTGTCACTGCTAACGTGTTTCCTGGAGAACTTTTCTTTATCAAATGAACACATGAAAAAAGAGTGTGATATAATTAAGACAGTTCGTGAGAATTTAATCTAGGAAAGGAAACAGGAAAAGATGTGATGGGTTCCATGGATAGCTCTTCCCACAATTTTAAAGGCTGGATGTCTCTGTCATGCTATGATGTCAGATAGACCGAAAAAAGTGACAATCATAATCAAGAATACCCCTTGTAGTTTGTTTTGGATTTTTTTAATAGGGAGGAATTTCAGCTCCTTATTAAAATTCAAGGCTGCTGACTTGAAAAACTAATAGTCTAATTAAAAAACACTAGTTTCATTTAAAAAACACCCCTGCAATATATAGCAAATATTTCTGCCACTGACATTTACAGCTGAGTGGTGGCCTTCCTCTATCTACAATTAATTTTGCATTACTTTTAATTTCACATGAATTGAGTAGCAGTATTAAAGCAGAATTTTCTTCTCTAAGTCAAGATCATCTAGTTAACATTTGAAGTGCATGTGGTTCAAATGGCACTTGAAAAGTCATAAATTATTAGATATTTTAAAATATGTTCATTAAATTATTAAGAAAGAAAGACAAAAGTTGAATTTCTTTAATTTTTATATAATCATTTATATTTATCTAATTGTACATGACTGTAGCTCCCTTCCCACAGTGGTATGGATATCTTTTTAAATTAAGATAATAGAGTTGAATGGTTTCAACCTCAAAAAACAAAACAAAACAAAACAAAACAAACCTGCAAGGAACACCTTGAGAAAAACCCATCCATATGCTTTTATTAGCAAACAGTTATTTGAACAATTTGGTTGGTTTGTTGTCTGGTTTGAGGTTTTTTTCCATACTACTTACATTTTAATAAATACTAAACAGCTTTCAAATTAAATCTTTCAAATTAAATCTTTCAAAATTAATTAATGTAACAATTAAAGTGCATCCATTTGGTTTTCAAATAAACAACAATTTTAATATAAAATAAACACACTTGTGCATTCTGGGTATTGGTAGCCTTTGGTTCATTTCTCTTTGCTTCTGTTTTGCTTAAAGAAGAGCATTTTTTTTTTTTTTTAATTTAAACCCATTTGTTTTTCTTTTTCTTTTTGATGCCTGATTTCATTTTACATTAGTTGTTTAGGTCTGCTTATACTTTAGGTATAATTAGCCACTTTTGGAAATGCTTGTATCTGACAACTAATGACAGAAATCCTACCCTAACGCACAGATGGCTACAGTTTGATCAGATAAACCCTGGTATGAATCACAGTTGTTTCTTAGGAAAACATATTTTCATAATCCTTCTCATTGAATACATACACAAAAGAATATGGCAGAAATACTTTAAAATCAAACATGATTGGCATAGTACTTCTTGTTCCTTTGATTTCACAGAGGCAGATTTAATTAAATTATGTATTCTGAACAATTGCACAATTATTTAATCTCGAATATCTTACTGCATTGGTGTGCTATTGCAGATGGTATGCGCCAAAGGACACCCTGATCACCATCAGCTTCACATGTGTAGTTGGCTAAGTAATACATGCTTCTGGAACTATATGCTTTGGAGTAGAGTAATAAAATCTATGAACAAATCAAAGATGGGGGAAATCACTGTATAAAACTCTGGTAGGTTCTAGTATCCTTCTTCCACCTTTGCTGTTTCTTCAATGCCCACCAGATTAAAGTCATTTAAAATGTAAAACTTATGTACAAAAGGCAGTATGTAGACTGTGGTAAATTAAAGTTATGGGTATTATGTTTTATTATGTTTAGATCACAGCTCAAGTTATGAAGATACTGTGGAAGTAAAAAAAACAGAAGATGTAATTGATGAATATTTATCACTTAAAATACAATACAAATAACAATTAAGGCAAATTTTGTTTCATTATTTCAACTTCTTTTTAAATTTTCTCTGATCAGAAAAACATATGTTAAGAAACAGATTATGGAGGCACCGGAAGGTGACTAATTTTTAACTTTTTTTAAATGGAATAAATTTAGAGAGATATTTTGTTATAGATGCTTTATATCCACTTACCTGGTACTGTGCTATTTGAGAGAGATAAACCTCAATGATGGGAGGTACTAGAAGTTCAGAAATAACAAATAAGTTACATGATAACATACCTTAAGAACATCTCCTTGGGCTAAGTGAAATGTTCTGGCAGAAATATTGATTCCTTTCCCTGCTTGTACCTGAATGCTATAAATACATTCATGGTTGTTTTCATAGTTAAGAGGATAATTGGGGGACAATAAGATTCCTTCATTATTTGTCGTGGAGGCTCCACATTCAGCTGCAATTAAAAAAAATGTTAAGCATGTTTTAATAGAACACATAAATATTTTTAGTAATGGTGATAATGGTAATGTTAATGTAACCCAGTTCAACATTAATAATGTTTATTAATATCTAAAATCTAGCTTTAAGTACATGATCCTAACAGTGATTGGAGGCTACAAGAATATTTCTAAATTGCAATGGTTTAGTAAAATTATATCAAAAAACACTGTGAGTTAAAATCATATTAATGACACATTTCATATTGTTTTATAGGACCTTCTAGAATTTTGTTGTATTTCTTTTAATTTCTCCAACACTGAAATTCATAAAGATGTGCAAATTAAATGAAAGTAGAAGAATTTCAAATATTTATATGAGTATTCATTTACATATACACACACATGAATAAATATATATGTGTAGATACATACATTTTCATGTAGAGTAATGAAAAAAATATCTTTTTCCTCTGATATTATTTAACCAAGATAACCCACATAGTCAATAGTGCCAATTACAATAGGAAAATATTATGTTATAGCTACCAGAGAAATATAGAAAAAAAAAGAATTCAATGACAAAAGAGAGAAGAAAAACATAACTTCCAGGGAAATGAAAAAAGTTAATTTACTTATTTTCAAGTAATACAGTTATTATTTCAAGAAGTAAACCTTATAATTCAAGATTTCGGCAATTGATTTAATCACCCATAAAAACCTGGAAATATAAACACTTGTCCCAGTGCTTCATTAGGCATAATTAACTAACTTGCCCTTCCTATCATATATTGGACTACATACATCATTTTAATTAAGTAATTTTTAGCATTTAGTTACCACATATTTTAAATAGACACTGGGAACCTGTTACAATTCTTTGCTTCCCTTTTTATTTAATCTTGATATGTGGCCATTTTAGTGCAAGTACAAGAGTTTTTCCTCTCTCATTAACAGATTTACATTAATTTTAAATTTAACTGTAACACTAAATTTTCTGGGTTTATGTTTGTTTTCAGGATTATTTCAATATTCTTGCCACTTACTTTACACACTCTCACAAGAATGTATCTCATTTATTTTAACCTAGGAAGTTAGCTGATTTATAATTTCACAGAATAAGTAATGTTTTTCTGCAAAATTACATGGTAATCTTAATGGTTTGAAAAGATGTTTAGGCAAATGATGGTGTCTATTCTAAAAGTATTTAATTTTTATTAACATTATTATAGTTTCTACCTCAGACTTGTTTGAGCAACATTCAGGATATTGAAATGTATATTTTGTACATGAAATTAGGACAGCAATGACAAAAAACCCCAATTTGATAAACCACCCTTTTTGTATGCAGCTAAAGCAGACACTGCACAGAAAGCCAAATCAGGCACAGATCAAAGAACAAATGCTTGATGACTACATCTAAATCAGCTATATAGAACAAGTACCCAAATAATTCAGGTGACATTATTTTGTCCTGGAACAGCTGAATACACGAAATCTAGGCAGAGTGGAAAACCTTCTATTCCACATAATCACATCTATCCTTTTATTGCACTCCCAAATAAATGGGGTTTTGCTATTTCAAAGATTCATAGATCAGTTTGGATTACAACAGACAGGAGAAAGATGATCACAATTTCAGGATTGTGAGATCTCTTTTCTCCTTCCAGAGGGATATAAAAGCCAAAAGGCACAAGGTAATGATAGTATTAAGTTGATCCAACAACTCTGGGCTAAGTCAGAACTATAATTCAAAGGAAGTCTTTAAAATCTGAACACAGCAGTTAGCTAACTGTTGGGACAGTTTTAACTACTGTTTTAGAATCATGCTAAGTTTTCTGTTAAGAAGAAGGATGTCACCATGTCATCATGTTCCATGTCAACGTATTTATCAATATGATTTCTGATTTTAGAGAGAGAATATTGTGTTCCAAGTTGTGGATGTCCCATCCCTGGAAGTATCCAAAGTCAGGCTGAATGAGGCTTGAGCAAAATGATTTGAGTAAAAAAATGTTCCTGCCTATGGCAAACGGATGTACCGCATGATCTTCAGAGGTTCCTTCCAAGCCAAACCATTCTGTGATTCTTTGTATCTTGTGTTAGTGGACAACAAAGCTAGTTCAGTAAAAGCAGTCTCAAAAACCACAGTATAATAGAATTTCTCCCATAGCATCATCACAGTTCCATGGAGGCACACAGTTACTTCTTTTGTATGCTTCTCAGCAGAATTCTGGCAAAATTAACAGTTAGTTCCTGGCTTCTCTCCTTGCCTCCTGTTTGTGCAAATTATGGCTTAAAAAACCACAACAGAAAAACTAACCACAAAGCATCAAACACATGCTCAGACAAAAACGGGAGTTAGGATTATATTTTAAAACAGGTGCTAAATCAAATTGGGAAGGCCCACAATTAATATTATCCTATCTATAAACATGAACAGGCAGTTATATTGTTTAAAATCACAAGGAGCTTCATGGGACTGACATTACTTTCCATTCTCTGATGTTACAACTAGAGCAAAGATAAAAAGAGATCATAATGATTCTATTTGCACTTAAGTGCTGAGTAAAAACATGTCAGGAAAAGGAATGTAAATGGAGTTCTTAAGTTTAAAATAAATCCAAATATTAAACGTGCAATTTTTTCAAAGTGTTTGGAAAACAATTTTAACAGGCATTACAGTGAGTGGAAGATAAAAGATGACTTAAGAGACAAACCTCAATAAAGTTAAGGGAATATGTATAAATAGGAAAACACAGAAAAGAGAAAAGAGGTGACAAAACAGTACTGCAGAAGTAAAGGAAAAATTACAGTGTATCAGAGAGTCTGTAACCATTCTTTAAATCATACACAGTGCTGTTATCAGAAATTACAAATGTTTTGTTACTGTATTACTGTTTCATTTTAGTAATATTCCCTGTTCAACAGAGATAAAAATCAGGCTGCTTTATTAATTTAGTTTTGGGCTTTTAAAAAACTTCTACCTGTTTCAGCTGAAACCTAGAACCCGCCCTACACACTTTCCAATGTGAAAAAAAACCACAGGAAAACTATTCCACATCCAGATATATTTTCAGAAAGACTTTAATTAAGCTGAATATAAAATAGAAGGATGTAACAGTAAGTGAATTACTGTAGTGCATTACTGTTTCCAGATTTTGGCAGAAATAATAGATTCATTTCAGTATTAGAAAGAAAACTAAACAAAAACCTCAAAGGAAAAATAATGAAAAGTAAAAACTTTGTAACAAGATAATTATAATAAAAGACTATTATGGTTTTGGCGATGAATGTGTGTTCATTGCACCTTTCCATAATAAACCAGATGAATTTTAACTGCTGTTTATTAATGTATTTAAATTCTGTAAGCAAGTGAAATGTCATTGTGATTGTAACCAAGGAATGAAATGCATCTATTCGAGTAAATTACCCACTTGAACACAATTCTTCAATGAACTGAACGGCTTAAAAATAAAATTAAATAACAATAATAATAAAAAATTGCAATATTTCTCACAATTTAGCTGATTAAAATCTTGACATAAATAATTATGAATCAAAAAACCACAATGTGCTCCTACAGATCAAAATTCAGACAGAGTGAAATTGTTTTCTTCAATACATCCTTTAGAATCGGAAGACAGGAGCTACATCTAGCCGTTCGGTGTTTTGAAAAGATGATATCTCCTGGTTAGGAGATTGTATTGTAACAGCTTCACTGGGCAAGTAAGCAAAAGCACTCAAAGAAGGACTTTATCTTTTGGGAACTTTGTACTATAGTGTAAATAAACGGCTACTTCAGAAACTGTATCTAAATTCAGGGCTGAACAAATGGTTTCTTATTAAGCCTTTTGTCTTCAGATGTTCTATCCCTTCAACTGAAGGCCAGCAGAAACCAGAAAATATACTCTTGTCAAAAACAGGCAGCAAAAGAGATGATAGCACAGAAATTCTGAAAGGATTAAGTTGTTACTAAAGCTTTCTTTCTGTGAACAGCATGAGTCATATGGTTATCACAACTTTGCCAGGCAGTTTTTATATTCTGACAGGTTAAATACAGGGAACCCTATGCTGACAATAAAAGGGAAAAGAACATAGTCTTCAATCAGTAAGAATAGTGGGGTTTCCTTTTATTTTACATTGTTCCAAAATACAAGACTTCCTTTCTGTATTGGTTTGGCATGAATGGTAAAAAAATAATTAGTGACCTGCTTTAAAACTGACAGCCAGGTTGGCCAATTGGATGCAAGTGTACACCCGTGGGACGCACACCTTAAATACAGGTGGGATTTTGGGAAAGCCCTCTTCCTGCTGGGGACCTGCCATGAGGTAACATCGAGGGATGGGGAGCAGCAGGGCCCGGCTCAGGCCCCGCTGCCCCCGTGACTGGGCTGGGGCGGCCGTGCCGGGGCTGGCCCTGGCTGGAGCTGAGCCGGGCCCTGAGCCCAGCAGATGCCGGCAGAGAAAGGGGAGCCACGGCTGCTGACATCCAGCCCATCCTGCGGCCTGCACCATGCCGCCGGCCAGGCCAAGGGAGATGACCTGATCCCCCCCAGCCCCCAGGTCCCCGGAGAGCAGCACCGAGACTGGGCCAAACCCACTCCATAAGACTAAGGGGTGGAGGGGGAGAGAAGATCCCAGCCGCCATTTCTGAGCTTTTCTACACCTCGTGGATTTGAGGCTTTCACTGATGCTGTGGCTGAGACCACATGGCC
>WBMY01009319.1:128115-148083 GCA_013397315.1 Donacobius atricapilla
TTCATTGGGGGTTTTTTGTTCTCCCTTTAGTGTGTGTTAATAAATCTGTTTCTATCTTTAAGTTAAGCCTGTTTTGCCTTTCTTGTAATCCTATTCCATAGTGGGAAGATAGACCACTACACTAAATTTAACAAAACAAATTCGGTGAATGTGAAACCATTTACACTTCCATAGACAAAATGATTAACAGAAATTTCTTATTATGTATCTGTAATACAGGTATCTACTTCCTAGTTGATCTGAACATCAAAAGATTCATTTGGTTGAATCTGATTCATATTTATGTATTAAACTTATTTTCAATATACTTCAGCTGTTTTATGATTACATTATTTATCTTATTATGGAAGACAGTATTTCCAGGTCTGGGAAGATCCTGTATTTATGACCTCAAATAATTTTAAAAAAAGATGATATTTCTACATCAATGGCCAAATGGCCAATGGCCAAATACAAAAGAAATCTTTCTTACAAAGAATTACTTATATTATAAATGTTATTTTTCATAACTGATTGCTCCAGCTGACAGGAATGGGTAGGAGTCCCATATAGTTTAAATAATATGCTCCTGCATTGCAATCGATCAAAGCAGGATGAAGAAATAGCATGGCAAAGGAGCTTCTACATTAACATTAACTAGGCAAATTGTATTAAAAATCCACATTCTGTATTAGAAGGATTTAAACTACCAATGTGCATGATTTTCCTTTAAACTAATCTAATATTATAAAAAACCCCAATACCACCAAAAAAAAATCCCTAAACATGAGCAATCAAAAAAAATACCCTTCACAAAATAACTCAGGAACTGATGGAACCGCTGGAACTTAATAAAAATTTTCACATAGAGAACAGGAACAATTAAAACTTGATGCAAAATCTTACAATAAATAAGAAATATTTTAAAACTTTATATCACATAATGCTATTATACTAACATATGGTAAGACTGCAATGACTGTCTTTTGCTTTTTTCAGGAATCCTGTCCCTGAAGAAAATTGTGTAACAGACATATAACATATTCACAAATGACAGAAGAAATACTTAAGGGAATAAATTTACTTCTGATGAACAAAAGAAAGCTTAGGATTCATTTGTTCTAAGGTGAATCAATGTCATTTACAAGTGGATATGACATTCCTTAAACTCAGAATTCATGCTACCCAAACATTTCACTTATTAAAAGAAACCTCAAAACTAGCAAAAGGACTTTTTTTTGAAGCAAAATATATTAAAAGCAATCTTTATCTTAAACGTTTTGTATGCACAGAAATGGATAGAGCTATGCAGATGGAGCAAGATTAATGTCATATAGAATAAGATGTGCAGAAGGTAGCTAATGGTTCTCCTGCTAATGAGGGAACTCATTACAGGTGCATCTGTGGTGGAACCTTCCCTTCCTTGGTTCCATATTTATGCACATCCAGTCAATGCTGTATTTACTTTTTCTCTCCTACAACATAAGTTTTTAGACATTTGTGAAATGTCTGTTCGGGGTGTTCTTTGAAAAGCACGTTAAATAAAGCTTGGCAAAGAAGCTATACCAGTAAACACCTTGGCAAAAAATCTCTACCAGCAAATATTCATGTACAATATTATCTGAAATGTATGCAACATATGACAGAAATCAATTTGCCTGTAGATATTTTATGTCTTTTTGTCTGCTTTTTATAATTTCAAGGGTCATAATTCCTTAGAAATCTGTAAGTCCAGAATTAGAGGATGTTTAGGACCTACTGAGAAGAATGAATAGAAAAAGTGAAAGTAGCACAGAAGAAAAAAGTTTTAGTCAATGTCTTCTAGTGAAGGTTTAGCAGTCTGGAAAGAAACCATACGGCCCTAAGATAGCCAAAGGAAAAGACTTGACAAGGTTGGGAAGCTGTGAAGACACAGATTATTTTACACAGACATAGAAACAATTAGGGTCAAAAATTCAGACATGACAGTTATAATGAGAGCTGATACAACTGAGCTGTTGGACAGCCTTATAAGGAATGAAAAAAAGCAAACTGGAAAAGGGCAGAAGAGAGAGACAAAAAAAAACCGTAAGAAATCCTGGCATAATGGAGACAACTTTCTACATTTCACTGAAAAGAAAAGCAATTCCAAGAAAGAAATATGTATGCTGAATATTTACACTGCATTTGGTTATCACTTGAGTATAGCATAAAAATGATTCATGAAACTAAGGAATGACAGTGTTTTAACAGGTCTTTATTCTGTTAATAGATCTTTATTCTGTTTAACAGATCATCTTCATTCTATTATTGATCATAAGAAAAGTTTTATTTTATCTATGTCACTATTTTTCCCTTTAAAGCAATAATTGCTCTTGTTTGTTCCTATCTGTAACACAATTACAGGAAAATTATTGTAAGCTATCTATGGCATTGAAAATCATAAAGAGAACTAGGCAAAGATGTCTGAGCTCCAAATGCATCAAAACATTTCTGAGGCACTACAACCCTATGAAAGCAACTCCATATTCACAAACTTAAGACGATTTCTCTCCTCTGTATTACAAGCTGGAGATAAACCCCTAGCATACTGAAAAAAATGTTGATTCCTTAGGACCACCCAGAGTTTAGGGTTTGTTTTTATGAAAAGTCAAAAGTGAATATGCATTGATATTTACTGTAGGTATTTTTTTAAGAATGTATTACTTAAAGTCAAAAAGACACTTATTTTTCACTGTCCATGGAAAAGGTCAAAACAAGCAATTTAAAGATTATGGACTTCTTTCTGTCATCATTAGATACACCCATTTATTAACAGCTTGTTCTGTTGGCTGTGTGGCAGTTAATTGGTAGTAACTCATATAGAGTGTTTTAGGTTTGTTAGCCAACACAGAGTGGATAACACACCAAAGTTTCAGCTACCATCAAACTATGCTTGCCGCCTGAGTGACCACAGACATCTACCCCAAGAAGTGCTGCATCATATGCTGAACAGAAAATGGAAAATCTTCATGCCTTTTAAAAAAAATTGTTATAAAAATTGTTTCAGCACAACATCAAGCCCTGTTGAATTGAGATAATACCATTGTTTGAGAAATTCAGCCTTAAAAAATAAGTAAAAATATATTTGTTTGCTATTTGAATATTAGTTTTCCATTTCATAATTCGTAATTTCAAAATTGAATTTCTTAAGTTTTAAGTCAAAATTTTTTAAAAATGCCATCTTTATAGAATGAATATTAACATTAATTAATAAATAATAAGTATTTATCCATCTTCTAAATAAGAAAAGGAAAGACAACTTCTAATTTTCTGGCAAATTATTTGGTTTAGAATTGTTTATGATTAACTACTCTGCTTCAAAACCCAACACACTGGCCTTTGTTGTGTCCAGACAGGGATGCTTGGCCTTCCCCTAAACTTCTACTTTTTCTGTCTTCCTTGTGTTTTATTCTTGTGTTAACAAGCTGAGTACAAATACTGTGAGCAGTGATTACTTCCCAATTGATGCTGTGTGTATATGAAAGTGCATGCTATATCAAACACCTTATGTCTCATTAATCATTTTGACAAAAAAATCCCAAACATGAGCAACAGTAACAATACATAAATTTTGAGTCCAATATAAGTGGTCAACAGGAATTTCTATTCTTATCTTGTTTTAATTTCATTATTATGACATGTAAATTAAGCACAAGATTGACAAAAGTTGGATATTTATGGGAGAAGAATTGCTAATTAGGCCTTTCTAGTTGAGACTATCTTTTATTTGCAGAAGTAAGGAGAAAATATGTTGACTAGAAGAGGATTTATTTCTTGTGTTACAGCTTTTCTCTTTTTCCCTAACAAACAAATATAAACATTATTTTTCTATGTCATGAAAGCTATATAGCAATTTTTTTTTACATTTATGCTGCGGTGGGAGTTTCTTTTTGCTGGTAGTTTACCAGCAAATTTATTTTATATTAACACTTCCTGAATTTTATTACTGAAATTTAACCTGTCTTCTTGACTGCACACACATTCATTATTATTCTTATTGTTAAAAATTCATCAACCCAAACACAAAATTTTTTTATTCATTTATGACTCTGACTCAGCTTCTAAACCATCTCTTCCACAGGTACATATATCTATATACATGTTGCTAATGCATAAGCTAAATTAATGATTTTCTTTATACTGAGGTAAGTATAGGAGTGGTTTGAACTAAAAATGTTGATATAGTAACTAACAACAAATAGGAGAAAAATATAATGCATAGTTACTATGCATTCAACATCTGAAAGATTTATGTTTTACTAACATACAACTTAGTATGAAAAAATATTAAAAATGAACATTGATACAGATGTTTTCATGTATAAACCCTCCATATAGTACATACTCTAATAAATTTCAACAATATATATTCTAAAAATAATGCAGACACTTTAGTAACTATCATACTTTTTGGAGATCTTACTGTTTTAACAGTTCTCAATAGGACTGAATAGCAAATGATTTAAGAAGAATTCAGCTCAATCAACAGTCTTTAGCCATTTAAAGCTAAATATCTAGTCAAAGCTAAGTATAGAGGCTACCTCTACAATGAGTGGAGAGTGTTAGTTAGGTATCATCAGAAAGTGTTTCTTCTCAATTATCTTAGCCATCATTTAAAAAACCAGAATAACTGTTCTATGGGTATTGTGAGGATATGGTTCTTACATAGGATGTCCAAGTCAATGTACTCCTATAAATTGACCTAATTTAATGAAATAAATCTGGTCTAAGTGCTCTAACTACCATTTTATAATACAGGTATAACTTGGAAACTTGCATTGACAAAAAACTTCAATTATCTGATATCTGAACTGGTAAATGCTGATTTAAATTTATACCCAGTTACCCTAACCTATTAATCCAAATAAGAAGAGTGAGCATTGTGCCCTCAATCTGATTTGCTTTCAAGTACAGACTATGAAGTCCATTTACAGTTATAATAATAAATATATTTTTAAGTTTAAAAAAACTGATAAAAGAGATATGGAGAATATGAGAGTACATTAAAAAGAGGTGTTTTACCATGCTTTTCCATGCTCTAAATCTGCAAGTCCATGGACAATGACTACACATACAAGCAAATGAAAGCAGCTGACCACGTACCCACACACCTTGGCAGAGGTGCACTCCATACTCGTCGTCCACCACCAAGACAAATAACCTCTGAAGCTCCTTCTAAACGATATCCAGATGAACAGGAGAATGTCAGAATATCTCCAACACCAAAATTAAATCCTATTCTGCTACCAAATTGTGGGATCCCAGGATCTTCACACGGTTCAAGATTATATTCTGCAAACAAGAGCAAGTCAGCTTGTATGAGAACATGTTCTCCACCAGTCATATATGTAATCTTGTAGTCTGGTAATTTCTGTATATTTCCACCTGAATATCAATACAGGCATCAGATTTTAAAACAAAATTATTGTGTGAATGTTAAACTGATAATTAGATTATGTTGAAAAGTAAGGCAAATTAATACATTCACAATGTTTTAAAGATGCATGACACATGATTTATCATTCTTGTAAGATGCCTCCAGTAAATAAATACCTCTAGTAAATAAAACACATTTTAAAAATGACACAACAAAAGCTAAATAGTTGACACTTCAGCTCATCTGGAATTTCAGTAACTGAAATTAGACTAGCTCTGTTTCCTCCCCTCACTTGATAATGTGTCTTACAGTCTTCTGCTGTCTTATCTATCATGTACACAAATGTTTCCTTTGCCTCTATAAAGGCACAAAGGTTTGCTTGCTTTAAAATTATTGTGCTTAGGAAAAGAAATTATATAATATAATTTTTCAGTACATATATTCATCAAAATAATTTCAATTCTTTTTTTCTTAATATAATATACAGGAAAACAAAATAGCAACTTTTTCAGTAGCCAGATATTACAGATACTCTCCTTACCAGAGAATGAAATATTAAATCCTTCATATGATATTGAAAAATCTGAAATAAACCGCAACTGAGCTCTGAAATTTCCATAGAGACCAGCATTGATTGGTGAAGGAAGCTCTGAGCCAGTCAGGCGTGCCAATGGCTGTGTGAAACTGCCATTCTCTGTTATTAGTAAGTAGTCATGATGATCCTCCAAATGAAATGTGTAGAAGGTGAACTGCACACCTATTAGAAAAAGCAGAATTAGATTTACATATCACCCTATTAACATGTATGTAACTAGGCCAAGGTTAAAATTCATGCATTGCATTATGAATCATCATTTGGAAAAAAAAGATAATCCATTTTTTTCTAAAAATTAGTATCTCTTCTGATTTTGGATTTAAAGTATCTTTGCAGCTGATTTTATTTTGACACCATCTTTAACTTTTGCCTTTAGCTGCAAAATACAGACATCTGATTTATAGAATTTTAAGATATATGCTTCCACTTTTTGTAAAATCCAATGATGCACTATGTATATTCAAAACTACAAACAGTTAATGGCAGAATAAAAAAAGGTAAACCTTATTTCTTACAATCACCAGTATCCTTGAATAGCAGCAGTGAAAGGAAAAATTATAAAATATATGATATTAAATTCTAATGGCATATACAGTAGCACCACCAATTCTTCCCAAAAAAGGGGAGGTCTCCAAATAAGATGTGACATATGTCAACAGTACAATTATTTTTTGCCAATCATCATAAAGAAATCACACAACTAGAAGGGAAGATATCCCCTGGAACACAATAGCAATAAAAAGACTTCATTTCTGCATTTTTAACTAAGAGTTAGAGCATGATCTTTTGGTAGAATGCACAGAAAGCCAAGAAAAAATAAATAGAAGAATCCACTCGCTAGCTTAAGTGATTACGGATAACTCTCATATAATACCATTTTCAGTTTTATCATATAAGTTATAAACCCTTGATTCAGTCTCTTCAAATGTATCTGATGATGTAATACTTAGGGTTATCTATTCATATGATTGCAGATTAACATAGCAGATGGAGATCTATGACCTTTGGCTACTCTCATGGCCAACAGATTTCCAATAGTAAACATAATTTAATCAAAAATGCAAATAAATAGTTCTCCTTCCTTCAGACCCAACTTTGCACCACTCACCCCACCCCTGCCACCACCAGCCCCAAATTTCTCAAACCAGGTAATAAAATCCAAGGTAGATATACTCTGCTTGACTCAGCTGTGTAAATATAGAAACATCGTGTCCCTTCACATGTTGTACATTACCTTTTCTAGACCTCACGTGCATCTTTAGAATCTCTCAGTACAATTGCCTGTTACTGTTTGGGTTTTTTTGTGTGGTTTTTTTTTCTTTCTTTCTTTCTTTGTGTTTGTTTTTGTGGTTTTTTTTTTTTTCTTTTTTCTTGAGGTTGTCTGAATAGCATTGAACATTTATGTTAACGCAACTCAATCACACCTAAGAAATACAGCTTGTATGGGTATCTGGAATGCAAGGAGACTTGGTTTATGAACCTGATAAAGGGCTTTTCAGTACAGGAAGCAAAGACAGGAAACGAGAGAAGTAATGAATGATATACACACATGCATTAGCTTTAACGAACAGGATTAAGTGGAGGTACTAAAAGAGACCAGAATTCTTATGTTTCTGTCTGATGGCAAATTAAATGTACTATTGTAATCTTAAAGCAGTTAAATCTTAGAAATTGATGATAATGGGGGAAAGAATTTTATCTTAGGCCTCATGAAAATTAGAAATTTACCGTGGAGTACTTGAAGGAATTTGTGAGATTAGGCAAAACTGAAGATGAGTTTGAAATCATTGATGATAATGGGGGAAAGAATTTTATCTTAGGCCTCATGAAAATTAGAAATTTACTGTGGAGTACTTGAAGGAATTTGTGAGATTAGGCAAAACTGAAGATGAGGTTTTTTTTAAAGTGGTAGTTGTAGACTCCACAACTTTTTGTGAGAAGTTTTAGGCCAAAGGAAGATAAGGGAAGGGATCATGCTAGGTAAGAGTGAAAAAAGTGTGGGAAAAGAGGGTTAAAGCTCTCTAATCCCTGAACCTAACCAGAGGAGCCTGTTCTCTATTATTTTAAAACTCTACTCCTGGCTAGTGTGCAAATGTGTCTTCTGTCCAGAGTGTAAGCACATGGGTGACCACTAGTGAAGATTAGTATGGACTGTCTGGGGAGCAGGATGAGACCAGGGGACAACTGGAAAAAGGGCCATTGGTCATAGACCAGACAGAACCTAGTAGGAGTAGAATCTGGAGTCCAGTTCCTGGGTCAGAATATGGAAGGTTGAGGGAGCAGCACATGGATGTGCATATGTGCGTGTCACTTCTAGCAGACTCCTTTTCCCCTCAACCTGGATGGAGAAATAGGATTTGGTTGCCTGCGGTGTTCATGTCTGTTTCAGAGCTGCTGGTGTTTCTATGTGGGCCAATAAGACACTTGCCTCTTGTTAATGTCTGTGACCAGCCATAAACATTGGCATCTTTGGAATACATGCTTAGTCTTGCCATCAGCTGGACATAGAGATGGGAGCAACCAGAGAAAATCCTTGGATCTTGGAGACCTCTATCTTTTACTTCCCTTTAAAGAGATTGGGGAACCATTCAGCTTTTTCAAGTAGATACCTCCTTCTCTTCTTAAAACTCCACACACATCACATATTCCCACTGGATCCAGAAAAACACATTCTTACTTAGTAGCACTGATATAGAAATTACTGGATGAGATTTTATTTTATGCACATGGTAAAAATAAATAATCCGAAAAATTTATTATGGCTTTTAAAAATTATTGATTTACTAATTAAATGAGCAAAGCCATTCATGTATTTTGATCATTTTTATTCTCACAGCTTGTGTGAAAATAAACTGGCAAAAATCACACACAGAATTCTGGAATTGAGATTTGGTCGCATATCTTTTGAACTAATGTATATAAATTTAGCTTTGGAATTAACAAATTCTTAAATGTCTAGGGTTTTTTTAACTTAGTTCATATAGGACATGGTGTTGACTTCACATGAAAAGAGCTCTTAAAAAACCCCATGTGATTTGTATACATTATAAAACCAAAATTCAGCTCATACTTGTTGCATTTACTGCACTCTAAAATAATTTTGGCCCTTTTTATGCATGCATGTATACTAAAACAACAAAATCAGAAATGCTAAAGAAAACTTTATGGTAGTAACCTAAAACAATGAAATTCGTGTGAATCACAGTTAAGCTTCACTGAGTATTGTTCAAACATCAGACTCAAGGTTTAACTCAAGGGAATGTTTCAATCAATTTTCCAGATTGCCATGACATTTCTTAGCAAAACCCCAAGGTATATTACAGCAGTAGCTGTACAATTTGGTTTTCTTCAGAAAATATTCTAATCACATTTATATATGCTATGTGACAGATTGTGTCTTCTCTGGGGAAGAATTTTAAAAGATCTGTTGAGGTAGATTCTTTCTCATTCTGCCTCACATGTGCCTTTCTTTATAAGGGGAGTATTTAAAATCTGAAATGAAGATAGGAAGAGATATCATTGTAAAATGTTGCTTTTCTATGTTACAATCCAGACTGTTGAGGGATGGGTTTATTAACTGATCTCATATCTTTTAAACCATATCACTGATACTTCACAAATTTCATTTCACCCTATATTTAAATTTTATTCTAATTACAGATGAAATGTAATTATTATTGTCAATAAGTGTTTCCTTTTCTCTTCATAATAGTAAATAATAGACATATTAACTATGTTTAAAATAAATGTTCAATTATCCAGTTAATTTTTTTTTAAATGAAAGAAAATTATATCATGTTGTAATGGACACTCAAGAATCATAATGCTGGTCCACAAGAACACAAATAAAAAATTAATTCTAAAACTTTAGATACACCTAAAGAGTAAAATTAAAACCACATATATTTATATTTCAATACTGTTATTTAAAGCAGTATATACAAACACAGAAACTGTTTTTCCTAGCAATTCAACATATACAGACATAAAATATACATAATAACTAAATCGATGCATTTAATTACCTGTTATTATGTAATAGCAGTATAACATTGTAACATAAAGGCGTGTGTATAAGAAAGTACGTCACAGCATTCTGGACCTACAAGTTATATAATTTTTCTTGGCAGTCTGACATGAAACTACAAAACTTTGTAGAAAAAAAACCCCCAAATAGTCTAAAGTAAAAAACATCTCACAAGTTAGTAGCCAGTAGAAGATCCTCCTTGATTTTCTGAAGTTGAAATTATATTAGCCATGAAATAGAGCAGAAAATGAAATATCCAGAACATAGTTCTTTCTCCCTTTCATTAAAATAACCCCTTTATGTGTATTGGATTAATTTCTCTAAATGATAACTATGTAAACCTTAGTCACTCAGTGTCCCCATAGACACTTTGTCTGGGGACTATATTAACCCACCAGACATTAGATGATAGGAATAAACAGGTGTCTTGAGAGGATAGTTCATTCCACTTGCTTTAGATACCTTTTCAGGGTGCAATGACTCATATCCTGAAGATATATGCATTTTTACATTAAATACAGAAGTGTCCTAATTGACTAGCTCACTGTGACATGGAACTTAAATATTAGAAATTTAAATTAAGTAAGCCTGTGACTTATTAGACAGCTATCTTCCTCATGCAGTACAACAGGAAGAGCTTAAAGAATTAATAGCCTCTTGCCAACATGTATAAAGTATGAGGATTTTGCACACTATTTCCTACTCCAAGCAAATACCCACTCTATTATTTTTTCCAGCAATTCTTTGAGCAGCATGAATCAAAATGTTCAAGTCAAATTGTGACCTTGCATTCATACTTAATGTTTTTCCTTAATAACATTTCCATACAGTAATACAAAACTTACAGAATCATAGGTCATTTAGGTTGGAAAAACCCTCTAAGATCATTGAGTCCAACCACTAACCCAGCACTGCCAAGTCCACGACTAAATCATGTCCTTAAGTGCCACATCAGCATGTTTTTTGAATATCTCCAGGGACGACACAGTGAAACAGGGAAGCCTGTTCCAATGACTGATAACTCCTTCCATGAAGAAATTTTCTCCTAATGTCCAATCTTTGGACATGCTCCAGCACCTTCATATCTTTCTTGTACTGAAGGACTCAGAACTGGACACAGGACCACCAGTGCTGAGTACAGAGATAGAATCCCTGCCCCGGTCCTGCTGGCCACACCATTTCGGATACAGGCCAGGATGCCACTGGCCTTCCTGGCCACCCAGGCTCACTGCTGGATCATGTACAACCCCTGTCAACAAGCACCCTCAGGTCTTTTTCCACTGAGCAGCTTTCCAGCTACCCTGCCCAAGACTAACATTGCATGACATTGAATCAAACAAGAATGTTAGTCTATAAATACGTGTGCATTAATGTATCAGTGTATATGTGCTTATAAATACCCACATTTGTACTTTTATGTCTTCCCCTGTATTTTATTTCTGCAAATTTGTTTCTGTTGCTGTTGGACACAAAATCACACACACATACACACTGTCTGGTGAGAAAGCGTGAACTGTTTATTACAAAATCTGACTCCATTTTATAGTATTTCTACAAAAGCCAGGGGTTGGAGGAGAAGGTTGACACCTCTCCCATCCCATTGGTCAAGACAATTGTCCATCAGCTGTCCATTCCTCCAAGAGGAAAATGTAAACTAACTTTGTCTAACAAAAACATTGCTTCTATTTATAATACCCGCGTATGAGAAAAAAACTAAGAACTATGAAAACATCTTAAAAACTGTGAGGCACATCAGGGGCTGAAAAATCAGGGCAACATGTTTTCTCAGGATTCTCATTATATATGGTGGGTTTTCCCAACGGCCAAATATAAAATGTTATAACATCCAGAATTTCAGCTTTTATTTATCCCAACTTTTAAGTACTTCTCTAGCTGAGGTTTTAATAAAAAGGATAAGTCACAAAAAAGCTACTTCATTTTCTAAAAAAGAAAAGAAAAAATCAGAATAAACTAACCAAAACTGCCCAAAACTTCCCAAGTACTTTTCTTCATAATCCCATTTTTAATTTAAGAGAAATGAAAGTGTTAATAAAAAGTCTTTCAAGAATCCTAAAAAATGTGGCTTAATCTGACCTCATTTTTGCTGTTGAACTTGCATCATTTTCACTCATGTATTACTCCATGAAGCTAAACTCTTATCCATCTCTGCTACTTGCCTTCAATTCTCAGATTATAAAGCTTGTTCTGTTATCCAATGACTTTGCAGACAGTGTGCAAGACAAATGATAACAGGTCTAACACTTTTTTTACATTTTCTATTAATCTCTCTTGCTTATCCAGAACAATAAAAATACACAGTCCCTTATATTCCCACAACTCTAAAAGTCATGTATCATACCTAGAGGTAACAAAGGCAAATGTAGCATGTGATGTAGTATCAGTAAGTTCAGGAGGCTTTTTCACTGTGGATATTTAGAATCAAATTACATTGACACAAAGGCATCACTTGGTAATAAGATACTATGGAACAGCTGGAGCAATAATTTTGAGAGATACACTTTGCCACTTTAATGCTTAAAGGAGTTCTAAATAGGACAACTAGTCAGAGTGATTTAATATCTAGATGAGAAACTATCACACTATTTATACAAAATAGAATAAGGGGATCAGAGATCAGCACAATTCTCTGTATCTGAGGTCTTATTTTTATGTTATCAATAATTCTTTCTTAGAGAAATACATCATCAGCATACTTTGTCACATTTTTTATGCCCTCACAGAGAACATTGGTGAAATTC
Organism: Donacobius atricapilla; assembly: GCA_013397315.1. Classification (NCBI taxonomy): domain Eukaryota; kingdom Metazoa; phylum Chordata; class Aves; order Passeriformes; family Mimidae; genus Donacobius; species Donacobius atricapilla. Next base: position 140,874 of record WBMY01009319.1, read on the forward strand.
AGAATTGAACTTGCCTCCCTACTCCCTTTTGTTTCTTTTTCTGTATTCTTTCCAGTTGTACAATATAATTCTCCTTTCTGTGTTCTTACCAGCTTACTCTCTTTGCATTCAATTTCTCTTATGATATCTACCTCTGTCTCCTTCCCCTAACATTAAATCTTATACCTCTCTAGCTCTTTCTTTATGCACAAGAGTACTGTGCAGTCGCTCCCATTTTTAATATAAAATACCAACAAAATATAAAAGTATGCTCCAACTCATCTAGTACTAAAACCTTTCATTTGAAAGCAACTAGGACACTTTATTTCTAGGAAACTTTGCTACATGGAAATACTAGCTTCCATTTGTGTCCTAAGCTTTTTTTAACCACTAAGAGAAGAGTTAAAATCAGTATTACATCTTTTTCCTGAAATCTACCCTCAAGAAATAATCGCCTCTTCCTTAAAAGCCTTCTGTCCTTTAGCTTCTGTGATCAGTCATTATATGATTCTTTCTCACTGACTTTTCATTCTGTGGGAAGTATAAAGGCCTAGACCACTTCTGGAATTCTAGAACTAACTACAAGAAAATTAAGCAAACCCAAAAATCAGCAAAGCAAATCCAAGTGCTTTCACGCTACCCTAGGTCTGCTTCGAGAGCAGTAAAATACGGGACTTATACATTAAAAAAAAAAAAAAAAAAAAAAAAAAAAAGAGAAAAGGATTTTTTTACCTTTTCCATGGGTGACATCCACAGTCCATGTGCAATTCAGTGAATTTGGATATAGATCAGGATAACCTGGAGATAAAATTGTTCCACTAGGTCCTCTAACATCTCCACCACATAAAGCTAGAAACAAAGAAAATAATAGCAATAAAATAGCAATAATAATAATATAAAGAATAGAAAATATACAGATAAGAGAAAATGTGAGAAAACCAACCTAAAAATTTCTGCTTTTAAAATTACTTAAAAGTAGTTACTCAAATGATTTAGCAATTTCAGATACTGCTACAGGCCATTTTTACACAATAGAAAAAGAATGCAATCAATGATTGATTAATTTGTGTTTAATATTGTATTAGCTTGGTATGAATGGTAAAAACCAATTAGTGACCTGCTTTAAAATTGACAGCCAGGTTGGCCAATTGGATACAAGTGTACACCTCTGGGACACACGGCTTAAATACAAGTGGAATTTTGGGAAACTTCNTGTGGACTAAGAATGGGGAGATAATTTTGTGGATTCAAGCAAAGGTATCATATTTTGCTGAGTGGATATTGAATTTGAAACTGTAATCTCTGATTTTACTGGGCGGATATTGAATTAGAAACTGTAACCTATTGATCCTATGAGATGTTTGAAGCCTCGTCACCAGTGAAGAATGATAAATCCTTTGTTGTGGAGCTGTGCATCTTTAAAAGGTGAAACCCCGTGTGTAAGTCTACTGCCCATACGTAGTCATGGGAAAGGCTACATTTTGGGAGGCTCACAAATGCAGATTCTCAGACGGGCTGCTTTTGTGGTAGACAGAAGCCACAAACAGACTGTGTCTCTTGTGGAAAGTTACCAGAACAAAATCAAGAACTTGTCTCCCTCAAAGACGGAATGTAAGACTATCTCATAAGTGGTAATGACCTAAAGTTCTGATCTTCTATCTCTTTACATTGTTTCGTGGAAAAGTAAACTGTTAGTAGGGGGGGTGGTTTTGAAAAGGTTTCATTGGGGTTTTTTTGTTCTCCCTTTAGTGTGTGTTAATAAATCTGTTTCTATCTTTAAGTTAAGCCTGTTTTGCCTTTCTTCTAATCCTATTCCGTAGTGGGAAGATAGACCACTACACTAAATTTAACAAAAAAAATTCGGCGAATGTGAAACTACTACATTTTTGGTGTTTCTGCCTGGGCGAGAACTTTAACCCATTACAAATATGCATAAGAAAATCAAAATCAAGTTTCATTAGCTGTGTTTTTCAGGTTGTCTGGAGTCTCTGTGGAAATCGTTTAGTCCAGCAGAGAGATGAAGGCAGACAAAACACAGCCAAACAAAATCACTTAAGTAGAAGCTACGGCTGGAGAGTTAAAATGGTGAATCTTGGCTATTGAAGAATTATGTACTTAAAATATTTATGCAGGGAAGGTTGACATGGTTTCATGAATACAATTATAATTATTGGCTATGTGTTTATATCTATGATGTTAGTGCTAATGACAGGTTCCAATATAAGAATAAGCATTTCTATAATTTTATTAGCAACTTTATAAAACTAATCATTAATTGAGCAATACAAAAATTAAATTACAGCTTGAATTAATGCAAAATACAAAAATTTAATCATTTCAACACTGGCAAAAATGTACAGCTCAATGATTTTCTATTCCAGTGTTTTTGAAATACAAGATTAATCAAGTAATTTTTAGTAAGGAAGAGTCTTGCATTTTAGAATTATCATATATCAATAACAGTTATTAAAATTCAGTACCAAGTTATTACATCAGAGTTCTCAGAATATGGATTATCTCAGAAGGGCATATATTATAAAACACATGAGTAGTTCTATTATTTTTTTTTCCTCAAGGTTAAAAGCATCTATTCCTTTTATTTTCCTGAGCCTAATTATATGCATCACCAAAATTATTTTGCAGAAATAATTTAGAATAAAAACAGTGAACTACTGTCACCAGTTTCAGGTCAGATAATTTAGACCATTCTAGTACAGTTGACTACAGCTCTCTATAAGAGCAGTGCTTCCCAAGTAATTAACACAAATTCTTTTTTTATCTTTAGGAGATGTTAAAGGTTTTCAAAGTCATTTCCGGAGAGATGTAGATGGCAGCTACTTGTCTGTAACTCCAGTCAGTAAAAATATCAAACCCATTTCATGTTCTACAATAGTCACTCACCTATTTCATACTCATGTCTGTGCATCCCACCCTGCTGCCACAGCAATGCGGGTGAGGGAAGGAGTCTGTCAAAGGTTGGAGGAGCCATTCCACTTTCTAAGAGATGCTGCCCTACTTGCACTCGCTGGTTTAACCTGCTCCTACCCCTCCTCTAACATCAGAGCAACTCCTAAGGCAATGCTCAACAGTATGACTCCTAAAGGAGAGAGGAGTTTGGCCTTTCAGTATGTGCCCAAACATCTACATACTTCAGGAGAAAGGTGCTGTGAGTAATTTCCTGCATCATGCTGTTTCTTCTGCTATATCTTTATATTTATGCTGCATATGGCTATTTCTTCTATATATTGATGGAGTAAATGATGGCAGTTATACCCATTATGCCTTTTCTATTAATGTTATGTATTTGAGAATGAATATATGGACATGTCAGAATTTTCTGCTTGTAGATGTAAATTCATAACTGATTTGAGGACACAGCAGGCAGGGAATCAAGAGAATATCCAGAATGTACCTTCAGTCTCACCCTGTACCTAAGCAGACATTTTTGTCAATGAAATACATTAATCTTCCAGGCATTTCAGTAGCACTGTGGAATGTTTTCATAAAGATCAATTATTTTTCATAATGAGGTTATGGCAGTGCATACCATCACTGTGTTCAGGGGACCAAAAGAAGTATCTATTAATTAACACTTCTTTTAATAAATCAGCAATGTAATTTCATCCTACACCCTAGGATAAAGACTGCCTTATCCTGCCTAGCTAAAATTTGTTTGATCATTCTACCTAACTATAATTCTGTTTTAAACATTCTTACTTGTCTAGGTAGCCTCATGATTGCTTTGTATGTGCTATTTCTCCTGCCAACATTCAAGCCTTTGTTGGCCTAGTTGTAAGATGGAAATTTGCAAATCTAGTACCACAGGCTGAAATAAGACATTCTAGGACCACATTTGCTCAATCTCTTCATTGTTGCCACAGGCAAATAACCTCCTTCCATATTAATTTTCCTCACTTCTCTAAAGAAGAGACAATGAAGGCAAATACTGCCACCTTATCATCTGATCTTGCTATATTTAGACATTAGCAAAATACAGCGAGGGCTGTGACAGCACGTTATTGGAGCTCCTGATGATAACTATCCTCGCATCTATTACAAAAAAAATAGAGTCAGTTTTTATAATCATGGGATATAGACCAAACAAATAATATATTTTACAAGGGGTGTTTGGAAAACCTTTCAGGAATGCAACTAGTGACAAAACATCTATGGCATGCCATCAGGCCTTCAGTGTAACTCTATGAAGGCTAGCAGATGGCAGAAAAAGGCATTGAGGGAGCTGCCTTTTAGAAAACAAAGCCAAGCAGATAAATCTGAAATAGTAGATGTGCAACTGGCCCTGATAAGATGGCTAACAGCCCAAACATGCAATATCACTACTAGTATCTGACTGTTTTTCAGAGTGCAAAGGGAAACAGGAGCACATAAAAATAGGAACAGCAAAGAATGAACGCACATATTTCCAAATTCTACCCTTCTTTCACTTTATCTGATTACACAGAGATGGAAACTAAGAAAAAGTAAAAAGTAGAATGAATACTTAAGGAAATAATTGAAGCACTACTTTTGATTTCTAGTGTGAAAAATGGAACATTATGTTAACACACTAATTAAAAATTCCTTTTTTTATGCAATCAGAGAAGTTGAATGAAGACATGCCTGCATTACTGTTTTCAGTTTGGCTGAAAAAGTACTGGCTGTCAGTTTTAATAGTGATAATCAAAGTAAAAAGAAAATTAAAAAATCCCAAAATACAAAACAACGAGAATAAAAGAACAAAAAGTAAAGAAAACAAAATATAAAAGCGACTGTATGAAATACAGATAGGTCGTTGGAAGCATACACGGTGGTGAACAGAAATGATGTAACAATGTAAGAAGCAAGTTTTGGATAATTATGAATGAAGATTCCAATTTAATAGTGGAGTTGGTTCTGATGCTCAGCTGAAATAAATTCTTACAATTTTGGGTTGATTACTTACACTTTTGTTGCAACTGAATAAATTTTGCTCAGTAACATGATCAATCACAAAAAGAGTGACAGCAAGCAAGCCTAGCTTAGAAAATGGTCCAAAATATATTTTGAAAATAATTTCTGGCCCAAACAATTTCAGAACCTTTAGTCAGACTACTCATGTCTCAGTTGGAGACATGCAGGCCGTGCTTCATCCCTAAGATACATGAATAATTGTTAGAAAAACACTTGACTTTTGTCGTTCATAGCAAAGTTCCACTTCAGACCATATTTCATGCTACTATAAAACTGTTATAGGAAATCAATCTCGCAATACTAGAAATAGCCTTATAATTTCCAGCCTAAATTTATTCATAGCCTATTTTTACCCATTTGATCTTCTGCTAAACTGTCATTATGTTCTGTTCCCTCTTGGGGTCTCACTTGGGAAGGCTGGCAAACTGCATAAGAATCTATGGTTTTGGATCAGTAATGAGACAGGTTTTTTTATCTACTTTAGTAAGACAGGTTTTCCATCTCCATGACCCCTGCATTAACACTTGCAAGTAGTTAGCTGTCTTGTCACAGCAGCTATGCTACAGAAACATATTTCTAGGATGCTCCACATTAGATTATATGATTGTTCAAATTTGTTTGCTTGATTTTTTTCCATTTTATTTTCACATGCCCTCTCTTCTGGTTTTCATGTTTATATTTTCTTGTAGAAGTCATTTTATATATTCTTTTCCTGCATGGAGTCAGTTGGTATAGCAAGCTTAACACTCATTCACAGAAAACCTTCTTAAATTTTGCTTTTTATACCATACAGGAAAACTCAACAACCACTAATTATGTTTGCTGTCACTTGAGGTCTACAAATATATTTTACTATCTGTTTAAAACTAACTTGTTTTGATGAGACACATGTCAGTCTCAGAGCTGTCAAGAGTACGGTGATATGAAATGGGAAGAAATCTGGATATGAGAGGAAGGGGGTCCCTGCCAGAGACTGAAATATTATAGTTTATGACTTAAACATTTTCACGAAGGGCTTTTAAAACTGTATTACAAAAGCTGCAGAGAAGATCACCACACCCTGAATGGGCCTCTGAGAGGCCCTACACCGTTCCCTGATGAGGATTAAGTAACAGCCCAGGGATGGGGACATGCACAAAGCACAAGGCTAATGCCTTCGGGGTGGAGAGCAGAGCCCCAGCGCTGTCAGCGGCCAGGCTGGCACAGACCCTCCACCAAAGAGGGCAGGGAGGCTTTGGGTGTGCGCTGGAAAGCCTCTGGTCCGACGCAGTGGCCGCCCATCCCCTGATGTGCCCTGGCCCGGCTGAGGGCCCTTCGCCCCGGGAAAAGCTTCTGGGCAGCAGAGGAGGGGTGACACGGCCCCTCAGAGGGCCCCGGAGGGGTCCCCAGACCCTGCACCCCGGAGTGATGCCGCAGACCCTCAGCACTGCCAGGGACAGTGCCAAACGGGCCCTGCACGGAGGCACGTGGGCATTCCCCTGCCCAAAGCAAATCCCAGCCCTCGGAATTCTCTCCTCTGCGGCGCGGCTGTGGCGGTGGGGGGCCCCCACGGGCAGGAGGAGCAGATGGAGGGGAGCAACGAGAGGCCCTCGGGACCCTCGGGTGGGTGATGTGCTCCCACATAACCCCTGTCACTCCCTCCCTGTCCCCACCCCCACGCACGCTTCTTTCTCCATCTCTTTCTTTCTTTTCTCTTTCTTTTTCTTTGCCTCTTTTACCATTAAATAAAACATATCAAATTTTTGGTACCAACATCTAACCTCGTTTGGTTTTGATCTTGTTTTTGGGTATATTTTGAACCTTCGAAGTTCTTTCCATTTTATACACAGAGACTTAATTTTCTTTGCTCTTCTGTGTTTAAACCAGATCATAACAACTACCTCTTCATCTACCCTTCCTGCCCATCCTAAAGATCCTGTATTCTTCCATTTCAGCACTTCAGTCATAGAAGCCATCCCAGCACATCTCCATGATGGCAACAAGACCATAGCTTTGTAGGCATGTGCACATCTCTAATTCCTCTTGCTTATTGTCCATGCTGTGTGTGCCTTTGCATAAAGGTATTGGAGTTGGAGCCGCAGTGAAGCTACCTTACTGGCAGAGTGGCTGGAATTCCTTTGTGCTGCTCTTCAGGTGATCTCCTGATGGCCAGCAAGGCCTCTTTAGGCTCTGAGCATTCTCATTCTGGCACTGGCATCAAGCTGATAAGAATGGGATGGATTGAGGCTCCTTTTCCCCAGCAATTTTAATTGAAAACCTTCTTCACCAGCCTAGCAACCCT
>WBMY01009319.1:148116-174805 GCA_013397315.1 Donacobius atricapilla
GTTCATAGCAAAGTTCCACTTCAGACCATATTTCATGCTACTATAAAACTGTTATAGGAAATCAATCTCGCAATACTAGAAATAGCCTTATAATTTCCAGCCTAAATTTATTCATAGCCTATTTTTACCCATTTGATCTTCTGCTAAACTGTCATTATGTTCTGTTCCCTCTTGGGGTCTCACTTGGGAAGGCTGGCAAACTGCATAAGAATCTATGGTTTTGGATCAGTAATGACACAGTTTTTTTTATCTACTTTAGTAAGACAGGTTTTCCATCTCCATGACCCCTGCATTAACACTTGCAAGTAGTTAGCTGTCTTGTCACAGCAGCTATGCTACAGAAACATATTTCTAGGATGCTCCACATTAGATTATATGATTGTTCAAATTTGTTTGCTTGATTTTTTTCCATTTTATTTTCACATGCCCTCTCTTCTGGTTTTCACATGTTTATATTTTCTTGTAGAAGTCATTTTGTATATTCTTTTCCTGCATGGAGTCAGCTGGTATAGCAAGCTTAACACTCATTCACAGAAAACCTTCTTAAATTTTGCTTTTTATACCATACAGGAAAACTCAACAACCACTAATTATGTTTGCTGTCACTTGAGGTCTACAAATATATTTTACTATCTGTTTAAAACTAACTTGTTTTGATGAGACACATGTCAGTCTCAGAGCTGTCAAGAGTACGGTGATATGAAATGGGAAGAAATCTGGATATGAGAGGAAGGGGGTCCCTGCCAGAGACTGAAATATTATAGTTTATGACTTAAACATTTTCACGAAGGGCTTTTAAAACTGTATTACAAAAGCTGCAGAGAAGATCACCACACCCTGAATGGGCCTCTGAGAGGCCCCACACCGTTCCCTGATGAGGATTAAGTAACANGGGGTATATTTTGAACCCTCGAAGTTCTTGCTGTTTTATAGATACTCAGCTTTCTTTGCTCCTCTGGGTTTAAATCAGATCGCAACAATCCCAATATCCAAAAAGGGCAGAAAATATGAAGAAAATATACAAGTTATTTAGTAAATCAAGAAAAAATAATGCAGATATAGATGCATTTTTGATGCATTTTAACATAGAATGTTCACCAGTAATTCACTTTAAAAAATTCCCAAAGTGTTTTACTTTTTTAGGCCTGATTGGTGATGGTGATGTCTGTGAAGTTAGCAATTTTCACATTTTCAAATGGTATCACCTATTATTTTCTTATGTGAAGATCTTTCAAGTGACTAGCCACAGATCACCAACCACAACTCAGACACTAACACACAATGATGTATCTCAATTTTCTCAGAAAAGATAAAATACTCTTAAGAAGAAGAAAAGCTTTCAGAAAAAAACCCCAATTTTTTTCCAAAAGTTCAGTTTGTTGTAAGTGCACATAACTAAAAACTATTTGGTTTTCAGCAGCAATGGGAAGAGAAAACACACAAATACAATTGATTAGTAATAACAATTAGCTTTAGATTTCAAGCATCATCAGACTAATAGCATATGGTAGTTTAGAAAGAACTGCAGAGAAAAAAAGATCTATTTATATGGAAATATGTATATATGTCTAAATACAAATATATATGTGCACAAACACAGAGAAGCCTCATTACATTAATTTGTTTAATTGTCTCTAACTTCCAACTAAAAATGTAATTCTGAGATGATTTTCATTTATTGTGCAATTAGATACTAAAAGTGGCATAGAAAATAGTCTTTAAAATTATTGAATCAGTGAATTAGAGTTTGAATTTTATATACTGTGTTTCATAGACCAAGAAACTTCAGCATTTCTCTTCTCTAATTATAGAAAATGTAATGTATCTTAAAATGGGATGTAGTTCAGTAGGGGTAAATAAATAAGGATATGGATATCAAATTAACATACTCAGCTTCAAGAAAGAAACTTTAGAGTTGAGCTATATTACACAAGAGACTAATTTAATATAAACCAGTGTAACCTAGATTACTCACAATATAGACTTGCATTTTGGCCTTCTCATTTAAATCTGAAATAGACCAGACGTGTTCTCCATTTCCAATTCTGGCCACTACTACACTGAGTATGTGAAGCAGGTTTTTTAACAGCTGTGTTTTAATGGAATTACTATTTTTATTTTAGAGATGTCAACAGAAAGGACATAACACCTCTGCATTATTCCCTGAATACGTTCCTCATGTACTGCATAAGTCATATTTGCTAATTCATTTGGACATCTAGGGGTTTCCAATATAAACATTAAAGGTTTTTTATCTTGCTTGAATTATTTTCATTCTATTTATTAATTTTCTTAAGTAAATGAAAATCAGGGGGAATGACAATATTTATTTTTAATTCAAATAATGAATAAGAACTATCTATTAGCATTCAATTTCATGTTATGATGAAGGGCATAAAGAGTGCTTTACACTCTTAAGTAGATATCTAACTTTTACATTAATTTTCCTGTAATTTTTGGATGGCATTACTACCATACTTCATATACTGGGTAGAATAGGGTTCCTCATATATAGTCAAAGCTTAAAACCAAAATTCTCTTATAGTATTCATATAGAAAGGACATTATAAGTTATAACTTGGTTTTTTAGTTAAGCACTGGGTGGTGATTACTGTTAAGAAGTTCGGGGCTTTCCAGACACATAAGTAAAAAGTGAATCATATGTAATTAGTAGATGGGAATGGTATTAATGCAATATAAGCAGTGTTTTCTCAGCAAAGCTCATAACCATCTATTTAACTCTTTTTTTTGTGATGTTTATCTGTGCAACATCAAACACATCATGGAAAATTTAGTTTACACTCCTTCAAAGTATACAATTTAAGTCAACACCATGTTCTTCTTTGAGGAGAAACTTGCTTTAAGAAGTCTAAAATTTTTCCTTTTGTTGTCACTTCTCCAAACCACACCCATTCATGAGTTGCTGTGACTTATCTGCACCATGGTCTGTCTCCACATCACTACATAATGTAATTATAAAAAAGAGATGCAATTAGCAAAAAAAACAATCAAAAAGGAACTTGTCTCCTCAGAAACCATCAGAGTAATATTCTGAATGTGCAGTAATACTGACTGATGTGTTTATTAGTGGTACGATTGATACAAACCCATACTCATAGTTTATGCAAAGAACAGCCCATTTAGCAAATGTCCTTTTTTGCCTGGGGTGCAAGGACTCTGGGTTGTTTTAAAAAACATTCCACCAGAGGAAAAAACCATCAATGAAATTAAAATTGCATCAACCATAAACTGATTAAATTTAGTAGAATAAATGTACTCAATCCTACCTTTACAATATATTTATTGAATGGACAATTGCCATTTAGCAATTTACTCTGGAGAAAAAGAAACCTCATTTACCTATTGAACAGCATGCTAGTTCAGCATCTTTAGGAAGAAATTGATCACAGTATGAAGGTTTATTTCACAACAGAGCATAGTATTCATAGGGAATGAGCTTATAATGTTTGTTTTACGTGGTTACCATCTAGTGCCTATCACCATTAGAAAACACATCCTAGTTTTGTGTTCTATTCAGCAAAATATAGTCCCTATATTATAAAAACTGTGGGAACCTTGCAAATTCTTCATTGCAAGAAACTGACTGAGATGAAGAATCTTTTAGAAAATGGGCTTCCAGAAATACTGAGGGCCATTTTCAGCAAAGTGATTATTCACATCCCTTTCTACCACCACAGATTTTGAGCATTATCATATAATAACACCTTCAGCCTCCTGGAATATAAAAACCCAAAGCATTTCCAAACTAAACAATCTGAAGGCTAAGGAAGTCCCTACCATTTTCTAAAGAAAGTAATGCAGTGGGAATGAATAGTCTTCCATATGGCAAACCACATATGATTCAGCGAGCTTCTTCATTAGTCTTCGTTCAGATTTTTTTTTTCAAGAGTGTCCTGAGACACTAAGAACTGTATTAGAAAAATACAGTATCATGTACATTCTGTTGCTCATAACAGCTCAGGAGACTTTCTCTAGTTAAATACTACCCTAGAATTAAAAGGTTATATTATTCCTGAAAACATTTTTAACATCAAAAACATGTACTATGCTCCAAAGAGGCAAGGAGTTTTAAGAAGTAAACATCTCAAATAATGTAATTGAATGAACATTACAATCTACTACCTTAATAGTACATATAAATTATATGACCTCAACTGGAAAGCATTAAAACAAACAACTCAGATTACAAGAGATGACTGAAAATGTGAGGTAATTTTTCAGATTTAATTATATGGTGGAGATCTGTTATTCAATCACACTTTTGTCTGGTTTAATAATCACCACATATAATCTGGTCAAAATAAATTTCCACAGTGATTGAAGGGTGTCAAGCGAGAAACAGAATGATCATCATGAAACAGGAGTAAATGAAGTTTTTGAGTCAGGTGCAAACAAATTTCATTTCATGCTTTGTGTGTCAGCAATCTGTCCATAGATGGATACCCAAACAAAAATATTTTTAAACAGTAATAAGTGCTTTACAACCAGATATACGCAAACTTTGCAATCAGTTAGCTCACAATTACATAAATTCAGATAAACATACCTTCAGTAATCTTCAGGATTAAATAACCATTTATCATTCTCTGCTTTTATGATCATATGTCTCATCACAGAGATATATGACATTTATTTCCTCTAACTATTCTTTTTCTTTCCGAAAAATATAGGTTTTACTGGCTCTGGCATTTAACCCATTTTGACTAATAATGGTTTGGCAAAACTTGTATATTTTAAAGTGCTCTTTATTAAATCTGTTCATCCTTACCATCACAAGTTGGGAGTGGGTGACTCCACCAGTGATTTTTTTCACATAATAAAGGCTCCTCATGACTCAGCCTGTAACCTGGATCACAACTAAATGAGACAGTGGAACCAATAGAGAAATCATGTCCATAACGATGTCCATGCACTGGTATGCCAGGATCCAAGCAAGAGTAAGTATTAACAGTTACACCTAGATTAAAAAAAAAAAAGTAAAGGAGAAGAAAATAGTTAATAAAGAACCTATAGATTTTTTTTAAATTGTTCTAAGTAATTGGCTGTGATGGTTGTGAGGTGAAGGCTTCATTATTGCACATTTACAGTGAATTATCTTTCCACTATTCTTTTCCGTGTTACCATTTAAAGATCCTATGGATCACAGTTTGAATCCTGCCACTGTTGCAGAGGAAAAATAAGAAAAATATCACATAATTTACAGGACATTTAGTTTGATCTTGTCTCAGTAACATTAAATGATTTTCTACCTGATGCTGATATTAAAAAGCTTTGATGATCACACAAAATTCTGATTTTCAGCCTTTATTTCTTCCTGATCAAAATTTGCTAGCATAACTGAAAATGTTTATATTTTTTATATTTATATTTTAAATATTTACATAGATCAATAATATAAATAAATCACACTCATACCTAGTATTATTTGATATGAGACATTGAGAAGATAAAGAATATCAGAAAAGAATAAAGAGAAGTTGACTTGATGAAGGGAATTTCAATGTGTGCTAAAAAATTAAACCTTTTAGATTGTTTCCCAGTGAGATGTTCATATATAAAGCTCATATAAAGAAGTAAACTATAAAATAATCAAGGAAAAAACCCAACTCTCTATGAATAATACTGAAGTTAGTAAATTATTAGAAATATTCAGTGCAAGATTTTTAATGGGTGTTACTCCATTTATTCCTACACAGAAGTCATTAGACAATCTTTCCTTACAAAAAAATTCATTGTGGAGAGATATAATTAGCATAAAAGTTAAGAACATATAGAAGATCTTAGCTTTCAATACACTATGTTAAGGGAGAAGAAATGATGAATAGGAGACCACTGATCATTATTATTTGTATTCCCAAAATGCAAAACTAAATTGGATTGCACTGGATAATGCAAGATGAGAAACCAATAAGAATTAAGCAGAAATAAAATGAATACTATATTTCTGTGTAAAAACAGGGGCTATTAAACAGAAAAGAAAACATTGAAATTCGTTTATTTTGTGTACAAATGGAAAGAATGTATATTTTCCATGCTCTCTGATAGTATAAATTTAGTTTTGATTCTCCACTAGTGTAGAGAACTGTGGGGTGTGGATCTATTTATAAAAATGGGAATTTATTATGAAATTCAAGAATTTATTTATAGAGAAATTTCAGGTTTCCTTTCCAACTTTAATTGAAAATGTTTATTATTTGTAATAAGTGCAGATTTCCTCTTTTTGTTGTTTACATTCCCAAAGTGGAATTTCTACCATTTAACATTATTTAGTCTTTCTACTAATTTAGTGGTCTTGGTTGGCAATCTTAATCTAGTTTTCCTGATGTGTTAAGATAGCCTTCCTTCAAACTTCAGAATGGATGAAAACTTCACAAAACCACCTCTTCTTCATAATGTAGAAGATGATACAAGTGGAAGTTAGTGGTCAATGTTAGGACAGGTAATAATTTTGGTATAATAAGAGATTTTTTTTTTTCAATAAACAGCCTGAATTTAACATTCACTGGACTTCAAATCAATCCAAATTTTATCTGGCAATATCACCCCCATGCATATTAGGTTTTGTATCCTTATAGTGGCCAGGAATAGTGAAAATTGCAAAAAATGATGTTAAAAATAAGAACATCTAGAAATTTTTGGTGATAATTCAACAAGCAGAAGTACAAACAATGTGCCTACGACCTTTACTAAGTAAATAATAAAGTGGTTACAGTAAAAATATTATTTCTCATATAAGTAGGAATTATTACAACAGAAGTTATATTTAGAAAGAAAAAATGTAATTTGAATTATAGAATTTCAACATAGGAATTTTAATAATTCATAAAGTATGAAATCTTAGCGATACTTTCTGCAGCATTTTTTATGACTATAATAAGGACAAAAGACTATTTCTATGTCAGAAAAAAAAATCATATGTGGATGCTGGATATGAGAGATCAGGCAGGCAGCACAGCGTTTCTGTCAAGTCAAGTCACATAACTTTCTCACACAAGGCCTGAGAAACTGAGGCCTGAGAAATGGGGAGGAGGAATTCAAACAGTCCTTGGAGAAATAAAACAACCTTTGCAGGTGTTGTCTCCTTGTTGTTTACTTGCAAGAAACGATCAAAAGATGTTTTTCCTAACTGTCCAGTGATGGTCTTGTGTTAGTTTGATAGTCAATGAAAGTTTTACACTTTCAGACCCATTCAGAACTGTCTATAAAAGAGGACCTTGAAGAATAAGACTCTCTCTCTTCTGCAACTAGCTCGAGAATGTGTGTCGTACCTCTCACTGTTCCTAATACAGTGCGAAAATCATATAGGCATGTTTTTAGGACCCTAAAAATCCATAATGAGCCAGTTCCATTTCTTGATTTCCAGGTCAGGATGTAAAGTGCATTGACACCAGGGGCCGGGGAACTCCGGCTAGCTCCCACCCCAGGAGTGGCTGTTCCCAAACCGCACGCAGTCCCAGTGGTGGTGTAGAGCAGAGCTGCCTTCTGCTCGCTGTGCTCCCTGTAGAACGGTGTCAAGGTTCGAAGCAAGAGTCGGAGAAGCCTCCCTCAAAGGCGTTCATTCTTCCAGATGGTACAGGAGAGAGAGGGAGGGCAGGGTCCCACGCTTACCATTTAACCCGGGGGGCAGAGGGCTGGGGCAGGCGGGTGATTGACCCCAGGTTAACACAGGGCTGGGTCAGGAGAGGAGGACAAAGGGACGGGGAGGAGATACCTTCGGCCGGTACCTGAGTTATCGGGGTGAAAGGGGGAGCAGGGATGAACCGTTGGGACAAACAGCTCCAAAATAGCTTAACAAAACCCACCACCACATCGTATTTTCCCCCACCTTCAGTTAGAGCTGCAGATACATCAATCAGAGCACAAATTCAATTATTTTCTTAGATTTTCATAATATTCCTGATCTCGAGCTGTTTTACACCCACAAAATGCATTGTATAAAATACAAGAATATTAAGACATAAAAGCAGCCTCCAGAAGAAAGGCATTTGCTTCTCATTGTCATCCTTTGATTCTTAAAGCACGGAGCAATACATCAATGACATTTAATATAAATAAAATTAATGGTCATCCCTTTTGCAGTTTAACATTATTAAATCTATCTCAGATTGGCAAATAACAGGAATTTACCCAAGATGAATCTGGGGTAAGCAATGAAGGGGAGGGGAAATCAAATAATACAACACAGAAATACTTACTTTCATAGTGAATTTTGAATCCATTGTTGGAACGACTGTTATCAGTTGTAAAGAGAAGATACATGAAATTGCTACTGCTAAACAGAAACTGTGGGACCTGTGTACCATTGTAAGAACCCAGAAGTGGAGATAATAGGTTTGGTCCATCATGAACTTCCAAAACATCATAATTGAGCTCAGTTTGAAACCTGGAATTGTAGAAACACACAGAGGCACAAATTTAGGAGACAGTTAAAACAAATTCAATAAACCCTATTTTTAAACTATGCACTTTTCCTAATAATATTTTTTCTCCAAATATCTATTTTTCAATATCAATGCAATAATATTAATTGTCCTATATAATTTCTACAATAATAAAATTTCAGGTTAGTTCCTTAGAAAGATGAGCAATAAATTTAAACTCCTTGAGCTGGTTTGCATGGGAGGAAACAAAAGCTAAAAACAGTTTGTCAATGAAGATTAATATTACTTGCGTATGCTATTTTATAACAGTATTATTTTTCTTTTTTGAATAATGAATTAAATTATATGGAGCGTATGTTGATGCATTTGGCAAAAATATCATCAAGGTACTTTGTATCATCAAAGGCTCATACTCTTTAGTTCCTATCTTACAATCATCTATAAGCAGGGATAGAATTACTTGACTCTTGAGTGCAGTGGTTTTCTGCCAGCTGAGACTCAGTTCAGAGTAGCGACAGAAGTTATATGAAAAAAAAAAACCACAACTAAAAATCCTTTTTAGAAAGCACTAAAAACCAAAATGCCTGTTTAAGTACAGCATGTGTAGTCTCCCTGGCAAGGAAAAGCTGAGTGTGACAGTGCTGCTAGATGTCTCCTTGCTTGTTTTGTTTCAGATGGTATCAGCAATTCCAAACACCTGTTTGGTATTTTGACAGTGGTTTATCTCTTTCTTTCTATGACAGACTTTAGATCAATCATACTGCAGTATAATGGACTCTGATGGACTACTGGAAAACCTTTTCAGAATTAAAAAGCAACAATTAACATCAAGATCTAACAAGGACTCTTAGATAGTCTTTATTCTTGCTCTGATTTACTTAGACATCTAATTCAGCTTTGTGAAATCCATTCAAAGAACTGTGTGAGTAAAGCCAATGTACTGAGGTACTCGGTATTTCAGGATTTATGCCCCATAAGTCTGAGCCTAAAGATCTAAAGGAGTCTGGCAAGAGACAAGACAAATTAAACCTACCAAACATGGTTTTTCTTTTATTGATGTTCTGCTCCCACTAAATAACATATAAAAGAGCACAGAACTGAAGTAATAGGGAGTTACAGGAATTAAGTGGGATAAGCAGGAAAAACTGAAAATTTTGCGTTTTGTTAGTTCCCACAATAAGTTACTCTTTCCAATACTCCCCCCCCCTCCGCCCCCAGAAATCCATACAAAACAGGAGACATCTTTGCAANTTGAGACAGAAGGTGTAAAAAAACATGGATCTTATAAATGTAATGCAACTACCAGGCCACTCAAGTCAAGTTAAAATTAAGTTTAATCTCCGAAGACATAAAGGAAATCCTCTCAAAACTACTTAGACTATATATACCACCATAAACAGCAGAGAAATATGAAGATGAGAAAAATTAAAAATATTTAATTGAAAATAATTAATTAATAAAAGAAAATGTAAGAACCATTTTAAGTGAGTTGAAGTGAAACAGATTTGAAAAGTGGATTATGTTCAGTGCTTTTCGTGGTCATATGGTTCAAAACCTGTTCAATTTAAATTTAATTTATAAATTTCATGCTTTTATCAGTTTTTTTTTCAATATCTTTTGTCTTGATGCTCCACATATCTGCTATATTTACATAATTTTTCCCCTCTGGTGTGACAAAACAGTAGGGGCTTTTAGGAAACTGGGTAAGAAATACTCTGTGCTCATGTAAGACCCTTCCACTGTTCCTTCCTACTTAACTGATCACTATTGTTAAATTAACCTGGATGTCTCATTGCTATGTGATATCTAATCTTATGGAGGACTCACAAGCAGGCAGGAGTGAACCAAGTTTTAACACAGGAGATGCCAAATACACTTTTTTAGGAGGTTTTATTTGAGTAGATAAAGATGCCTGAATATTTATAACACACATCTTTGTTTCTAAGAGACACCCTTATCAACTCAATGCAGTGTCAGGATTTCCTGCTGCACAGTATATGCTCAATAGACAAACGTGACTAGTGCTCCAATCAGTAGTTTGCTATCAGCTTCTCTCACATTTAAGTACTCATAATTAAGCTTCATGATAAACACTTCATTACAATCAAGAATGGCATTGCCATTTCTCACTTCTGTCATTTCAATTGAGCCGAAAAAGATACTGATTTATAACAAAATATCAACAGATGATCTTAGTTATGCTTGTAGAACAGGAATAACTTTTTTAAAAATACATTCAGTATCATATAACTATATATGAAAAAGTTATTTTTTGCATGCCAAAAGCACAAAAGTTAATAGTTATTTTTATTTGCTTCTTCTGTAGATCTCCTTTTCTTATGTCTCTGTCTCCTTGGCACAGGAACACTTTAGCACACAGTCATGGAATGCAGTACCTTCCTTCTATCCAATGTTGTAAGAGAGAAGATACAGGAGGATGGGAAGATTAAAAGGAAACTACTCTGCAAGCGGTAAACTTAGAAAATCAAAAAATTATTTTGAAGTTACAGACATGTACTATAAATATTTTTCCCTGACCAAGAAATCCAAAATCTTTCAAACAACCACACATATTGTGGAAGTTTTGGTATCTGCACCAATAAAGGCTAGAAAAAGTATGTGTGGTTCTCAAGACAAAGTTGAAAGGCAAAGAACTGGGCAAAAAATGAGGGATTTTTTTTAATCATATAGGAAAATCATTTGGCTATAGTTTTAAAACTGTGTATTTCAACAAAATTATTCTTTTAAGGAAGTGCAGATGAAAATTTGCAAGCAGAAACAGCAGAACAAGGGCGGCCAAGACTAGAATGAGTCTTTAAAAAGTTAATACATAAACGACTTAGAAGGCAATTTTGACAATGTGAAAAATAATAAAGTCGACATAAAAACATAACAGTAGTTTACAAAATGTTTTCTTTCATTACATTATAAAGTTTTACTTCATCATTTGATTTATAGAATAACTTTTTCTTTGCATCCAGACATGTAACTATATATATGTAAGGGCATCTGTGTGAACATACATAGCTGTATTTTTAATACAGAGATGCATAAGAGCACACATTTCTCTGGGACTAGGGCCTCTCTGGATTGCTGCATCTGAGCAATATGTGTACCAGAGACCAATTTCTGACAAGTGACAAGAGTGTCAAAAATGAGCAGCAACAAGGGAAAAAAAAAAGTGTCATAAAGAGGATAGAAGCTCTCTCTGTGATCCAAAGGGACCACATTTTCTTCTTTTTGATCTTACTTACAAGAGTAATAGAGGTTGTGCAATTTTATGACAAGGCATTAATGTATTAAAAATAAAGAATGTATGCAAGAGAGTGTCAGATTTAGTAAACTCAAATATAAATAAAGAAAATGAAGCTGGTGTATTTTGCAAATATAAAAGCAAATGTTTTTTACTTTGAAATTACTGTCCACATCAAATATGTAATTTAAATGAATTGCTGAATTAAAAATCAACTATTAGAAATTACAATTTTCTATTCAAAAACCTAACAGAAGTTTCAGCAGGAGGGCATTATTAAATTTTTTACTTTATTCTAATTATATACTAGTGATTTTGGAAGACTAGCTTTCATGTGATGGTAAGGATAGAAAATAACTGAAGTGTATATATATTGCTTTGATTGTTTATATTGTCCCATGAACACTTAATTATAGTGTAAGTTATAGTACTAAAAAAGGTTTTAAAAAGCTTATCACAATGCCAAATTTTGCAAAAAGAATATAGATTTCATCCCTTCCTAAAAACAACTTCTGAATTGTATTTAAATGAAGAAATACCTTATTTTAAGTAAAGTGTGAGCAGGTCTAGACAAAACATGCTGCATTAATATCAGATGAAAATTACTTGTATGATATTTGTACACTACAATTTCGATAATCAATGGCACTCTTTTACTAGATTGTCATCTATTTTTTAATATTTACAATAAAAAATCATCTAAAACATAAGAAGAATAGCATTCTTTGTTGTATTTTTTTGTCTTGTTTTCTGATAAAGAGATCAAATTAAATTACAACATCTTGCTACCATGAGAAATGTAAGGTGCTCAGCACATTTCAATCCTTTGAATAAGGAAGGGACCTTAGTAACAGACATCAGTCTAGGAAAAAGCAGAATGCTGCAGTAATTTGGAGACACTGGAACTCCAGCCTGAGAGCACACAGTCCTTTCATAACAACAGCTCAGCTGATATGATAAACATTCAGAATGGGAAAAATTATGACTGCATTTAATTTAGTTTTCACCACTGATTCAGATTTTCAGAGTTGAAGATTATGTGATTTAGAGAAAAAAGAAAAGAACTTAGCAAATATAATTCATCATTGCAATATAGTTACAAACAAATGAAACATGCTAATATTTAAAAACAGACAACTTTTTTTACTGGGCTAGACAGGCTTAAATACAGGCAAGAGGGTAGAAATTTCAAAAGCTTCTCAACACATGGAAGTAGAAATGACACAAGATAAAATGTGTGCTCTGAAGAAGTTTCCAAAAGTCCTACATGATAATATAATTTCTTAATTTTAGAGATAATGCAAATTAATTTTATGATAAAGCTAATAACTCCTGCTTCTTTGTAAAAACTAGAAAACATTAAATAAGAAAAACATTAGCCAAGACCTTTCGAATGTAATTTTGATAGAGTGTCCAGGTTCAGCTTCTATCACCCACTCACAATTCAAGGAATCTTTATAATACCCTGGCCAGCCTGGAGAGAGGATTACTCCACTTGGAGATGAAAAATGTCCACCACATGGTGCTAAAAACGAAACAGAGAAAGGTAAATAATACAGATTTATTAGGTGCAATTCATATTTATCACTTTCAATACAGGGCAATTCAAGTGAACAAATACTGAAAACCCAGTTGCAGGAAGATGCAATCACTTCAAGGCTGACAGGCTCTGTGGTGTTCAGAATTGGAGATAACTGAATTAGGACCTTAAAATGATGAAATAAACTGTTCAATAATTCTGAAAATGATTTTTTTCCTACTGTATTTTTTGTACATAATACATTTTCTGCATTAAAGAATGTAAACAAATCAATCTCTACAATGTATCATTATTTTTGCTTTTAATTGTGGGCAGAAAGACTAGAAAAACTTGCTAAAGTTTAAGCTGAGTTTAAAGCTAGAAATCAGTGCATTGTTATTTTAACTTTGATATCACTGAATCCACTGTCATACCACATATATTTTGCTTGGCATGTTGGCAGTTCAAATTCCTCATTCATGAAAAAGTCATACTTACCACTCTTATAAGATGAGTTGATATTTTTTATTTGGAATATATATATAAATATTGCAATATAGACTTCTGCAAGCAGTACTCATGTAGAGGGGAAAGATCACCTGCCTCAGCCTGCTCAACAGTTTGCTTTATCTATCCCAGGATCAAAGACACATGTTTAATCTGGTGCCCACCGGGACACCCAGGACCTTTCCATTTAGACAGAGAGTAGAATCATGTTATTTTGCAGGAAGAGAAGGCTGCACCATAGAGTTTCATAACAGAATATGGTTCCAGTGGCCTTTATGCATAATGGGCCACTCCAAAAAAAAAAACAAAAAACAAACAATAGCTATGTCATTAGTGCCACAGATAACTGTGCCTATCACTGTATATCACAAAGAAGTTGGAAAGGTCTTACTGTACTGTTGACAAGCTAGTATCTCTGCTAAAAATAGTGTCAAATATACAACATTTTCTGACAAAAACATGACTATTTATTAAATTTCTGATTGTGGCTATTTCACTTAGCAGAGCCTGGAAAATGTTTTGCTCGCTCATTTTGACAAAGTGAAACAGCACATATCATTGTTCTGAACTTCTCCATTGCAAAAAAATAGATTAATTTTGCTCTCTTTGACACAACTTCAAGTTGAAGACCATCAATTATTACATATTTGTCTGATCTTCATTTTTCTCAGGAGAATACCAGAGTTCTTTATTAAAATGATGAATTGCTGTAAATAGGTTTGTTTTGGTTTTTTGTTTTTTTTTTTTTTCAGACATAATGTGCCATCTTTTCCCGACTGAGTAGGGAAAAGAAAGGGTTTCTAGAAGTTATAGAGCTCAGAATTCAGTATGTTGCAAACACTTCTAAATATACAGATGTATACTTTGTTTACTCACTGATGGATTTAAAATGGGCACCTTTTATCTTAGAGTCTCTTTTTCATACTACCTACAGTAAACAGTATGAGTCAAACAATAAGCTATTTAAACTCATATTTACCTCAGAAGGTTGACTCTAGAGCATTCAGAATCTCTGTATTTTATTGTATATCAGCACATTTAAGTATTCATAATACATATGGAGTCTATAAACTACAAAATATATTGACAAGAATAGGAACCAGATGGCTGCCTTCTGAGCCAGTAGACTCCATAGTCACAATACAGTATTACTAGACTTGTACAAAGTTCCATAATCACACCAAATTTTCATGACACATAATACATTTAGAATACAAAAAGCTCCAAACCTCTGTTACAAAAAATTCCAATGAATAGTGCATTAAAAATCATGCATGCTGTAAGTTTGCCTAAATTTGGAATACTTTCTTGATTTTATTTAGGAGTGATTTGGTGCCAGTTTTCTTTAAAGAAAACATTTCTTATTTGTCCTCTGATTATGGTTCTTTATAGATAAATATTTAATGGATTTTTGTTGTTGTTGTTTGACTTTCACCATTACATGCTGATTTCCTAAACCCAGGAGTACTTCCCTTCAGAATAGCTGAGCTTATCTTAAAGAGCCTTGTTTTTTAGGAAATAAAACTGTCCAATCATCGTGCCAAAAGACTGTTTCCCTAACCTTTTTCACACTGATTTTTATCCCTTCTTCTTTCTTATAGTCCTATTTGATAGTTGTCTGACAGATTCATATCTAATGTTCATGTGTTCAAAATGAAACTCTAGAAATACAACACAACTAGAGGTAGTCACTGAGCAGAACCTCTTTATCAAACACAGGCCTATGTCAAATAGTAAAAGACAATCTTAGTCTGATCTAAGAACTCTCACAAAGTCATTTTTTATTTCCTTGTATGGCAAGGTGCAGGGAAATTTCTGTTTATGATAATGGAAAAAGCCTTTTGATTAACCGGCTATTCACAGAATCACTGAACATCTTGCAGATTCATAGTTTTAGAAATTTTTTTTGAAGAGCTTATCACAAATGCTAGAGAATGTCAGGATAGTAAGCCATACAGGAGTTATGCAGGAAGACCAAGGTTAGCTTCAGCATGGATACAACAGCACAATATTAGAACAGATTATGGGAAAATCCTTCATATAACCCTCACACAGGAAAGATGAAAGGCATGAGGACAAGAATCCCAAACTCAAAATCATCAGGGAGCAGCAAAAGCAGGACCCCATCACTAAAGAAAAGAAGGCAGGAACCAGGGAAGATCACCTGTGCATATGCACATACACACACACACACTGAGTGCCTTTCTCAGACAGATCCAACTCCACCTCAGAAAGCTGAACAGGATTGGATTGGTTACAGGAAAAGGTTTTGGTGACAATGAAGTGACAGTCTGAGCTGAAATAGAATCCTGGGCTGTGGGCAGGGCTGGGAGGCAGTCCCAGCAGAGGCTAGCCAGGATCGCCCTGAAAAACAAGAATGCTGAACCTGTTCATCTGCACCAGCTTGTTAAATAGTTCCCTCCCGTAAACTGTAATTTCTGACATTTCTGAAGTGTAAAAAAAGCTGCAAAGCAGTCACATTTCTTGTCAGTATGTGGACTTTATGTCTTTGACTTGATATATATGACCATGAAATTATGAGGTGTATGTAGTGCTTATATCAACCAACTCTGTTTTACAGACAAATGTGTACACAGCCAATAAACACCTGAACACCTTAAAAGACCAAACTAAATTGTTAATTTAAAAATACTTTCATTAGCCTTCAAATTTTATCATAAATTTTAAAAATATATCTAATTCTATAGCTGATAAAAACCATCTAATTCAGATATATCTGTGTCTCAAATTTTAGGATTCCAGTATCTTTTCCACTCAAGAGTCTCAGACCACCTATGGATTGGATTATCATTGCGCATGGACTGCCACCTAAAAATATTCCCAGTAATTTAAGATTTTAATGTAACATTGAAAATGCAACCTTATATTTTATTATCAGTGTTGTACAGATCCATGAACCTTATAATAAAGAAAAGGTATTATAGCCTATCTTGTTTAGTGAAACTGACACATTTCATATCTGTGAAACAATAATCACATTATTGTAAACATGGATGCAAAGCATATTATAAGCAGTCACACTAATGTATTAAAATTGTTCAAATTTTGCCGGGAAGGCAGTTACATAGTGAAAATAAGAACTAAACTGTTGTTTAAAGTAAAAGCTAACAAACGAGAGATTATATTATCATTGATTAAATAATTTTTTAATCATACAAACAGTTGAATTAATTTTTACCCCTTTAGGTACAAAGATCCTAGAATATAGACAAGTAATGAAGCAAATATTATACTTTACTGTCAATTAGTATAAACAAGTCCAAGGAAATATGCATAACACTGTGGTTTTAGGTTACAATGTAAAGAAGTAGTTAATTTCTATAAAAAAGAAAAAATCAATTTCTAAGGGTCTTCCCCAGTGTAGAGTCACTGTGAAAAGAAGAAACACAAGTACTACACAGAGCTAAAACATCTTAAACAGTTTTAAGTACCATAGCCAATGACCCAGAAGAGATCAACATTTTCTTTCTAATCTAATACTGCATCAGCAGTAACAGAAGTTTTGTGCTATTCATTTGCAAAAACCTCAACTTCATTTAGTGACAATTTGAAATGCATTACATCAAGTTCTTCTGATTTAGAAAGAAATATTACACATACCTCCACACTTAGGAATAGGCCCACTCCACATTACTTTTCCATCCATTAGCATACACGTAATTGTTTCAGTTCCTTGTGTTTTAATAAATCCTTCTTCACATATAACTGAAATTGAGCTCCCCAGCTGAAAGTTGTCACCAAAACGCCGAGCATTGATTGGCACTCCAGGATCTGGGCACTCGTTATGTCCAAATGCTTTTTAAGAGAAAAATAAAAGGTGGTAGAGGACATAGAACTCTTGCAAGTAAGATAACATCTTAAAGATTTTGTTTGCTAGTAAGAATAAACAATTTATATTAGGAAACTGAAGGGAAAAATAAGAAACAAAAACTTGCTCAGCAGCAGAAAATGCAAAACAGTATAAATAATTGCTTTAAATATGAAGTTACATCAGCAAGGATCTCAGCTTGGACAGCTCGTTGCTGGCAGTTTTCGGTGATGGCTAAATTCTCCTTTTCCAGCAACACTCATCATATTTAATGTCAAACCGGGGCAGAGTGTTCCCTTAGAAGGGCAGGTCAAGCACCTATATATGACACAGAAATCTTATTGACCTTTTGTATATGTAATTCACCATCACACCATTTGAGCCATACTGACCTTCATGGGCTTGATCCTACCTTAGTTATTTTTGTTTCCTGTATTGAGAGCTGGTGAACAGTGACAAAAAGGGGTTTGTTAATCAAAGAAAGAAAACTTGAAACTCTGAACATTTCAAGTTTAGGTCTGGAGAAATTGAAAAAATTTAATTTCCCTGTATACATGTGGATACTATGACAAAGCCTGTGTCTTTTACTGAAGAATACACCTTACTTTTGGAGAAGAAAGACAATCTTCCTAACAGAAATGAGCAAAGTCATATTTAAAGCATTATCATTAAATGATATGTAGTACTTAGTTATTGTATTTTGTTGTTTTACTGATGAATACTACACATATATCTAATATTTTTTAAAATGTTGGTTTTTCAGTGAGAATATCCACCTTCCTCACGTATGATGACTGAAATTTGTAGCTTCATAAATATGTTTACATGTGGAGACATCAGAAAGGACTAAGTCCTAAAAGGATGGTTTTCACTTTTTTTTTTCACTGCAATTTTACTGATTTGTCTGCTAGACAAAACATACACAAATCCCCTAATGAATTTTTTTAAAAGAAGTAATATCTCAATTAACATAGTTGAAAGATTTCTCAGATGTTCCATTACAGAGGTATTTTAAAATCATTATAACAGACAAGAGAAAGCATTTATTTATTGACATTTTGACTTGGGCAACGCCATATATATTGGGAATGAAAATAGTGCTTTCATTGAATAATTGTCTACTATTCAAAGATGGCATTAAAAGTGATGCAATCCCATACTTTTCCAGAGGAATTACAAAAACTTTTCCAATTTTTTAGTCACAGTCATCACTTTTAGGGAAGGCATTGATTGTCTGGTTTTTTTTCTACTTTCAGACAACCCAGAGATAGATTTTCAATATTGTTAGCTATCGATGTAGATAAATGTTGACTCCAGGTTTAGCTTGCTTGTGTGTGACGCCAGTTTATTAGGATTGAAAAATCAATTCATTGCTCTATATTTCAGCTTAGGAACTGCTGCCACTGCTGCTCCTATGTGATCAATTTTACTGCATAGAATGATTTTGGGAGGCAAGATAGTGAAAGACAATCTGTTGTGCCAACAGCAGTCACTCCTAGCTTAGCCTGGCTACAGGGACATCACTCAATGAGCAAAATTCCATCGGCTGATACTTCTAAAAAGCTTCATGGAGGAGTTGTAATATTAAATAGTAGCCTTAGGCTGAAAAGAAAAAGAACACATGGGTATATCATTAATTAATATTTTACTAATCATCAACAAATCAAGAAACCATAGAAAAGTTCCTTATGAACTATTACATGTAAAGAAGAGATACAGTTTTCCTGGCATTTATCCTCATCAACTACCATGAGTGTACAGGTATATTAAGCAGTATCTGGAAAAATGCCAGGAAATATAATCACAGATCAGGGCAGTGGTGATATTCTGCTATTAACTCAGAAGGATGTTAAAATATGCATTTTGCATTAAAAAACAAAACAAACAAAAACAGAAGGGAAGGAACTGCAGAGACCTGCAGAGATAGAAAGGCAGGTATGTTGCTAATTAGAACTCATCTAAAGCCAGCATTGAAAGGTCCTTTCAAATAAGGCTAGAAAGGAGTGGTCCACTGGTGCTGATGTCTTAAGTTTTAGCTTTCATATTTTCAGATTCTGTGCTGCCTAAGGATGTAGTTCTGAGCCCCATATTAAGTGCCAGTAAGCTCTCTTCACAGAGTAGGTAGACGAAACAAATCCTTTTCCTGCTGGAAGATCAGGATAACTTTCAGCCCAAGAGCATGAACAACGGTGGACTGAAGAGAGGAACAAGAAGGATGAGACCTTACAACCTGAAGCTGTAATTGGACAATTAAACCCCAATATGCAAATGGACCAAAGCTTATAAAATGTAAGATCTCGTGCCCGGTAAACCATTTTGTGACCATTCTTGGTCTATCCTGGGCGCAGACTTGGTCAGGCTCCTGTCTTGTCCAAGGTGGATCCTGGAGGCCTTTGAATAAATACCCTACTTTATTCTCTAGCTCTGTCCAGTCTCTGTTTCAGGTCATCCTTCCAAGGCATCAGTGCAGTTAATTGTTTTAGTGGATTGCCCTACCAAGAGTTTTAGCTGGTAAGTATAGCAATAGCTTTATGTTAAATCTGAACTAAAGGTAGCTCTTACAGAAGAAAATATCAGAGAAAAAACAAAAATTAAGAAAATATAACATAATAACAATATATTTCATACAAAAACTATGGTGAAAGACTATTTAAAGCTATGTAAACAACTGGTGGCTTATTCAGTACTATCACATGCAAACTCATACTTCTTTCTAGTACCTACACTTTGAAGAATTCTAGCTTGAGATTGGAAAAGGCGCAACTGGCAGGAGCAACAGGAGGCAACTGGCAGGAAAAATGTGCTGTGAGGAACATACTCTAACACAGCAATAAATCACAATAAATCAGTCTTTAGACATAAATCCATCATCTGGGATTGTCCATGTCTTGGTCCACAGAGCTGAAATGACTGGAGTAATTAGGCTGATGTCAGAGGCCCATGGTTTTACCTTTGTCAGGCTGCTATGTAATAAGGTTTTTTGCTAGCACAATTAAACAGCTGCAATGAAAACAGTAATAAAAAATATCTACATAACAAGAAACAACAGGTCTAAGCTTATTCAAAGATATTTGTCCAGTGCTTCCTATACCCCAGTCAATGAGGAACAGCTCAAAATACTGTGTCTAGTTCTGCTCTCCATAATAAAACAACGATATATATAAAGTGGGAAGCATTCATAAAAGAGTCACAAATATGATAAAAGGCTCATACTTTCCCTTGTGCTGAGTAGTTCAATGCATGTAGCTTATTACAGTCAGGATTAGGGGATGACTGACTTTATAAATATCTTCAGAGGCACCAGAAATATCATTAACAGCTCTTGGGTTTGGGATATAAAGGGGAAACAAGGAATCAGGTGTAAGTATGCATTTCCATAGCAACTTAAACCAATGCAGTTTTAGGTTGCTAAGTCCCTGTGTTCTGCTGCTTGTAGTGAAACACTCTTCTGCCTCCTTTTCCATGCAGAAAATCACAGCTTTTTGAGTTCCTATTGCTTTGCTTACTGGAATATTCTCTGTATCATCCATTTTCAAGTCACATATTTCTATGATCTAGTCCCAAAATTCAACTAAATAGGAAATCTCTGTAAGACTTAGTGTAATAACTCAAAGATGACACATTTGAAATCTAATTTTTTGATTAATTCCAACTAAAGTTAGATTTATGTTCAATTTTCCTGGAAGGAGAGTAATTATCTGAGACCACACGTTTCTGTAATAAAAATAAATATGGCATTAAAATAGTTCCTGAGAAATACCATTAAACAATCAGATTATGTAATAGTAACTCAGTTTTGTTCTTCTCCATTCCATACCTCAAAAAAATCAATGAAGTTATTTACATTGCTAGCTTACACTCTTATTAGAAAAGATTGATCATAGAAGATATACTTTTTCTGTGACATACTGTTTCTTCTCTTGAAAGGGGCAAAAACAGAGTGATAGCTTTGGAATATATCAACAGCAGTGTTAGCAGAAAACAGATATTTTTAATTAACTTTACAAATGCTAAGACAGAGTGAAATTCTATTCATTCCTTTTTTATCATCTCTCTTGGCCTTTATTTAATATGGAAAGATTACTTCTGTAATTTGTCAGGTTGCAGCTGTCTTTACTGAAGAAATAGTAGAGACATTGTTTGGAGATATTTTTGGTTTTGCAAGTAGATTTTAGCTACAGGATTTAATAAACACATGCACAAACACACCCATGAAAAGAAATAAAAACATAAATGAGTTAAAGTGTTCAAATGTGTAAAACGTTTTAAATTCTCTTCAGAGTTAGATGTTTTCATTATACAACTGGTAAAAGTTAATATTGTAAAATTGAAATTGTATCATTTGATACTTTTGATGTGTAATTTAAGTGACATGATCAAACTACTAAATTTGCAAAGAAGTCTGTGAATGTTTTAAAGAAGCAGAATTTATCTGATAATTATATTTCTGTGTCACTGAAATGTTAAATCTGAAAAATTGGCAGTGTTTGATGAATTAGTTAATTTCAAAATATGAACTAAATATAAGGAGCATTACATTATAATCTTCTCCATCTTTCATTTTTACTATAAATTCTACATTAACTGATCTATATTTAGTTCTAGTTGTGTAAAATGGGGTGACTTGAGAAAATACAATCATACACAGCCTTAATTTTTATCCCAAAAGACCACCTTAGATCCTCCAACAGCTGACTTTGATTTTCTCATCACTAGATTTAGGCTTGACATCATTGAGCATACCGCAATGAAACTTTAAAATAAAGAGAACTGTTATGAAAGTTAAAAGGACATGAGACAAAAGAAATAAAGAGCAAATGTTAAAACTTCTGTAAAGAAAAATGGATTCAATATCTCATTTTAATGATAACTGATTTCATATTCAGCAGCTCTGAATAACCCCTGACTTTCCAAAATTTAGTTACGGTACTGAGATATGTAGCTACCAGTCAAAGGTTAGTTTGCAATGATGACTGGTACCTATAAAAACCAGTAAGAAGATACCATATATTCTTCATGCTTACATTCTACATTTGTGACAAATAATTTGAGGATGAATCAGAGGGCTGAGAGCTGAAATATAAAAAAAAATCAGAAAAATAATGTTTACAGAATAATCTGGTGTCAGTTTATCTCTTTCCTTTTCAGACAGCAATGTTTAATGTAGATATTAATAAATAATTCTCTGAAAGATTGACAACCTAAACCAAAGCAAAAATAAAAAGAGAAAAAATAAAGATTGAGAGGTGAAAGATTATGTGAGAAAAGTAAATAGTCACGGGGGAATTCAGTTCTTGAAATTTTATGAAAATATTATTTAATGTTAACATTTATTTGAGAAAAATGTGGAGTCTGTGTCTCTCAATTACCAACCTCACTTAATTTCTCATTTCCTTTTTGATTTAAGGGTTATTTTAGGCTTTTTCAGAGTAAAAAAACTTCAAACAACAAGGTATTTTTTTTTCATACAGTCCAGCAGGTAACACAGGGAGGGAGAGATGTGCACTCCTTCAAATAATGCTGTTGCAGATTCTCTTATATCTCGAGCAAGCCTCTGGAATTATATATATTCTCAGATATTAGAGAGAGAGAGACATGAAAGGGACTAATTACACATGACATCACATTTTGGAAATATCATAATATTTTTTGTATTTTGCTAATATTTTTCTATCTGTTGGTGTGGAAAACTCTGCTACCACCATCAGAAAGAAAGAAAAAGAAAGAAATCCAAATATCCAGATGTGGGGGGATTGATGAGGTGGAGAAGCTCTGGTTGAAGGGTATGATGAACCCCCTACTAGAGGTTCTCTTATTCCTGTCATGCTCTACACATAGCAGCAAGTCTAATACTTTGCAGGATACTGCTGGAGTGGCAAAATTAAATTTTGCATATGCTCCCAGGAAAGTTTCACAGTGTCTTTTGCAATTATTCATGCTGTGGCCTTGTATCAACATGTCTGCACTAGCTGGGAATATATCCTGTCTGGATTTTAATGTGGAATAAATACCAAATCACTTGGTACCAATGCAAAGTAGGGAGCTCCTCGTATGTATTTCAGAAGAAATCTAACAGTTTTGGCAGCAAAAATGTGAATAAATGCTAATGGTATTTAGAACTGGAGAAAATATTTGATATCACCTTCAACTATTCTTATGTGGTCAGTAAGTAAGGAAGGTAAAACAGCAAAAAAAAAAAAAAAAAAGACCAGTCTATTGTGGTTTGATCAAAGAGCTCCTATGGCTGCTCACTTAACTGCAGTGACTAGGAGCTAGCAAAGATTGCAGCAATCAGCTCCAGGATATTACATATGTTCACAGCTAAACATATGAGTTTTCCAAAACCACAGTTTTGTACAGGCAATGGTGATGATCAACATGATGTGGCACAAATCGCATTGTCAGCAAATTTAGTAAAGTCCTATTATACAATTTGGAACTGGCCTGATTTGTCAGTCTGCCAAACACTCCTATCACAATGATCTCTAAAGCCATAAATGAGAACAATACATGTATTTTCAGCCCTAGCACAGTATTTGAGAAATAATCCAACCACCTATATTAGGAATTTTTAGGTATTTAGGATTTACTTGAAAGTGTGTTACCATTTTGATATACTTCTGCCTATCTCCTAGACTGCATGTTGAAAACAAAACCACACACACACACAAAATATGATTACTCACTGTTATAAGTGATGTTAAATCCACGTCCTGACATTGAATGGTCAGCTTGAAATTCCAGACGCAAAATATGACCATTACTGGTGAGATGGGAAGGAACTTCAGCACCGGTAAATGTTCCAATTATGGGGGAATCTACAGAGTCACCATCTTTAACTGCAAGGAAGTCGAACTGAGATTCCAAGTCAAAGTCATTAAAGGAAAGATGAATTCGGCTCCCAGGGTCTGAAATTATTGTCCAGATACAGTTTAAATTATTCCCATATCCCTCTGGATAATCAGGTGAAAGAACTGTTCCCATCGGTGCAGTGAAATTGGAAAGACAAGGAACTGCCAAAAAAGGGAGAGCTAAATTAGATAACAGAAAAAAACACTACAATAAGGACTGTTTTAGTGCCAAGTCTTTGCAAGAAATCTTACAACTTGCTGAGTACCTCAACTGAATAATTCATTATTTGTGGTGATATGTGAACCTGGAAAGAATGCTTTATTTTCAATCTTCATATTCCCTTCCTCTGAATAAAACTACCTCCCCCAAGCAGACCCCACAAGAAATAAAGAACATATTTGTTGCATTGGAAATCCATGGCAGTCCTTACAATTTACCCTTGATAACAATCACTTGGCACCACTTATTTTCTCTTGTAGAGAACTGTTTAAATGAGCAGACCTCCCACTGAGCACATTAAAGGGGCAGAAAGTCAATAGTGCCCTTATCATTTGTTGTTCACACAGAGACATTAGAAATTAAGAAGCCTCAAAGAGACAAGAGATGTTTCATTTTTATCAGGATAATGTATTATATTCAATAAATTCAGTTAAGCCACATTAAATTGAGTTGCAGAGACGAAAACAACTGATTGCACTGTGAATATATTTGATCCATACTATTTTAGTGAAAAAGTTAAGAAAGCTGCTGCCACAAATGAGTATATAACATTGTATATACCTATGCTATATAATGCAACATGCTATATAATGCAAGTGTTTCACTTATGCTATATAATGCAACTGGGAGAAAGCTGTAAATACTTAGGATAATTTAGATGCAAATAGGTATTTATATAAAATACATGGGGGAAATGCAAATAATTTAAACTCTTTATTTAAATTCACCAACTTCTAATATGAGGAAATATATTAATTTATAAAATTAGCTATCAAAATTGTATAATACATAATTTACATCATAGAATCAACAGAATCCTACCAAAAAAAGCCAGTAATAAACCACGATATCAAAGCACATATAGAGAATTGCTTTAAGAGTTGGTATAAGAGAAAAAAAAAGCAGTTTTAGAACCTTTCCCTTGGGCATGTACATTAGGCAAACCTGCCAAAAAAAGTAAAATTCATCCTATCAGCAGAGTTAATAACATTTTAATAATTCTGAAATCAATCTCACAAATAATTACCTATTAGTAAAGCTTATCACAATGCCTTAAAAATAATAAGAAAATATTTGGTACATACAAATACAGATTGGTATGTTTGCAGACCACTGGTTGTTTTCTTGGCAAATGATAGATTTCTCTCCAATTAATTCAAATCCGAACTGACACTCAAACCTTAAAACATCACGATTAGAAAATCCGTCCCCTTCTCTAATACCGTACAATGGTGTTCCAGGATCCCCACAGCTTTCTTTTTCAATTTCTGTTGAAATAAAGAAAGAATTTATTTATAGAAGAAGAAAACAAACTTGTTGCATGCATATGCTGACACATAGAAAATTCTAAGCAAAATAAAATCATCTATGTAAGGATAGTTGCCAAAATGCACCACTGAGTCTGATTATATACCCCAGCTTATTAGGCAGGAAATTCTGCATGAGGAATCCCACCAGGGGGAATGAGTGAGTGGTTGTGTTGGGCTTAGCCATTGGCCACAGTTAAACCACTACAACAGATTAGAAAAATCAAAACTCTTTGTGTTTATAAAATACATGAAAATTAAAGGATATGAGTAAAGGTATTTCTACCCTGTTTTATTTCATAAAATTTTAAGCAATAATATCATTAAGTAAAATACTGCTAGTAGAACGTGAACTCTTAAAAGCAGAAACAGAGACCAGCTCCCCAATGTGTAAACACTGTCCATGTTGCAATACAGTTCAAACTGAGGTACCAGTGATATGAAAAATAAGGGAGTGGTGGCACCAAAAGATTTGCCCACAGTAAAAAGGAGGCTAGACATAAATATATAAACAAATTTATACACACATACATTATATAAGCATATGCAAAAAATAATTTCTCAATAGTCAAATAACATTTTACCTCAGTAGTCTTAACTGCAAGGAACCTGAATGATTACTCTTTACACAAATATTAGAGCTATAATATTCTCTCAAGCTGCATCCTGTTTTGAACTTTCAGTAGTTATAAGCATGGAAGACTCTTCAAAAAATTTACATGTGATGACAGTAACAAACATCCCTGTACCACAGTTTGAGGTTTTCTCCATAAAGGTCTCGCAGCCTTTTTTTTTTTTTTT
>WBMY01009319.1:187382-226500 GCA_013397315.1 Donacobius atricapilla
TGAGAAGGGTTAGAGTTTAAAAAGTCTCAGTCTGTGTAAGGAAAGAGTTAACATTTCCTGCCTGGGCCTGCAGACGGCCATGTGGTCTCAGCCACAGCATCAGTGAAAGCCTCAAATCCACGAGGGGTAGAAAAGCTCAGAAACGGTGGCCTGGATCTTCTCTCCCCCTCCACCCCTCGGTCTTATGGGGTGGGTTTGGCCCAGCCTGGGCTCGGTGCTGCTCTCTGGGGACCCAGGGGGATCATCTCCCTCAGCCTGGCCGGCAGCGTGGTGCAGGCCGCAGGATGGGCTGGATGTCAGCAGCCGTGGCTCCCCTTTCTCTGCCGGCATCTGCTGGGCTCGGGCCCCAGCTCGGCTCCAGCCAGGGGCAGCCCCGGCACGGCCACCCCAGCCTGGCCCCGGGGGCAGCGGGGCCTGAGACGGGCCCTGCTGCTGCCCCCTTCAATGTTACCTCATGGCAGGTCCCCAGCAGGAAGAGAGCTTTCCCTAAATCCCACCTGTATTTAAGGTGTGCGTCCCACGGGTGTACACTTGTATCCAGTTGGCCAACCTGGCTGTCAGTTTTAAAGCGGATCACCAATTGGTTTTTACCATTCATCCCAAAACAATACACATATGTATGGGAGAAGAATAACTAAAATTTAGAAATGAACTTCCCACTAGACCAGGAAGATTACTACTGTGACTGTGTGTCCAATCTGTAATATTAAAATATTGGAAAAATGTCAATGTGATGATGACAGTAAATTTTTCAGTCCATGTATTGAAATAAATTTGTCTATAAGTTGCATGTGATCTGCTTTAAGTGAAAATTTGTACAGGAAAAGAAAGGCTAATATCTAAAGCAAGTGAAAGTGTAGCATTCCAAATTGCATTTACATCCAATATAATATCAAATTTTTAAAGAAAAATCAATAATGACTGAAACTAAAAGTGTGACTTCAAAAATAAAGCTACTTGATGGATGGTTTAATGTTTTTCTACACTGTGAGTTTTAGGTCAACTACAGGACATAACATAACCACCTAAAAAATGTAGAAGCACCTCATTTCTTCTTCCTGTTGTTTTTACTTTCTCATGTCCACCCCCTTGCTGTACTAAACCTTACTGACAGCTTACACAACTTAGAATATAAATAGTAATGTTATTTATTGAAAACAAAATATGAGCGAAATTAAGATAACAGAAGACAAAAGGACAGATTCAGACTGATTCAAAACATATTCAATTAATATAGTTCATTAACATTTTAATTTTCCTTGATACACAATACAATGTCTTTGTTTTAGGTCGAATGACCTCATTTTTCATTGTCTCTTTTAATGGCATTTCCATTAAATCTGACAAGAAAGAGAAAATACAGTTCATGTAATTCAGGAAATATTTTCCAGGAATCTTATCAATGTATTATATTTATTATAAAGTAGAGCATCACACGAAAGTTACAAGACAGAGTCAAAAAATACTTACTGTCCTGTAGTACCAATCCCTGCACATGCTACTTCCTATTGCTTACTAGATATAGCTTTTTATCTGCCTTAGTGCTGCAGAGTAGTGCTGACTATCGGGTGTGAGTGGTGCTCCTCAGGGTCGGTTATTGAGATCTGCACTGTTGAACATAACAGGGACAGCAGGAAGGAGGGCATCTCTAGCAAGTTTGCCAACACCGAACTGTGTGGAGCAGTTGACATGCTGGGGAGAAGAGATGTCGTCCAGTGGCACTTAATGGTCTTGAGAGCTGGGCCTGTGCAAACTTCATGGAGTTCAACAAGGTCTTGCACCTGGGTCAAGATAAGCAGTAGGCTGGACAACCCTATCCTGGGCTGCGTCAAAAGGAATGTGATCAGCAGGTCAAGGAGGGTGATTCTTCCCCTCTACTCTGCTCCTGTAAGACCCCCACGGGAAGTGCTCAACACAGGAATGAACCTGTACTTGGAGCAAGTACACAGGAGAGCCATTAAGGTGATGAGAGAGCTGGAGCACCTCTCCTATGAAAAGAGGATGAGAAAGTTTAGGTTGTTTTTCCTAGAGAAGGGAGACCTTACAGCCTTTCAGTATCTCCAAGGGCTACATGGAAGTTGAAGAGGGACTTTTTACAAAGGCGTTTACTGAAAGGACAAGAAAAAATAGCCTTTGATTGAAAGAGGAGAGATTTAGGTCAGACATTAGGAAAAAATTCTTTACTGTGAGTCACTGGAACAGGCTGCCCAGAGAAGTTGTGGATGCTCAGTCCCTGGAAGGGTTCAAGAACATGTTGAATGGTGGCCTGAGAAAGCTGATCTAGTGGGTGGCATCTCTGCTTATAGTGGAAGAAAGAACTAAATGATCTTTAAGGTCTCTTCCAAGCCAAACCATTCTATGATACTATAAAAAACTCGTATTTAAAGGAATTATGTCAAAGCGCTTGAAGATGCAATAATTTTTATTTGAATTGTGAATACATCACTTGATAACTGAATTGAAAGGATTAAAGCAAATGACAACGTGAATAGTCTGACGGCCATAAAATTTACTTCAGGCTGCCTATTACCATTTTCATTTACTTACGAAAATATAATATGGATGATGAAGTGAAAAAAGTGAAGTTAAACAGCACTTAGAAATCTGTTATCTTTCTCAGGAGCTTAATTGATTTCGAAGTACTGATAAATATTATGAGTCAAGAGATCAACTATAGCTTCTCGTTTACTGTTTCTGACTCAAGACAAAGAGCATGATTTCCTGACAACGTAGCTGAACAGTCTCAAACACCTTGGGCCACTTCTGTTGAAACACTACAAGTACAGCATGAGTTTTCCCCACAACGATGGAGATAATTATAGATTTATTATTCCAAATGATATGCCAGCAAATAAAATACACCTGGGCCTCAGCAAATCAACCCACTCTTAGAACAGAACAGCAATTATGCAGCAATTACTCTCATTGTCAGAACTCAATATTCAACCTGAAGCTGATAAAAATTGCTGTTTACTTTCCAATCTCATGCAAGACCTAGAGCCTGCACTGCCTTTACAATCTGCATTTTTACACTCTTATATTTAGGGAAAGCTTTTAACTGGCATTGTGGGAAAATTTTATAATGAAAAACACTTGATTATTGCTCTGCCATAAATGGTCAGAAGTAGTATTCCCATCACTACATCATCTGCTATACTATAGTTCCACTCTCCCAAGTATCAAAAGAGCCACCAGTTACAATGATTCAAAGATCACCTCCTTAGTACTGGACAGTTTCCTGAAAATAAGAGTTGTTCCTGCAAAATGTCACTATGCTACTCTTAAGCTAATGCCAAGACGGAAAACCTCACAAGACTTTTGAAAGAAAGCTTACAAAACAAAAACTCAGAGCAAATGTCTTGAAAGACATTCACTACAACTCGGTGTTTTATAGTGTCAGAGGTTTCTTGTTAAATTACACAAAGGAATTTCTTCCTCCACTAGAAAAAAATTAGTAAGTCAAGAAATATTCTTAAGTTAGAAATTATTTTTAAAATGTACTTAATAATTAACAAAGGTGAGTAATATTTATTTCCAACCTTAAAACTTAAGTTACAATGGAGTTAGGCTGCTGAAGGTCAGCATAGTGACCTTAGGTAAAGCAGTAAAAGAATGTTAACATTAAGCTAAAATTAAAGGTGTGCATGTGATGATAAAATATTTATGCAGATGTTCACACCACAAAGTAATAAACATAGTCATACTTTATCCTAAAGTAATACAAATGTTGTCAAGCAAGTTTTAGGCTGGGCTTCTGTAATATTCACTAAATGCTACAGAACTCTAGAGCATTTTAAGTCTCTTTTTTTCAGAAGAAAAAAAATGTGTTACATTATTTCACTTGCACTGATTAATAATCAACAGCAGTATGGTTTGGTTTTTATTATGTAAGACAAGCATCAGAAAATTATTTGCTTCCCCTATGAGCTCATGCTTTTCAGAACAATGAAACTTTTTCCTTCTATATTTCCTTCTATATTTCTCTTCCTGGAAGGATTTAAATCCTCTCTTAGATATCACCTTGGTGCACATACTCCAAAGAGAATTGTCTAAGGATATAACTTGAGGACAAGCTGTTTTCTAGTGCATCACAATAAACTAATCCCAGTTTTGACATGAAAAAATCTCAGGCAGAAACAGTGCAAGACAGACTCTCTACACCAACAGTAAGCAGTGTAAAGTGTGTTGGGTATGGCTGGAATGGAGTCACCTTTCCCCACAGCAGATCTCATAGGGCTGTGCTTTGTATTGGTAGCTAGAACATGTTGATGACACACGAGTGTTTTGGCTACTTCCAAGAGGTCCTGATACAGCATCAAGGCTGTCTCTCCAACCAAACTGAAGCTGGGGACTTCAACTCGCCAGATGTTAACTGTGAACACTACACAGCTGATAGAAACAGGTCCAGAAGATTCCAAGAACACCTGGTTGATAACTTCTCCTTACAGGTACTAAAGGAGATCACTAGGAAAGGTGTTCTCTTTGTTAATAGAGGGGGGCTCTGTAAAGACTTAGTGCAATGAACTGTCTCAAGTACTGTCAAAGAAGGATGTTTCCATAAGATATGCTGCCATACAGGAACTTAAGCACAGATGGCAAAGAGAAAGGTGT
The DNA here is from genome assembly GCA_013397315.1 of Donacobius atricapilla. Lineage (NCBI taxonomy): Eukaryota > Metazoa > Chordata > Aves > Passeriformes > Mimidae > Donacobius > Donacobius atricapilla. Next base: position 191,994 of record WBMY01009319.1, read on the forward strand.
TAATACCAGACCTAAGAGGTGAAGGTTTAGAATTAGCACATGGGACAAAATTCTACTGTGCAGACTGGGAAAAACACAGATGGCAACACCAGGAAGATGCCAGGCCTGGTGAGGCAGATCTGGTGGACAGATATGCCCACCATGGCAAACTGTGAGAAAGGAAGCAAGACCTCTTACACATGCCAGCCCAAGCTGTAGGAACTGCATTTACACTCTGTGGATACCTGGGACTTGGACTGCATAAAAATGCCTCTCCCTCCTTCCACCCCTCCTCACTGAGAAGACCAGAAGAAGGGCTGATGAGATGCTGCAGGAAACTAGGTAGTGGTATCTTTTGTTTACACACTCTCTACCCCTTTCGTCCCCTTCCCCTTTTGTCCCTTCTTTCCTCCTTCCCTCTCCCCACCCCACACTGTCGTCCCCTTCCCTTCCCCCTACCTCTTCCTTTCTCCCTCTCCCCCCTTCCTTTTTCCTCTCCCTATCTAACTTGCTTCCTCACATTGAATCTTAAATAAAGTCCACAGTATTGACTTTGGCATATTGTCTTTTCTACACCTTAATTTGTGCAGAGGCATCTCTTAATAATCTTATCCTAACATTATTTTGGAGTCAGAATTGGGATCATAAGAGGCTTATGGGTCAAGCTGTGATTGATGACCATATCGGCTATAGAAGCAATAAGGCAGCTGGGTTTAGAAGCTCTAGTGACAGAAGGAAAACTGTCAGGAAAACTTCACCTCTGGACATAAGAAGAGCAGACGCTTTTGAAGCTGCTGAGATTCATCAGTGCTGGTCACTTTTTAAATGCCACCTCCTTAGTGCATGGGAGCAGGCAATTCCAAAATGTCAAGCAGGCAAGGCAGAGAGCTGACTTGGTTGAACAGAGATCTTCTGGGGTTAAGGTGAAAAAAATAAAGTGTATTGCCGGTGAAAGCAAGGTTGGTTGATATAAGAGGAGTACAGAAACGCTACTTGCCATGGCAGGGAGAAAATTCATGTTGCCAGAGGTCAATTAGAGTTGAATCTGGCCAGAACTATGTGGGATAGCTAAAAGAGCTTTTTAAAATGCATTGATAGCAAAAGGCAGTGCAAAATAACGTCACTCTGTTGCAGCTTGAGGACAATCACCTGAAAAACAGGGACATAGACAAGGCAGGTTAATGTTTTCTTTGCTTCAGCCTTGAACACTAATTATGGGCTATGGGTTTCCCATTGCCCTGAGCTGGAGGGACTTGCTTGCAAGCATGATAAACTCCCAGGAAACTCCAGACTTCTGTGAGAACTGCTGCTCCATCTGGATCCTGATAGGATTCATCTGAGAGTACTCAAAGAACTTACTGATGTCATTGGGAAACGTCTCTAAGTGGGTAATGCATCCCAGTTTTCAAGGAAAGCAAGAAGGAAGACCCTGAAAGCTACTGTCAGTCCCACTTCAGTGCCTGGTAAAACTATGGAGAAGTCTGTTCTGGGAGTTATTGAAAATCAGCTGAAGGACAACAAAATTGGGAGGAGCTACTAGGACCATGTGTCGCTCCTTGATTATGTAACTATAAGCCTCGTCTGAGAAATAAACATATAGGCAAACTAACAGATACCTACAACACAAAGAAAGCAGAATTCCTTTGGTCCAAAGGGTTACTGCTAGACGTGAAGATGAGTATATTGAAAGTTAGGCATTAAATCTGTATAACAAAAAAAAGGCATAAAGGATTATTGTAGAGAAAATGTGAATAGAATAAATTTATTTATAGCAGTTGCTGAAGTACTAGTTTTATGGATGAATACAGTTTTATGTCAGTTACTCCTGTTCAAAAAGTTAGACTATGCTTTTAAATCAGCTTGACATGAAAATTTTCGAGATATTGTCTACAGAGAAAAGAAAGTAACTAGTAAAATGTCCTTCTAGACACCTGAAGATGAGCACAATGTTGCAGGTAAAAATATGATAAGAATTGAAGAAGTTGGAAGCTGTGAGGTGATATAAATGTTAATTATATGGATGTGATATTATTATATGTAAATATATTATGTGTGATATAAATGTTAATTATATTATAACTATTAAATGGATGATAATCATTAGTGTATAAGCCTGGAGAGAATGAAAAACCACAATTTTAACATTTGGCCATCTCTCATGTGAATTTAATTTTTGGAGTGTCTGGGTTGAGATCCTGGTGCTTGAGCAACAAAAAAATGTCAGGACAGTACATGAGAGGTAAAAAACATCATCTGATATTGCAGTTTGGTTAGCAGCAATAAAGCCTGAGTTGTGCATCTTGCAATAAGAAGTTATAACAGTAATTTTGCCACTAATTCTGATTTATTCTTATCCCATTCTCTCCACATATAAGACTAGGATAATAATGATTTTTTTTCCTCTTGAAGTTGAGAAGAAATAATCACAATTTTTACAATTACAATTATTATCTTTGTTATAATTAGAAAATAAATCATATATATGTTAAAACCAATAAAGAATAATTTTGTACTTATTTCAGGCTTCAAAAGAGTGTGCAGTAAATAAGGCAAAGGCCAACACTTGAATGATGAACTTAAAAATATTAAACAGCTGCCACATACTCAAGACACCATTCATCCAATGCAATGAAGGAGGCAGGGACCCTAAGGGAAATACTGTGTGACTGTGTAATTAAAGACGATGCTAATGAATTTGCACACAGAGGCCAAATTATGCTTTCATGAGTAACTTACATACTGACACTTCCTAATTTTTGGAAAAATTGACTTTGCAAAAAGACTACCCTCTATAAAACCCATCCCCCATTTTTTTAATTCAATCTACTGCATAGGTAGGTTAAGCTAAAGACAGAAATTGACGGGATTTTCACCCTGACATTCCTCTAATTAGGGGGTTTCTGTTTCTTAGAGTCCTGTACCAGGGTTTAAAAGATGAGATGGAACCTGTGGCTCAGTCTTCAAAGGTGTTTATTCTATTTCTTATCTCAAGGTCTTAGAGCAGTCGCAGCGCGCTGAAGAGATGCGGCTACAGGGACATGGAGGGAGAGTCCAAGGTCGTTTTTAAAGATTTTTAATCCAATTAACTCTAAAAGTGTACTATATTTACAGTTTTGTGCCAATTACTATCACCTATTCTAAACACGCAATTTTTACATCAAATCCATTCTACCAATGTCTTTGTGCCACTGTCACAGCAGAAGATGGAGTAGATGAAGAAGATGAGATAACGCCTAAAATTCTCCATCTTGCTCTAATCTACTTCAATACTAAAAACCCAAAGCTACAAATTTTCACTCTGTGACAAACTAAGCTATTATCTGTTTTAAATCTTTGTTGTTTTTAATTCATCTATTACTGCTGGAAGTTCTTCCCATGGACTAAGGTCAAAGACAATGCTTTCCTGGGGTCCCAGCCAGGGTCTTGGACCCCCCAGGGCAGTTTGAGGGGTTTTCCACATGCCCTGGACTCCAATAAGAAACCTCACATATTGTTTAAATAAACTTTTCACCTCTATTGTACAATGTTTCACTAGTAGTTTTTGAAAATGACTATTGCAGCACAGACTGAATCAGAGGCTTAATGATAAACAAACTGTGGAGAAATCCTAATTCCAGCACAGTGGAAAAGGATCACTGTGACCTGTGCTGGTATTACTCTCAAACATCACCCATTCAGGTGCCAAAATAACATAGAAATCTTGAGAGAATAAACAGGCTTTGGATTTATGCTTTTTTTTCTACAGAAACAACTCTGATTTATAACATAGTACTGGGTATTTGAGTTATCTCTTTACTAAAATGAAGAGGTCACTTTAAATACCTCAAAGCTGCAATTATGGACTCATTCAGAATTTAAAATATTAATTACATTTGAGCTTAAATTTCTAAAAATAAATAGTTGTTTTTGGGTTTTTTCTTTTTTTAATAATGAAAGAGATACACAATTCTATATTAGAAACAAATCTAAAATGTCTAAATTTTAAGAGAAGGAGCACACAGCCAATCTCACTTAGGTTTGAAAGTAGATTTTTTTTTGTGAGTTATCTAATGAAGAAAGAGTCTTGCTTTCAAAACATTGTTATTCGATGAGGTTTGTGTATGCTTATGTTAGGTATTAGTCACTCACCTAGTTAAGGTCTTTAAAGGAATAACATTCAGATAAAATCAATTTTGGGGGTTTCCTATGCTTTTTTATGGTCAAGACTATTCAAATATTTTTATCAAAACAAAGCATTAAAGATTTTAAAAATCAGAAAAAATGAGCAAATATCAGATAAGTTCTGCTTAGATTTTAGTATTTTTTGTTATGTGGCAGGATATTACCAATTAAGATATTGCTCTTTTTAATGGTTCGCAGGACTTGAATAGCTCAGTTGTCTCTCTCAAAACACTGTGAAAGCACAGAAGGAACTTGACATAAAATAAGCCACCACAGTGGGAACTTGAGATAAGCACAGAGGGAGAAATTTGCAACAAGAAGATGCTAAATCCAGGCCTGATGGAGGTACAATCTGGTTAATACATCCTTGTTAATGTATCCAGGCAAAAATTCCCACTGTGGCCAAGCGTGGGAAAGAAAGTAACTGCTCATACAGAGAATCCTGCTCATACAGAATATCCAGAGTTGAAAGAGACTACGAGGATCATTGAGTCCAGCTCTTAAGTGAACAGTACATACAGAGATTGAATCCACAGCCTTGGCATTATTTGTACCAAGTGAGCGAATCTCAGGGTACATGTATTGCCCTAAGATATGTGAGCAGCATCTGCATGCCATGGATACCTGGAACTTGGACTGTATGGAAGTGAAACCCCCAGAAGAACAACTCTGGGAACCCCACCACCAAGAAGCCCAGGGTGAAGAAAGGATGCTGCTGGATCTATGGGTGGTAAATATTTTCTGTATTTTTGACTTGGGAATTTGGTCTCTTGCATCTTAATTTGGGCAGAGGCATCTCTCACTAATTGGGTCATAACAATAGTTTATGGGGAGAAAGCACATACCAAAACAACTGCCAGAATATTTATTGTAACTTTATTTTTGTGCTATTTTTTAAATGAATGTGATATTTATTGATGTACATAATGTTGTAGTCTCTTCAGTCATGTATAAAAGGTTTACCACAACAGGACAGAACCTCATGGCCCACTATTTGAATACAGACAGACTGAAAATAAAATAACTGTTGCTTTTCAATGATAGGCAAAATCCAGATGTTATTTTTTTTCTTCAGAGAATCCCAATTTTGCTATAAAGGTTGGCAGACAAGACTGTTACCACGACTACAACCTGTCAAGAGCCACCACAGTTTTTAAGTTCTCCATATTTCCATGGAAGTTAAGTGGATTAAGTAGATCACTTTATAAGAAGGACATGTGAGGTACTTTGGAAATTATGCAGCCTGCAAACCTTCATTTTCTAGAACTGCAAACTCATAGATCATGCATTTTTCAAAGCAAAAACTAAATGAGAATTTTCTGCCTAATTTTTGAGCTACCACAGAAAATCATTTGGACTTACAGCAAGAATGAGGAAAAAAAAAAAAAAGTGTAACATAATTATCTCCACATCATTCCTGCAATTTCAAGGTCAGGTCATTAACATTTGTGACAGTCATGGAGTCATGACAAGGAAATTAACAGCAGACAATGACCTCAACGACAAAGTAGAGAAAAGCATATAAAACAATGAATTCCAACAAATAGCATGTGTTCCTCTTCAACTTACAAGCAAAGCTACTCCCCACATGACCACCAAGAAAGATTGAAATTAAGATAATTTAGACATCCTTGCATCCCTTGGAATTCCTTTTAAATGCCTTTACTGTTTCTAGTGATTTGAAACATAAGCAACACAACCAAAATAACATTTAAAACCAGCCAGAAAACATCAAGTGCTGAGTATTGCATTTATTCAGGGATTCCACACTTTATAACATTCTATTAAAACGAGTTTTGTTAGCGACAGCTCCCTATAATTTCTAGATATAGAAGTTAAATGGGGATTCCTATGTCTCATTAAATTACATTCTCTTATTCAAGAGGCAGAGTGTAAACTAGGCTTGCTATAGGTTTAGAGACTAAGAATATGCCATGTATATGTCTACTGTCATCTAATGAAAGCCTGAAAATGAACTAGAAAATAGAAAATGAAAGAGTGAGAGAAGGAAAGACATATTATCAGAATTTGGTCCTCAATGTCACTTACAAATTCTGCAAGACATAATTCCATTCTCTTTGTGAAGATGAGTGTTTTAATGAAACTGTCAAAATAAATAAGAAATGTCCTTTGTTGAAGGGAACCTCTATGGAGAGAAAAGTATAAAATTTGGGACTATTTTTGTTCTACAGCTGGAAACTGTTTTGCCTGTTTAAAGACTGACAAGTATTAGAGAAAAAGTGCAAGTCAGATACATTCTAGCAGATGCTGGTTACTCAAAAGTAGGTTCAGAAAGCTTAGGTGAAAAAGAAAAAAATTCTACACGTTTATTTAATTTCGTAAATGCAAATGTTAAATGCAAACTCATGATGGCAGCATTGAACAGGCCAAACTTTCACTTGAAAGGTCTGACTAATGTAAATGACAATGGAATCTCCAAAAAGATTTGGAATCTCTTAGGAAGAAAAATAAATGTTCATCCATAATCAGCTCACTTCTACGACTGCAAGTAGTGGTAAAGTGGTGCTTAAAGGAAAGTAGTAGAAATGAAATAACACTAGAAATCATTAAAAACTAGAAGTCTAAAGAGTGACATTTATTCTTGGATTTGTTCAGAAGAGATCTAATGGGATATTACCCACAATTAATTATTTCACTAAAACATCCAGTAAATTTCAGTTCTGCAAGATAACTGGACATGGAAAATTTCTCTGCACAAAATGCTTTTTGATCTGTCTTTTACTGATAATTCACCATATCTCTTACATTTTTCATTCCATATCCACATTATGATTTTCAGAGGTCATGGTTTACTGTTGGGTGCCACCCCTGTTTCTCAATAGACAGTTATATGAAACTGCTCAAGATCTAAATTTGATTGTTCACATCAATTCCATTACTTTAGGAGGAGTTAACTTGCTTTTACACTAACCCTTACTTTCTACCAATTGTTTTAATGAAATTAGAGGAATTTGAATTTAGGTCTAAAGTCAATTGTTCATTATTTCTCTAAAACTTAATATCTGCCACCAAATATTTCCTTTCACAGAAAAGTTCTGAAGATAAGTTCCCATAAAAAGCTGAAAAGGAGCTAAGAAAAACCGCAAAAACCAACTACCTCATTTTATCCTTTAGTCAAGTGACTGAAGCGCTTATCTCATATGGAAACTGTATGCATACATGCATTTCACTGAACAAAAGAAACTTGGGTACAAAGTAAGTTTATACTTGAAATACACTAAGCGATCTGCTCATTTAAAGAGGTTTCTGTGGCAACAAAACCTATCATCATTGAACCACGTTCATTTTTAAAGTACTTCAAGTATGTTACTGGTAGTTCAATAATGGTGAAAGAGGGACAGGAGCAATGTGAAATTGTAGCTGCACTGGGCCCAGATTGTGCTATGTTGCTATGATTCATCTTCACTATAGGCTTGGGTCACAACACAGTACCAAAATCTTCATAATCTTCTTTCCTTCCCCCCCAGTAAATCAGTCTACGGTCAACCATACCCTAGAATTATAAATTATTATATCCTTTATAAAAGGAACATTCAAGTCTGGCAAGAATGGTACTTGAAATGCTTCAGAAAAATAAAATAATGGAACTAATGTGTCAGCAAACAACAAGAAATCTTCCCTATTTAAAATAAATGTGGCTTTTCAGAAATATCATAACTAATAGAAAAAGTGGGAAAATTAAAGTTTTTGTAAACAGATGCACATCATAAATGACAATAAGTACATCCTTTAGCACAGAAATAGTAGATTTAAATACATTAATTTTGACTGTATTAAATATTGAAAACTAGAAATAGCAGTGCTGACTTTATGACCAAATTATTCCTGGGCATAAAGCCAACCAGAATTTCAATTGAAATTAAAATATCTTAGGTAACATTAAGTTGTGTATCTCCAAATGTCTTAGGAATAGCCCTGTTAAGGCAAAACCTAATTTTTTAGGTTTTTTTTCTTTTTAAATTGCTATCTATGTCTGGGCTTCCCGACCCCTTCCCCACTTGCTGAATGAAAAGTATAGCTAAACCACCACATTTTAAAATAAAGGTAGTGTCTTAAGATTTTTCAGTAGTATTGGTCTCACAGGAAACAGGAGGAAGTCACTGCAGAAGACTGGAATGGTGGTCCTTTTGGTCAGGTTAATTCTGGCTTGCTAACCACAGAGACAAAAGGAATAAGCTAGTTTTGTGCTGGCTGTCCATACATTACCTGCACAAAGGGATAGGTAATAGGTTGAATAGGTTTGCCAGGGGGGTGGTGGGGTCACCATTCCTGGAGATGTTTAAGAGGTGTCTGGGTCTGACACTGGATGATCTGGTTTGGTAGTTTAGAGTTTGCCATAGTAATGCTGAATGGACAGTTGGACTGGATGATCCTGAATGCCTATTCCAACCTTGGTGATTCTGTTCTAAGAAAACATTGTCCTGGCATGCAAGGTAATAAATAGTTACTACTTAGAGAACAGAGAGAACAAAACTCTTAAAAATTGAGAACATGCCACAAATGTAATGATTTTAATTATGGTCCACATATCTAGCCAGATATCCTAAATATAGCCATTGTAAAAGTATTACAAAAGACACCTAAAGAGAACTAAATAAACTATAGAAATCACGGGGAAAATATTTCCAGGAGCAGGCAGCTGGGTAACAAGGCCATGTTAAAGCCAATTAATTTTATAATTCTAAATAGCTGGTTGAAGAGATCAAAACTAGAAAACTTCCAATCACTATGCTAGATCTTTTTATGATTATTTCTTACCTACAGCTGCATTTTGGATACATAAACTGAAAAAAACTCTCATGATACTTATAGAAAAACCCACAAAATAAAACTGGTTTTAAATACTCCTTAAAACAAGGGTGGGAGTAGGGAGGAAAAGCAAACAGTATGAAAAAGGCATTGACAATCTTTTTTCAACTCCCTGCTGTGTAATATGAGCATATCACCAATAGGTGTGGGACCTAAAATTGTTGAAAGTGAAAAAAATTCGATGCACCATCTGTTTTTCTTAAAAACAGACAATTAACAATTTAATTGACTTGGCACACCATATATTACAGTACATATGTCACACTAGATGAAGTGATTTGGTTTCTACTAAGTTGTAGAAAAGGTGCCTTGAAGCTTTTAGATTATTCTTATTTCTTGGTTGCAATATTTTAGAGACACTTTTTTTATTTTGAGAAAAAAAACTATGCCCAGGGCTCAAATTCTGTCATGTGCAGCTTTTAGTCTTTTTAAATGCAATGCTAAAGTAGGAAATAATGCACCATACCGCTATGCCAAATGTTATTTATTACACTGTGTCAGTGCTTTCATTTTATGAGGCCTGCGGCTGGACTGTCAGATTACAGGTGTCCTTTAGGTTGAAATAAAAAGTTAAAAGTAGTAATTGCCATGTTTACTGAATACATAGTATCTTCCTACTGCCCAAATATAAGACATTTTCCCAGATTATAAATACACTAACACAATGTACATTTTCAGGATTATTTTTAATTTAATTTATCTATTTCTTACTACACATTTAAGTGATTAAGCATATGGAGAAAAATAACCAGTTTGAGGAGAAAATATATTAGCACAGTCCGCTCAAATAAGCAAATTGGAACACAATATCTAGAGTATCTTTAGATACCCATAGTGCTCAATGGTTTCTATCTTCAGATATGGAGTTATTTTTTAAGCTGAATATGATCTACAAATGTCATGTAGAAAGCAACCATAACACTTATGCTCTAGGGTTTTTTTTTAATACTTCTTACAGTTAGGCTTATTATAAGATTTATTACTGCAGCTATGTGCAAAACCTACAGCTATCAGATTCATGTCTGTTTTAAGTAATTGCAAGACAGAATTCTAAAAAATGCATGGTTGTATGTAATAAATAATAAATTGGTGACAGCCTCTAGGTCTCACCAACAAGAAAGTGTCTGTATTCAACAGCACACTCCATTTTTGTCACTCACAGTTAAGGCCATCACATTTTGTTCTCGCCTCAATTTAGCCAAAATTTTAAACTGAAAGTTATTTTTATTTTTATTTTCGTCATAGGCACTGAAAGTGCTACTACCAAAAAGTTGGAATTTTTATATAATTCACTATTTTTCAGAAAGTCAAGCACAATTTCTTCCCCCTTTTGAAATTTGTAGTTGTTAAGGCAACTATTTTCTCTAGGCACCCGTATATATTTACTCTAAATCTGGCCTATAAAAACAGTAATTTCTTTAATTGTTGTAACCATTACCACTTGTCTGGCTTTTCCCTTATCCCTATCTCATCATATGTGAGACGTTGGTTACTTTTTTATTCCCTCAGACTGAAGAAAGAATGCATTTAACATAATTTTTCTCCATAGAACTAATTCAGACACGTATATGTTTCACGATTTTTTTTAATAGATTGAGAGACAGATATATAGATATAGATATAGATGATATAGATATAGATATAGATAGATATAGATATAGATATAGATATAAAATATGTGACCTGCTTGTTAGCAGCACAGAGGCAATAGTCTGGAGAGAACTCTGGATTCTGGAGGCCTAGTCTTAAATCAGTTAAAGTTTCTTTTTAGGAAGGTTATGTAGTGCGGTTCCTACCCCATTAACCTTGAATGCCACAAGGGTTGCAAGGACCTGCCGTGGCAAGGTTCAGTATATGGCTGGGTTTGCCTTGGCCAGAGCTGCTTTTAATTGGTTTGGGCCAAAACAGAGGTTGTTTGGCAATGGTGTGACCCATAACTTCTCCTGTCTGAGCTTTTGTGCCAGTCACCTGCAGGGAAGCTCTGACTTACGGGGGTAGACATTGTATAATATTCAAGAGCCCTTGGTGGTTGTGGAAATAGGGGTGCAAGGCAGGGAGTGTATTCTGCAAACAGTAAATGGGAATCAAAAAAGAAAACACAAAAAACCCAACCACAAACAAGCTGGCTGCTTGAAGAAGTATGTAAGGATAATGGCCTAAGGAGACCCAAAGGAGAAGGGAGTCCCACTAGGGTCATCCTACTTCTCCAAGAACTGGACTCAGGAAGGCAAATATTAATATTAGGGCGCAAAAAACACTGGAAAAAATGAACTTAAATCCAGAGAAAAGGAGCAGATACTAGCAATGTTATGTGCCATCTTAGCTATATTATTAATAAAGTTCCTCTGTGTTAATTAGCCAACCTGAATGCTGGACTTAAATCATGAATTAGATAAAGAAATTCTTAGTTGTTTTTTATTGTGTTCCCTTTTGCTTATGCTTTGGCTGAATGTATCACTCCACTGAAGTGTGAGTTGTTCTTCATCCCTTCCTTTGGCTATGTCTGGATGACACAGCTCTTATCATCTTAGTTTCTTCAGATCACCTCTCTGAAATGCCTTCTCAAAAAAGAATTTTGAGCCTCATGATTTTAGGGACAAGGTGTTCAAAATTTCACCAAGCAAAAATTTTTTAAATTCCTTCTTTAAATTTGGAATAATATCAGTTTGTTTCCCTGACTATTTCCAAGAATCCAGCTGATTTTTAAATAACATCAACAGATCTTCTAATTTCCATATTTATTAAATGCCTACTAAAATCACCTTACAAGGCTGACTTGTGAACTCACTTGTTTCATGTCATCTAATTAATTTCATCAGGTTAACTTCTGTATTTGTTCAGTAATTTACATTAATACTCAGAAAAAGTTGTAATATCCCTTTAATTACCAGTTAATTAAAATGTTGATCATGACACCTATTTAGTAAAGTTCATTTTCTTCACAAATGGGTCTCTGTAACAATTCAAGCAGTTCAACTTAGAGGTCTTAAGTGACTAACAAAAGCAATAATCAAGATTTGTTAGTTTAGAGGCACATCCTCATATCTCTGTATTTTTCAAAGAAATTTAAAATGCAGATTTAATTGATATTATACCCTATGGTTTTATATGTTTTTCCATATTTGTTAATCATTAAAAAACAAGCCAAAGCTGCTACCATCTCTAGTTCCATTTAAAAAGAAAAAAACCCCTATAATTTGCAGAAATTGAAACAGAGACTTTAAATGCCTTTCTGTATCACTGGAGTTTCTTGAAACAATTTCAAATTTACAAGGCATGGTAATTTCAAATGCTTCTCTCCTAAGCCTCAGTTATAAGTAGTTCAAAACAGCATCCTAAGACTCAGTTTAGCTGAGAAGTCAGCTGTGGTCTTTCATTAGCTGTCTCCATCACCTTCAATCGGCATTAATACAGCTTCCGCCACAGAATTACAACTTCGTCCAGTTTTACTTTCACAACGTAGGTAAAAGAATTGAAATTGCGCATACATTTTAGATTATTCAACTGCAAAAATATGTTTGTGTGTGCATTTTTAGGGTTTTTTTATTATTATTATTATTGAAAGGTGTTCTCACTTGAGGGAGTCTTTTTTTTTTCCATGGTAAAGGAAAAATACAGAACTCTGGTAGTTACAAACCATAAGGGAACAGGTATTTTCCTGGTAGTTCTCAATGTGACAAAACTAAACCAAAGAAAACTGTCTCCCAAGGACACTGGATTGATATAAAATTGTGGGGGGTTTTGTCAGTGTTACGAAAAGTAATTTAGAACAAGAAAAAACTAAAAATAATTTTTAGAGGAATGACATAAAAAGGTGTAAGCTTATATTTGAGAATCCTCATTTTTTTCCTACTTAAAAGAAGCAAAAATATTTGTTTCCCAGACTTTTTCCAGAATTACATAGTATATAAATGTTGACAATGCTATTGCAATCTGAGGTGTTTTGTGATACCTTAAGTGAAAAAGAGAGTAATAGAGGGAAGTTATCATGGAGAGCATAGGGAAAAAGTTTTTTTTTACCCTCCCATTACTTTTTCTTTCACTTTAGCTTAGAGATTCTAGAAAATAAAATTAATTCTGCCTATTCACTGTATTTTTAGAATGAATGGGACTAAAGATTGCATCAGAAGCACTGTACTCCACTGCATGTTGTCTGGAAAACAATTACATTTGCCTAGTCATATCACCTTGGAGCTTCCTAGGGTTTCTTTGCCACCCACTTATCAGGTGTTCAATCAGACTTCATGAATATTCCTGAAGTTACAAGGAATTTCAGATCAGCTACTCTCACCTTGCATTACTTCAGCTTAGCAGTTCACTTTTTATATGATTTGCAAGAGTTTCAATATGCAAAATACTTCAGCCTAGAGGGAGAGGAAAAAAGAAAAAAAAAGAAAAGGAGAGAAGAGTCCGATGGAGAGGAAGAAAGAGTGGAAGAGAAGGGGAGAGTAAAGAAGAGGGAGTGGCCCTGACAAGTAGGCCTTTTTGTGTAAATGGAAGGATTTTTCCACCATATCTGGAGAATCCATTAATTTGAAATGAGAAAAGATACAGACAGATACAAAAACACAGAAACATAATAACAATAATAATATGACAACAACAATAAATATGTTTTGAGCTGTTATTTAGAGAAAATAAAGACTCAGTGTTTTGACACCTTAGCACCACCTTGGAGCACTGGCCAGTCAGCGCAGTATTTTGTTTTCTGATAAAATTGAATCTTTCAGCATTTGGCACATGCTGCTAGTGGTTGAATAAAAAACAACAAAAAGCTAAAGCTAAAGGCAAACACAGATGCCGTCCTCTTTCTGTTATTAAAGAAAAAAATTTATAGGCCTTGATTTATAATTCAAGAATAAAGATGATTGTCTATTTTTTGATGTGACAACAGAAAAAAAAGTCCTCTACAGATTAGAGATTGGGTTTTTGTCTTCGTTTTAAGGAATGCAAATTCACACTATATCTCTCACTTTAATAACAGATTTACACCATGGAGATCAACAGTGTGTTATTCTAACATTTTTCATATGCCATGAAATACTCAATGCATAGAAAAACACCACATAGAGCTAAAAGAATAGGGAAAGGAAAAAAAAAAAACATTATATGGATTTTTAATTTAAAAATGCAATTTTTTATTTTATTTCAATTTCTTACATTAAATAAAATGATAAAAGGGGATGTTTAACATACATTTCAGATAACATGAATTATCAGCATAAATAAGCCTTCATTAAGTTAAAACTCTCTTTGTATAGTCTTTCATATACTTTTCAATTTTAAAAATTAAAACTTAAAAAAACCTATAAAAAGAAAAAAAAATCAAGCAGAAATTCACATAATATTCTCTGTGGCAAAGAAACTAGATTTTAGTAACCTGTTGCTTCAGCACCAAAAAAATATGATAAAAACTTACGAAAAGCTTGGCAATAGCACCAATTACTGTGAAGGCACAGGCTTATCAGTTCAGAAAAATAATGAATGAATTTGATGCAAGGTAATTTATAGATCAGTGCACTATCTGCACAGCATCTTTGGAAATAAGCATCATCATATAGTAAGCTGGTGCAATAGTTTTGCCTGGGGTAAGGGGTAGGTTTCTTCCCAGAGTCTCAGGGTGCTGTTTTGGATCTGTGACGAAAATAGCATTGGTAAGACCCTGATGTTTCACCTATCGCTGATCAGTGCTTGCACAGAATCTAGGCCTTTGTCAGGGCCACCCTATTAGCGAGGAGGCTGGGGTAGCGCAAGCAGGGGGGGACACACCTGAGACAGTTGACCCCAACCGACCCAAGGGATAGCCCATACCATTTGATGTCATCTTCAGCAATAAGAACTGGGAGAAGGAGGAAGACCAGGACTTTCAGAGATACAGAATTTGCATTCTCAAGTAGCCATTATGAATAATGTTGCCCCGCTTTCATGGAGGTAGCTAAACATATGCCTGACAGCCGGAAAAGGAAAATGAGTGCCTTGCTTTGTTTTGCTTGCATGTGCAGCTCTTGATTTAATTATTAAATGCTATCCCAGTCCATGAGTTTTTAACTTTCTCCCTTTGGATTCTCTCCCCATCCTGCTGCAAGGGGTGCAAGCATGTGGCCATGTGGGGTTTAGCTGCCTGCTGGGGTTAACTGCAACAGTCAGGCAAATCTAAAGCATTATAGCTTTTAGGAATTTTCTCTGGAAATATTTTACAGAAAATGCCAATCAACAGCAATCTGAAATAAAAAGCCAGCAATAATAAATTCAAGATACCCTCGAATACAATATAAGTAATTACTGGAAATTTCTCAGAATTTGAAAATATATGATGAAAAACCCCACTGATGTAGTTGTTTTCTAGCATAATAGCACTCACAGAAATAATTATTGACTTCTAGGAAAAAGAAGGGGGAAAAAAGAATATTCTCAGGGCATAAGCTTGGCAGTATTGAAAAACCAGAAGTTCAAGTTAGAGATGTGCAACATCTCCATCACTTAAGCTTATTCTTTTGAGTGTTTCATCTGGAAACATTTTGAAAAATCTCTATACATGCATACATTTTAAGTTCTGACTATATTTTAAATATAGTGCTGACCTGCTTGCAGCTACCCAGCATACTGAAATATATAAAACAAAATGGCTAGCTTCACTCTTTGTCCAAGAAAGATACATCTTTAGCCCTCAGTTCTGTGCCATGCCAACAGATGAAGAAATGAAGCAACTAATATGCCATGATGTTACTTCAGTAGACAAACAGATGGAAATCTTACTTCTGTCACCCTTTCACAGGCTGATGTAGCAGGAAATGCATCTTAGTGTTTTGAAAGCTGACATCTCCAGAGACTGCCACACACAGACCTTCAGCACTGCAAGAAAATTGATGCAGCGCAGCCAGGAGAGGAGTCTTCATCAATTAAAATTCAAGTGTATTAAAAGGAGATTAATCAGGTATGTCAAATTCTCAGTGTTGTAAAATATGTGTTGAAAAGAGACAGGTTTGAAGTCAGGAATCATGGCCAGTTGGTGGAGAACACAAAAATCATGTACTGTAAATAAAGAGGTAGATTCACTCAGAGATAAAGGTTTTAAGTATGGACAAAGAACTCTATATTCCTGCCACTTTTTAGAGCTCTTCAGGTCAAGATATCCTAACTGCTATTCTATCATGTTAGGCTTTAAATCCTACCCTTTGCCCAGGAGAATCTCCCAAAAGCATTAATTGCTTTATTATTTGTGTATTTGTTTTCGCTTTTAGCTACAGAGATAAAGTCCAAAACTGCTTTTAAGAAAATTCTAACTTAAACAAGCTGTTTTGAGTATATTCTTTACCCCCAAATCAAAGGTAAATAGTTAGTCTCTTGTCACATATATGCTTAATGCAGATGACAACAAAACCGATTGCAGTTAAATGCCCACTGAAATACTGCAGAGGACAAATCAGAGTAACAGCCAGTTAGCCCAGTGTCCTGGTTTAAGCAGCAGCTAATACTCAGGGACATAGCAGAAGATGACCTTTCCTCATGTAATGTATTCATATTGCCCAACCAACTAAGGTCAGAGCAGTGAAAATCCTTCCACTTCTTTATGGATAACACTATCACAAAAGGTTGGATTGCTAAATGCTTTTAATTAAATATTGTAAAGCAGAAAGAATGACCTACAATTTTATTGAACAAAATTAAAAAGTCATGGGAGTCACCTTCAAATAAAAACTTGCCTGACCAGTTCTCCCCTGACATAAGAGGAATTGGAGAAAAGAATCATAAGTCATATGCCACCTTTCTTTAATCGAACAATTAAGTAGAATTATGAATATTAAATTGACTTGTTGAAGAAAACTTCATTTTTAAATCAATTTGGAAAATATGATATGAAACAGCACTAACATGTGGAGAATCAGAATATTTAGGGTAGGAAGAGACATCTGAATATGGCCTAGTCCAAGCTGAGATCATCTAGTCCAATAGCCAAATCACATTTAAAACTCAATGTTCAAAAAGAAGCTTATATACAATAAGCACCAGTAAATACATATTCTGGGACATAGAGAGATGAAATGGAGAAAAAGCATATAACTTCATTTTCGAAGAACTTTCTTTAGACCTATTTTCCCGAAATTGGGGAAGTTAATAGAAAAGTAAAAGTTTCTCAATACCAAAAATTTATACCTTCCATAAATTATTTTAAAAGACGTCCAAAAACCCCACATTAAAATACATTCTGATGCAACTGCTTTTAGAGACATAGCTTGTTGTTAGTTTTTAATGACTTGAGATCAATATATTTGCTTTGAAATATTACAGAGTTACAAGAAATACTGGTAAAAAAAATATTGAAAAGCTAAATTCCAGTGGTTGCATAAAACATATTTTTTTAACCCTCTACTACATGATATTTTTAAGACCTTGTTTATAATGTAACCTGCATAGCCTTTTAAGTACTAAGAAATGCCACTTAAGGTGTTATGAAAGGTCAAATGCAACACTGATTTATATTGTCCCTATAAATTTTGTAAATTAAGTATATAAGTAAGTATAAGTATGTAAGTATATAATTTTGAATATCTAAAAATTACAAATTACATAGTAACATTTACTGTTTGTTGGATTAAAAGTACATCTGTGTGTGTTTAAATACACATGTGCACAAACAAATTGCTTGCAGTCTCTTGATTAAGGGTAGAAAATGGCTAGTAGAGCAGCAGTAGTCTTTTCATTCAAACCCAAATGCAAAACTTATATCCTGATAAAGACCTGAAATTCCTTGTTTCAGCAGTACAACAAACATGAACTTTGCTAATAAGGAAAATGAACTATTGAAGATTGAAATGTTAAAAAACCTGCTGGAAGAAATTAATAATTAAAAACTTATATTCCAATAACAACAACAAAACAAGCAAAAAGAACAGCAACAACAATTAGAAAACCCAAGCAAACAAAAACCAAAACAAAACAAAATAAACACCCCAAGGAAAGAAAGAAAACAAAAACAACACCAAAAAAACTCCAAAAACCAAAAAAACAAACAAAACTCTCACACCACAAAACCTATTCTGATGTTATGCTTCAAAGTTTTGGAAGGACTTAGTTTCTAGGGAACAACACATGGTAATTTTAAACAGCCCTCTCATAACCCCCCAAAACTACCTACAACTAGTAGTCAAACAACATAGGTACTCCATGAGAAAGAAGAACAAAAATTTCCAATTTGCCTAGCTGCCACAAAGCAATAGCAATACCTAAGTAATTTTTCTATACTTATGATTCTATGAAAAGAACTTGGGTTGTGACTCAAAGTGCAGGTTTAAAAGCTTAATAAATGTCCAATTTCTTAAGCTGCTTTTAGTAGTGTAGGACAGAGATGCAAATACAATTGCTATTTTCAGAAAAGGACATCTAAAAGTACAGAGATGTAAACCTGAGATGTAACAAGACTGTAGAAATTATAATTAAGCTTAAATTCACCTGACACATGGATAAAAATGACATCCACAAAGCATCATGACTTTTTAAAATCAAAGTCCTGCATACTAAATCCACTAATGCTTCCCACCGAGATTAGCTGGCATAGAGGTGAGAGTTTAGGTATACTATTTGCAGTTGTAAAAGGGCATTTGAGGAAGTGCAAATGGAAGGTTCTTATAGAGATTAGGAACTATTTCATAAAACGGCAGGCTTTTTCTGCATGTTTGCTTAAAATATAGTCAGTTGATGGTAAAAGTAAATGGTCAGTTCTGCCAGAGGAGAGAAGTCACTAATGGACTTCTTCAGTATCTAATCTGTTTCACTGAATCACAGAATGGGTAAGGCTGGAAGGGAGCACAGTGAGTCATCAGGCTCAACCTCCCTGCTCAAGCAGGGTCATCCCAGAGCACATTGCCCAGGAGAGTGTCCAGATATTGAATATTTCCAGCTCCTGAATATTTCCAGTGAGGGAGATTGCACAAGCTCTCTGAGTAATCCATTCCAGTGCCTGGTCACTGCACATTAAAGAAGTTCTTCCTCATGTTCAGGTGGAACTTCCGGTGCATCAGTTCCTGCCCATTGCCTCTTGTCCTATTGCTTGGCAGCGCCAAGAAGAGCCTGGATCCATCCTCTGATACCCTCCCTTCAAATACTTATAGACATTGATGAGATCCCCTCTCCAAGATCTTTTCTCAAGCCTGAACAAGCACAGTTCCCTCAGTCTTTCCTCTTAAGAGAAATGCTCCAGTGCCTTAATCATCTTTTTTGCCCTCCACTGGACCTGCTCCAGGAGCTTCATGTCTATTTTTCACTGAGGAGCCCAGAACTGGACACAGCACTCCAGGTGTGCCTCACTAGGGCTGAGCAGAGGGGCAGGATCACCTCTGCTGATCTGGTGGCAATGCTCTTCCTAATGTACCTCAGAACACTGTTGGCCTTCTTGGCCTAACAGGCACACTGCTGGACTCATGGACAGTTTGTTTTCCACCAGGACCCTCGGGTCCTTCCCCACAGAGCTGTCTCCCAGCAGGTCAGCCCCCAGCCTGTACTTGTCCCTGGGGTGATTTTTCCCCAATACAGGACCCTGCACCTGCCTTTGTTGAATTTCAAACTGTTCTCTGCCCATCTGTCCAACTTCTCAAGGTCCTCCTGAAGGCCTGGACAGCCCTCTGGCGTGTTGGCCACTCCTCCCAGCTTTGTGTCATCAGTGAACTTGCCAAGGAGGCATTTGCCTCTTCATCTGAGTCATTGATGAAGAAGTTAAACAATACTGGGCCCAGTATGGAATCTTGGAGGACACCATTAGCGAAAAACTTTCAATTAGATCCTGTGTCACTGATTATGACCCTCTGGGATCTGCCATTCAACCAGTTCTCAATCCACCTCACTGCCCACTCATGCCGTCAACAGTTCCTGATTTTGTCTAAGAGGATTTTGTGAGATTCAGTGTCAAAAGCCTTGCTGCAGCCAGGGTAGACAATATCCACTGCTCTCCCCTCCTTGATCCAGGTAGTTCTTTCACTGTAGAAGGCAATCTGTTTGGTCAAGCCTGATTTACCTTTAGCAATTTCATGCTGTATACTTCTAATCCAATACTTCTTTTCATACATATGAGTAGAGATGGCCTTCAGAATGAGGTGCTCCATCACCTTTCCAGGGATCGAAGTCAGGCTGACTGGTCAATAGTTCCCCATGTCCTCCTTCTTGCCATTTTTGAAGACCAGGGTGAGATTTGCTTTTTTCCAGTCCCCAGACACATCTCCTGATCACCACAACCTTGCAAAGATGACTGTGAGTGACCTCACTTCTGGACCTTCTGTGTCCAGAACCTCTCTCATGGACACATTCTGTCAGAGCCCATGGCCTTGGGAATGTCAAGTTTGCTTAGGTGTTGTTTAACTCAATTTTCCCTCACCAAGGGAGAATTTTCCTTCCAAGACTCCTTTACCCTGGTCTGTGTCAGAGAACCCTGAGGGCTGATCATGTCAGTGAAGATTGATGGAAAGAAGACATTTGATAACCCTGCTTTCTCTGCATCCCCTGTTACCAGGGTCACCCTCTGTTTACTAAAGGGATCACATTATCCTTTTGTTTTTCTTCTGTTAATGATCTATTATAAGAAGCCCTTCTTGTCCTGGACATCCTTGGCCAGATTTAATTGCAGATGGGCCTTGGCCTTCCTGATCTCATTTCTACTTACTCTGACAATTGCTGTATAATAATTCCAAGAGGCTGCTTCCATCCCTGCTTTCATATCCTGTATATTTCCTGTTTATGCTTGAGTAGTGACAGAAGTTCTTTATTCACGCACATCTCTTGTCCCCTCTGTCTGATTTCTCACTTGTTAGGATGCATCGTTCTTGTGCAGGGTTGGAAGCGATCCTTGGATATCAACCAACTCTCTTGGACCCCATTTCCCTGTGGTGTTTTTTTCCATGAGATTCTTCCAAGAACATCCCCAAGACCACTGAAGACATCCTTCCTGAAGTCAATGGCTATGATTTTACTTACTGCTCTGCTTCCTCCTCACCCAATATTGAACTTCACAGTCTCATGGTCACTGCAGCCAAGGCTGCTCCCAACCTTCATACCTCCAAAAAGGCCTTCCCAGTTCATTGGTATGAGGTTGATCAGTACACCATTCCTTGTGGGGTCCTCCAGTACCTGTGTCAGAAGGCTGCTGTCAATACTTATCAGGATGCTCCTGGACTGCTTTACCAAGTCTCTTGTCCAGCAGATGTCAGGGTAGTTAAAGTTATTGTCTGACAATATATTAGACAATATAGGCAAAACAAGGCAAGCAGTGAAATGACAAAGCTTGCTGATGATAGCTTACACAAAACAGTAATGAGGACAATTACCTGTGAAGAAATAAAGAAAGGTCCTGCAAAACCAAGTAAGCAGTAAAATGGAAGATTAAATACATTGTATTTTCTATGAAAATAAGTGAAAAGGCATCAGATGAAGATAGTAGGACTACAGTGAACAAAAGGAAATACTTCACTGAAATGTCCTTGCCATAAAATATTTAGAATACTAAAATTATATTTGGGCTTGAGAGGAAAAACAGACAATATCATGGATGAAAAAATCCATCACTAAATGCACTGGATTTAGGAAGTGTCTATACCACGAACTGTTAGGGAGTAAAAAAAAAACATTTTTAGAAGTATCATTATATAATTGTTTGCTTGCTTTTCCTTAGGTTGTACCCAATTAAATGAATCTTTATTATGCTTTATTATGCCTATCTACAACTATTCCCATATTCTTATAATCTAGGAATTACATACAGGAAATTTTTTGTTGAATGCAATGTTTGAAAATTAGATAAAAATATTATTAACATATCTGGATAAGGCTGGCTGAGTAGAGTCAGAAAAAATCAGTAGCGAATTGTGGCCAGAAATTTATCCTGTATTAGTAAACTGTTGGTTAGTGGTGTTGCACAGAATGAAGTGTTTAATTTTTTAAAAAACACAAAGCAGTATTTGTATTTAAGAATTCGAACTAATCATGAGACTTACATGGATTAAAATAATTTGCAGGGATTTTCACCATTTGTGTGAATCTCTGCATGTCATTCTTTCTGCAAAGTGAAGTTAGGATACACAAGGAATAGAACTGGGGGTAGGATCCAATTAAAGAAGTAATTTATATGATCCTGTCTAGTTAATGCACCACAAAACACAAAAAGAGAACAAGCACATGATGAGAAACACAGAGAAGAGTGGATAGAAAGGCAACAGAAATCATCAGAACAGTGAAAATACCACAAGAGTGTATACACTGAAATTTATAAAAATGAACAGTTCAGAAAGTAGAAATGTGTCATAGATTTAATTTCTGATTTTGACGTGCAGAAAGCAGACAAGCTTCACTTCCCCCATCCTCACAAAAGGGGGATTACATTCTATTTAATTAAAGAAACATATCAAGTGTCTTCTGAAACTCAAAACTACACAATGAAACTGTCCACAATCTCACTGAAGTTTGGGGGGGGGGGGGGGGGGGGTTTTTTTGTTTGTTTTTGTTTTGTTTTTTTCTTTTAAATAGCCAATAATAAGAAGAGCAAGAACTAAACCTATATTTTTCTTGGTAGAATGAACATGAAGGCATACATTTCATAGATAAGCTACTTTCATAGTTTGTCAAAATGAAACCTTCCTGAAATCTCTGTTATGGTAAATGGATCTTATTTCAACACATTTGTAATTCATGTTTCTAGACATAGTTAGGAGACTAACAATGGATTCAAATAATTCAGTATTCTGTCACCAATAGAGAAGAAATCACTGTTGGGCAGTTAGTCATGGAAAAATATCTCTATGCCATCTGTGACAAAAAAAAATCTCAGATGTGTCTGAAACACAGTGCTTACTGCTAGGAAAAGAGGATGAAATGTGGATCACGAACTCCAGACGGCTACCCCAGGCTGCACTAGTATCCCAAGTATTCAGGAACACAAGCCATAGTGCTTGAAGCAAGATAAATGTCAGGCTTTAAGCAAAAAGAAATCTGAAATACTCAGTGTCAGAGTGCAAATCCCACATTGTAAAATAAGATCATCAATGTGGAAAATTGAACAAGTCAGTCTACTTTGCTTCACATTCACTTTTTACCTACACTGCTACGTATCTTGGCATCTTATATACTCCTCTACTAAAACCTATCATTGCACTTCAGTCAATGTAACCTTCCTGAACTTTATTTTCTTATGCAATTAGATTGGAGTATGTCTGTTGTATTAATAAACAGATTTTGTCCTAATAGAAGGCAGAACTTTCAAGAGAACCTACTGATTTAAGAAGTTTCAAAGAATAGATAAAAATAAAACAGATACACCAAAAGAGAAAAATTTCCCTCAGATTTGGCCACAGCACAGCAACTGAGGGTGTGATACAGGATCTAACAGAAAAAGACTGCCCTGAGGTTAGTTCTGTCTTTTCAGAAGACTCAAATTTGACTGAAACAGAAGTTCAGCTTTCCCACATGATGCTGATAGAGGACTGCTTTGTACTATGTTTACATTACTGATTTCATTTCCTACAGCATTTTTTTCCTATTTACACCATGACTATTCACATTATTTCTTAATCCCCAAAATTTTGTCATCCAGTTTATGTTGAAAGAGTGTATAGGGAATATCTTGTAATTAATCTTTCCTGCATGTCCAAAAAGAAAGAAGTTTAAAAAGAAGTGTATATGAAAACAATTTTACACTTAAAATTCTCATATATAATTTTCCAGCAATTATAATATTCTATTGCTATATTATAAAAGTTCTTGTGAATCAAAATAAGTTCACAATTCTGCAAAATTTTATCTCAGAGAAAGGGGTTTCTTTGAAGGCTCTGCCACAAGTTTCTTTGTCTCATATTTTGTGCAGCTGTTTTTTACTCAATTATAGATGAAGACCTTCCAATTCAATTTGAATGCTGAAGATTGTTTCTCTACTTCTGTTTAGCTAGATAACTTTTTCCTCTTTACCATGGCTTTGACAAAGAAGTGCTACTGAGACAATATTGCACCATTTCCTGAAATTTTGAATGATTCTAAGTATTCATGCAACATGCCAACTATTAAAAGTATTAATTTGTGGTTCCTTTTTATGGTACTGATATGGGAAGTCTGAAAACAATCCATTGTTTATTTGTTTTACTTGGTAATTACACAAGAACCAAAGTCTGATTTCATATCTAAAGAAATTATTATGGTTTTCAAACAGTCCCTAAAATTATGATATGAAAATAATTCACTTACAATTTCTAAATATTCCATGTTTTTACTTAATAATGCTACACATACATTTGAAAATGCTACACGTACATTTGAAGAAGACCCAAACCAGTTTATACTATAGCGGATAACGGATGAAATATTAACTGTAGTGAGGCAGTGCTTGTATACATTCTGTCCTACCTAATCCCAATATTAAATATTTTAACTTTATAAGTAGTTTTATTTCATGGGATACTGGAAAAAAGATTTCAAAACAACAGTGAAAATTTATTTACTTTAAAATAGTCTTACAAATATTTAAATCTATTTTAACATTTAAATATTTATAATGTTATCCAGCTATTAAACCGTAAAATAACTCCATATGCAACATCTCAATGTAGAAGTAAACAAAGATTTTTTTATTATTACTCAAAAACTTCCTAGATTCCCTCAAATGGCCTATGCATAAATGAAGATCAGCTGTTAGTTCCTGTAATAACATAAACTTAAAATATTACTCAGCTAAAAATTGATAAATACCGATGCATTAAAAAATTAATTTGTCTATTTCTATCACTAAAAATGATGTGGCATAGTCAGTTCTATTCCAGTGAGAAAGGAGGTGTCCTTCTAGCTTGCACTGTAAGCAAGTATACTATTTTGGGGGACAATGGGGAAAGGGCATTGGGTGATGACATCCCATAACCTTTTGTTCCTCATAGTCCATGTTGTAATTGGAACAATTTTAAAAATGCCTGCCAGAATCAGACCCAAATGTCACTTAGATTTAAGAATGTCTTTATGATTTTTAATGGGATGAGGCATGGATACCTCCACTACCTCTTGTTAGTTCAGTCTGAGAAGCACAGAGGCAGGTATTTAGGCATCAAAACCTTTAAGTAGTATATTATTTTAGTGTTAGTAAGTACTGCTGTCAAGTACAATATCAAGTAATTAACTCCAGCATAAGCACATCTGTAAAGTGAAACAATAAAATATACTATACCCATATTATCTCTATGTACTTCATTGGGTTTTAGTGGTTTTACTTTGAAAAAAGATTTACAAGTTCCTGAGAAATGTCCGTTAGCAGCTGGAGCACCAAAAGAATGCTATTCCTTGTGCTATTCAATTGCATCTTATGAATTGTCTCAAATGAGTGTAATTTGTGCCTTTCAAGATTGCTCCATGATGAAAACTAAAACAAGGGTAGTGGGAATGATCAGGAGATTCAGTTCAAAAATCAAACTGCTGGATCTAATGTAAAATGCTCATGTATTTGTACCTTTCATATAAGCAGAAATTACAAGACCTAAACACATAATAAATACATGTATAAATAAATACAGTATCAGCCTCAGCTAGGTGTCTAAGTGGATAGTGGAATTTGTGAGGTGAAAGAGGTCAAGTTGAAGTAATTCAGTTGATCTAGTCAAGAGATGAACAAGCAAGTTAGGCATACATTCTAAAGAACTCGTGAAATAACTTAAACTGAAATTTCCTTTGACCCTGACTTCTATAAATCATCATTAGCTTAAGTATTTCTAAAAATTCTCCGAAAAGGGAAAATTATTTGCAATTTTTTTGATTCTAGTAAATAATTCAGTGTTATGTCACTGCTCTGCAGTGTTCTAATGCAAATACTTAGTTTACCTCATTGGACTTTCTCTCAACTTCCAATTCATAAATTTCAAAACTTAAATTGGAGAACAGCTGCCAATCCAAAATACTACCCATTTATGCATCTGTTTTCAGCACTTACCATCATTACTAGAAAGGACTTAGTGCAGTTTTAAAAACAACAAAAATAGCAACTGCTTAAAGCCTGACTTGTCCTTGATACCCTTTCCATTTTATTTTTTGACCGTTGGCCAGTTTCTGACACATCTAATGAACACATCCTCATAGGGATCAAAGTGAAGGCAACTTATATTAAAAAAATATCCCATTCTCTGGATTGGTGGTGAGGTGGTGCTGGAGAATCCCACAAAATAAACCCACATCAAAACAAAAGGAGAAAAAACAGGCATTCCCCGCCACGACCACCACCACGGAGCACCTATCCATCCAATGCTTGCTGCATTCGAGTGCTATTTAGTGAACTAACGTAAAGTACCATTGTAGGGCAAGCGAGAAATAGATTCAATATCTAGGCATACAATCACAGAGTTGATTATATGGAGATGCTGTTGTGAATGTTCACCCTTTCTGTACCCTTCTACCTATTTATATTCAATTAATTTTATTCTTGCAGAACTATAGCTTCTAAGAATAAATGTAACTCATGAATAAAAGAAGACATAGCATATAAGAATAGACAATAATCCTCTGCCTTCTGCAAACTAAAGCTGTTGCAAGCAAAATTAATTTGACCAGGAAAGAATCATGTAAATAAAAGAATAAACAACTTGAGCTCTGCAAGTCAGAGGTCAGATCTAAAACTCATCCTTTTCCACTCAAATATGGTTCTTGTTTTGCTGTAGCAAATTATTAAACTTGTTTATACCAAACATTCTCTTATCCTTCAACAGCCTGAATGTGGAAATCCTTAATGATTAGCAAGCTGCAAAGTACTAAGATCTTCCCATCATAGTCCACTAGATCTGAATATCAAGAGTGCACAAGTGCACTTGTACCATGCCACTATGGAGCTTTACTTTACACTACAGCAAAGTTATGGAAAGAAAAAAACGCCAGGAAGTCAAACTGTGCAGGTATATTTGCAATATGCTCATTCACTCCATCTGTCGATTCTCAGCAACATCAGCTCCATTTCTAATACACACAGTCCCCTGGTTTAACTTTTGCCACTCCTCTCTGTGAGGTATAATCATACTTTCTATTATCTAGTTTTGGTGCTACACAGAAACCATGCAATGTAAAAAGTTCTTGTAAGAAAGACATGTTAAAAGTAATGGAAAAATAACAAATATAACTAATTCTGTAATAATACCAAAATCCATATATATGTAGATATACATTGTACTTTAGCTTTTTTTGTTCATGCTCTATAAAAACTGTATGTTTTTCCAGAAGTATCAAATAGCAACAGATGGTTTATATAGTGCATTATGCACTTTAAAACCATAAAGAACAACATTATTAGGTTTTCCTTGTCTTGGCTAAAAACTTAGCAGTAATTCAAGTTGTTCTCTTGCAGTGTTGTTTTTTTTTTTTGTATGTTATAATAGGCATTAATTTTCAAAGACTGTAGGATGTATTATTTTTTTTACTCATTCATCTTTAAAGAATCACAGAATTATTTCATTTTAATAGTTGTCAGTATTAAATAACAGAAAATAAGAGTAAAGTTTTATGCCAAAACTCAATTGCTGTAATACACATCAAACAAAATGTGTGCAGTTTCATGTAACATAAGACCTTTAAGAGAATTTTATTTTTTTTTACAATTCACCTTATATTTTCCTATATATTTTAAAACCAACACAACTGGAAATAGAATGCATCCACTAATATGAAAGAAAAACATTTAATAATATTGGCCTAATTTTTGGTGCACCATTACATTTGCTTCCAATGATATATCATTACCTTTGTAGTTAACCTTGAAACCAATTGAGCCCACACTTTCATCCGTTTGAAGGTGCAACCACATCTGATTGCTCATGCTCACAATTAAGTCTGGTACAAAGCTCCCGGTTAACCTACAGATAGAAGAAAATTTCTGTAAAGCCATTAAGCATTAAGTAAGGAGATTTTATTTTTCTTTTTGTAACAAATCTAAATAACTATCAAGCTTGTTTTTAATGTTTGCTTTTAAATTCATTGCATTCAGTTCACACTAAATTAGTTATTTACTGGCTGGCTAGCCAAGACAAGTCTCACATTTCCAATAACTGGAAATCTGATAGTAGTCTATAAACACATGCAACTACTGCTTATGTTGTATTGAAATATTTCATCTCACGTTCAGTTGCTGCTCCAGAAAGACATGCAATCCTTAACCTTATCTGACAATCCATTGTCCATTACTCAAGTACATGAAGGCATATCAATGACACAGAAGCCCATAATGAGGCATTACAGTGATTCTTTGATTTTTCTTGTATGCAACTACCCACTTTGAAATACATGCCTTGTATATTTAAAAGAAAGCTGTTATTTTTAAGTAGCAACATTATTATGAAGGTCCGTGTGCTCCCTGCACTCTCTCACCTCCTCTCATCGTCTCTTCTACAACAAAGGAAGAACAGCCTGACAAGATTGTCTATTCCTTCATTAAGAAAACTAACCAATGTCACAACTTTAAAACCTTTTACTGCCCCAGGGTTCTGATTAATAGAAAGAACTAGACTTGTTTTTGGGTCTTTTTTGTATTTTTTTTTTAGATTTTAATATTGTTTGCAAAAATTTGCAAATCTGTGCAATTCTAAATGTTGATTCTATTTATTGAAAGAACAGTGCAATAGCAATAAGGAAATGCTGTGAAAGCTGCAGTTTTAACTTATATTGCATTTTCTTCCCAAAATTTTGTCTCACATTTGGTTATAGTTTATTATCTAAAATGAAATGCTGTAAAGTTTCCAGATATTTTTCATTATTTCAAAGTGGATCACAAGCACAATACTGTATAGCAGTGAAAACTGTTCATTTTTTGAAGTTCTAACCGTGCTTTAAAGCTAGCTGAAACTTAAAATGGACTATTTTAAATGTATTTTACAGTTAATTTTAGTTCTTCCCTCTGGTCTTTTTTAGCTTCCTTCTGCATTAAATAGTCTGCTGTGGGAAAAAAAACATGTCTGTTTCCCACATCTGTGTTCACAGATGGAGCTACTAGAAAGACTCTTGCCAGAACTGAACTAGTAAATTCCTGGCCAAAACAACATATTAACTGCTCATTCCTGCACTAAGGGAAAGTGTCTTCAGCGAGTTCAGTCTTTGCCAAATTAATAGATTAACAGGATGTTTCTGAGAAACAACACTGATGTAATGGCGAACAGAGTTTTGTAATTGTCACTGTTGACTGACAGTATGTAGTTTGAATATTAAGGGCACTGAGAGTATTAATCTCTGTTATGTCAGACTGAAAAATTTCTATGATAAACATCCATCAAAATGTTCAGCATTTCCATTTTCTGAAATTAATTATAAATACAATTTTTCATCCATAGTTTTAACAAGAAATACTTTCCAATTAAATAGTACAGGAGGAAAAAAAATGAAAATACATTTTAAAAAAAGAATAAATCAAGAGAACACAAAAATCATTTGTTGCTCTTTTGTTTAAGTCCTTAGGGATCTCTGTAAAACATTTAGGAATGGGCCACAGAGCAATAAGATCCAGAAAAAACATTATTATATGAAGGAAGCTATTTAAGAAAATAATGAGAGTCTGCAGTTGAGAATTATTCTTTCTGTCCTTCTGGGGGTTTGTGTAGTTTCCTCTACCCTGGATTCAGTATCTAGATTTCTCTCCTGGAAGTACATGTTCCCTTTTAAGAGCTGAATAGTGAACACCAACAGCAGTAGACATGGAAGTACGTGATTATGATGTCTCCCTTTTTATTAAACAGCTTAACAGTTACAACACTCAGCAGGAAGCTTTCCACTTCTTCTTCTACAATTCCAGAACTACTCCTCCCACATACTAGTGACATATATTTTCCCCCTGAGAGAGTACACTGAAGACTAGGTTTGAGGATATTCAGAGGATTGTAACACTCTCCATTTGCTGAAGGCAATCTGTAATATGAGATTGGACAGATGCATTTCAGGACTTCTACACTGGATTTTCAAAAGGCATGCTACAGGAACCAGTGCCTAGATGGATATTGCATTAAAAGTCACCTGCAGCACTTGTTAGACCAAGCTGCTGAAAACAAACTTCCAAACATCCTGAAAAACTGCTGTGACTGGTATATGGAGGAGAACCCACCATTTTTTTGCCTTCTTCCCCTCTCTCCATTGGTAATAACACTTAACACTGTTTCACCTTGCATTTTAGTTCCATAGGAAAGCACTAAGAATGCCTTCATACTAGTCACCTTTTTAAACACACTAAAAATATTATAGCAATCAGGTTTAAGTTAATTTGGGTGCCAGGCTCGCCAGGCTGGAGTAGACTGTCACATTACTGGGTGCATGGATATACAGGCTCAGAATTACAGGCACCCAGGGAAATTTAATGGCAAGTACTGAAAAGGCTTTGGAGTTTGGCTACTTCTGTGATTAACATCAGCAGAATAGGAACAATCAGGACTGCAATTATCATTTTAGGAAGCATAATTCTATTGAAATGCCACTTCAGTTTTTCTTCTGAACCTTCCTATCAAGAAGTGCCCAGTAAAACTAGCAGATTAAACACTTGGATAGGTTTCCTGATAACTCTGATAAATTGGAAGATAAATATTTTCATATTATTAACATGTAAACTAGACATCTCTAAACCAATAAATATGGTTCAGCAATTTTCTGGGGGAAAAAAATAATTTAAAATTTAAAATCCACAAAATTAAATGATACAACAGCTGATTTATTTGCTATGCATCATATCTCAGACAAAGTCTGCATGGCTCACAAGAGAAAAGATTTACATGGTTTTTACAGTACTCCATTATCTTCCATCTTCCATGTAATTTTTTTAATGCATTAAATCCTAATAACTTCACCATTGATACTTCTGAACATAGAACAATGATTCTGCTGGTAAAGAAAATAATATACTTGTGGCTTATTGTATAATGTTACTTAATATTAAACCCCCATATATTAATAGGGTATTTTTTTTGCTTTTCCAGGATCTTCATAGTGATAATTCTTTAAAATTATTTACCTATTTACAGAACAGATTCTCTTACTGTATGTTAACACTTTACAATTCTAATTAACATTTTTAATTTAAAAAAATTACTAAGGATTCTTTATATTTGTGACAATTTTAATAGTGTAAGTCCATCATTTCTCCCCAACCTAAGTTACATCAGAAATACTTATATGAAATGCTAACATCTTCAATGAAATAAAATCTGAGCAGACTGTTCTACCATGTTACTCAAAATTTAAAATATAATTGCACTTTTCTTTAATGCATTACTGTAATTTAGTAACAATAATTTAATTAAATTTAATAAGAACTTATGAATTGATACGTAATAAAGGTTCTTTCCACATGAGAGAATATTCCATATAGTTTACCAGTTTAATAGCTGAAACTGAATTCTAGCATTATCAGCAATATTTTTTGAATGATTAGAACAGCTTAAAGAGTAGAAATTACAGTACTTCCACGTGTCTTAAATTTATTAGTGTTAGCAATTAACTCATCTACAATCCACTAAGAGACTGCATTATCCTAAAGCAATTGGACCATAAATACCTGGCCAAATGCTGGTCTTTTCACAGATAATAATCCTAGAATCAGATATTTCCGTTGGAAAAGACCTAAAGATCATCAACTACAACTGTTAAACCAACACTGCTGAGTCCACCACTAAAAACCATGTCTTTAAACATCACATCTACACATCTGAACACCTCCAGGGATGTTGATTTCCCTATCACCCTGGGCAGGCTCTTCCAGTACTTGGCATTGGAACAATGTCCAATCCTTCTGACATTAGCCAGAAAAACAGAAATCCAAAGAGAGTGTTTCTCCCCCATAAACAAGAACTGGTGACAACAGATAGGGAGAAGGCTGAGGTACTTCAGTGAGTTCTTTGCCTCAGTCTTCATTGGCTGTCAGGCTTCCCACTTCTCTCAAGTCCTCAATCCCCCACATGGGATTTGGTGGAGAGAGGTCACTCGCGCTGTGAGCAAAGAGCAGGTTCAAGAGCACTTGATGAAACTGAAAAGTCACAAGTCTAGGGGGCCTGATGACGTGCATCCAAGGATCATATGGACACTAGCTGATGTTGCTGTCAGGTAACTCTACATCACTTGAAAAGTCATGGCAGTCACATGGTTAAGGAAGGAGGAAAATATTGCTCCTGAGAGAAAGGAAGAAACAAGGAGCTATGGACCCATGAACTTCGACTCTGTGTTTACTCTCCACCACATCGACATGGATGTCCAACTTGGTGTCATCCGCAAAGTGACTGAGGGTGCACTCAAACCTCTTGTCCAGACCATTGATAAAGATATTAAACAAAATAGAACAAAACCAGAAAGGATAGAATGATTTAAAAACCAATTAAAAACAGAAGGTCAGATAATCTATCCTCTGGAGGATAAATCTAAAGGGTAATACATTAGAAAAATCTGTAAATCTTCAAAAAACAATGTATGTTTGGTTCAAAGTTTTGCAATTGCTGATATTAATGAGGTAAAATTAGGACAGAAAAAGAGGCAAACCTCGGATTTAGTGTACAAAAATGAAACTAACTCCTGATATCACTCATATGGTGAATAATGGACAACTACAATATGTAAAATTGTTTTAATATATTTCCAATAAATATACTTCAGGGAATATCATTCTAAAGGATCTTAATTTTGTCATTATTTTGTTTTATGATTAAATATATTTTTACTATACTTGTATCACATTCTTATCAGTGTTTCAATTATTAACTCATTTGAACTAATTATAACATCAGATATTTACTGAAAGGTCAGTTTATTTAAAATTAACAGCTAAATATTATTTTGCCTTTAAAAATATTTTCTAAATAGCAGATAATCCCTTACAGGCAAATTATTTTTAGATTTGAGAAAGTAAATGCGATGTACTTTAAAAGACATTCATTTCTCCTACATGATACTGATTTATTCAGACTAGAACCAGAGTTACATAAAATGATGAATTATAAGGCCTAATTACAGTCTTCTGCATATTTTCAAGTGACTGTTGAACAAACAGAATCACTGACTTATAACACTCTTGAAAATTTTACAAACTAATAGAATTCTGAGTTTGTCTTCTTGAGACTATTGTTAGTATTATTGCCACAAGCTAAGTATTTGAGAAATATTGATTTTGAAGCTCATCAATGATTGTTAAGAGTATTATATATCTATATATCTGGGCTCACACAGTCTAGAAAAATGTCCCTGAATGATAAAAATCTATTCAATACTCAATGCTGGCTTGCAATATGTGGTTTAGGTAGCACTCTATTCAGCCTTTCTCTGTGGTAATTTTCTTCACTATGTTAAGTTGCTCTTCTGAGTTACCTATAGTTGTCAATAAGCAAATTAAGGTCAAGATGCTATAGCACATTTTTTTATCATGCTAACCTTGCTAGGAGATAGTAAAATTTGTGCACAAATTGTCCATATATCTATTTTCAATTATATTCTTATACACTTTTAACTTGAGAAAAAAGAGAGCACAATAGTTCCTAAAATTCACATGTCTGAACATAAGTGTCCACACCATGCCTTTCAAACTTTGATTTGAGCTATTTTTTTTTTTTTGTGATGTCTAGTCATCTCTTTCTGACTTCAGAACAGTAAACATATAACAATATATTAAAACTGTCACCTTTAGTAATTTTAGAAGCTCAGTTAGTTTCTGTTCAGATTTACCTTAATCTAATAGTTATTCAGTCTCATCAAAACACATTAATAACATTTTTCAGTGTACAAAAACTGTAAATGCAAAAGACTTACACTTGAAGTACAGTTTTAGGATCACCCACTTCTCCTCCATCACCAATTGTCAGTGTGTCATAGCCAATCTCAAGATCAAATTCTTCAAAATTTATCTGAATAACCTACAAAATAAAATAAGTAATTATATTTTAGAAATAAATAAATGTACTTGAGAGATGAGTCTGTAAATTAAGCTTTTTGGCAGTAAATAAAAGCAACTTTCCAATTAATGATCGCACATAAGTTTAGCATATTTCACAATAAATTAGTGTAATTAACCCCATGGTTTTGGTTCACGAAATGTGAATTGTAATAACTTTTATCATCACTCTGCTGACCTCCTCAAAGCACCATGATTTCACTTATTTATGTAGTTGTTGTATGTTTATTACAGTTGTGGGTAATCACATTACATTTTCATTAATATACACTCAAAGGGCAAGATAACTAATTGCATTTTGTGCAACACCACTGTCTTCAAATACCAACTAAATAATTGTACATCCCTGAGTAAATGCAGTGAAGGTGAACAATATAATTTACTCTGGATATCTATAATGTGGCTCAAGTAGAATGAAGAGGCATCAAAGGTAAAAGTAATTTTCTTAATTTCTGAAGTTGAGTAAAATACAACTATCAGAATTATGACCATTTTTAATATCCTAAATTAAATTGTTCTATGCATATTTCTGCTGAAGGAAAAAAAAATTCAACACCATTTGAAGAAAATAATGAAGAGAAAAGAAAAATGAAAAAAGAAGAGAAGAGAAGAGAAAAGAAAAATGAAAAAAGAAGAGAAGAGAAGAGAAGA
>WBMY01009319.1:229270-243138 GCA_013397315.1 Donacobius atricapilla
TTTTGTTCTCCCTTTAGTGTGTGTCAATAAATCTAACTGTTTCTATCTTTACATTAAGCCTGTTTTGCCTTTCTTCTAATCCTATTCCATAGTAGGAAGATAGACCACTACATTACATTTAACAAAACAAATTCAGTGAATGTGAAACCTCTACATCTTTTGGTGTTTCCGCCTGGTTGCTAACTTTAACCCATTACAATGTAACATGAAAAAGTAATTAAAACTGATTTTTTGTTCAAAGCATAGGCTTCAGCTTCAATCTTTCCACTTGTCTCTAGGGTATCTCCAAATTATTGATGATTTTATTGTAATTTGTCTGCTCAGATATAATATCTCACTTTTCTACAATCTGAAATTCTTTTCTATGCTAGACATATTTTTTTAAAATTTTAATCAAAAGAGATGTACATTTAAAATGTTTATATTTTTTTCTCCATGAATATTTTTCAGAAAAGGATCTTTAATGACAAGATTTTTGTCTCACTCTCTTTGTAACTCACTTAAAACTGTGATAACAGGATAGGTATTACATTGAAAATTGTAGTTCTACAAAGCCACATAGCTTAGTCTGCATCTGTCTTATATATCATATCAAAAATGTCACATTTTTAAGACAATAAGAAGCAATGATTTCATGAATGACTTCGAAAATATTAGAATATAGGAAAAATTAAATATGTTATAGCAACTGGCTATAAGTAATTTTAAATATTAACATTTTATAATCCTATTCTTGTGAGTCTATTACCAGGATTTCTTCTTAGAAGTTTCTGATTCAGCTGAAAATTAGAAAATGATTCATCTTTGTGCAAAAGTGACACTAGTAAATCAAAATCAGAAACGGCAGTCACCAAATAGAAGTATACTTTATGTATAGTAAAAAATATAATATTATTTCTTGAGACAGTAATTAATTCTTTTTCCGAAGCTGGAAGAGAGTTAAAACCAATTGCTGATGGATACTCCAAATATTCTATAGTGTCCATGAGGTATTTCATAACTCCAGGTCATTTAAAGGTAAATGAGTTGTATGTAACAGTTAATACACAACCCATTTCAAACTTAGATTTAACATAACCTTACAGGATTTACAGCACAAACTTTGGAATTGGTAAAGTAAATTTGGCATTTATTTAACAAATGTGCTTGTCAACTGATATTGGAGACATTTTGTTTTAAGGGAATTTGCACAAATTGAGCAAAAGTAACATGTAGAAACAGCAGAGCTGTCAATATCCAACAGGAATCTAATTTAATACACATGTACTTTACATATTCCGACTGTAAAAGCCTTTACATATTCCTACTGTAAAAATAAACCCTGTATACTTCTTGGAAATTCATCCTTTGACATGCAAAGTACACACATAGTGTTCAATACAAAATGTACTTCAAATCCTTCTTAATATGCAAGAAAATAAGTAGCCTCAAGGTTATGTTTTCAGAGTCCTTGTTTTACAACATCTGCTTTAGTTTGATCACACTCAAAGTCAGCCAGACTTGCAGTGCTTATTGTATTGACTATTCCCTTTAGAATAATGAAAAGGTTTTTTGATGATAGCAGCATTTAAAGTTGATTGTGATGGAACCTTTCAAAATAAAACCTGAAATTTGGGTAAGATGAGTAAAAAACTTAAAACTTTTTGATGAACTTTCAAAAAATTCTGCTTTTACCAGTTATCTGTCTTTATTTCTGAAAAATCTATAAATGGCAAACCAAAGTTCAGTAGCATCCTTGAATCAGTTTAATATTAGAGTGAAACCTTAGAGTAATTCTACTTTTTAGTCTGTTGTTCATTACAATAAACTCTTCAGGGAAAACTGTGATGATTTATTGCTATATTCTACATATTTTTAAATCAGACCAGCATTAAATAGCAGAGTAGCAAGTGTGCTATTGATCTGCTTAGTAGATGCATAGCAGTCAGAAGCATTGGGGCAAGTATTTTTCTTGATCTATACATTCCAGTAAAGTCTATTCCAGTTTCCCAGAGAAAGATTAAAGCATTAATATAAATGAAATACAATCCATGGGTTTTTTTGATGAATACAAACATTGATCATGTTAGAATATATTTATGTATTTATTGCGTTTATCCACTGCCCCACAGTCTCTTTCAAAGCTGAATAAAAAAAAAATGAAGGATAAAAAATATTTTCAAATGACAAGGTATAACATCAGGGAATCATATTACTAACAAAAATATTTCATCAATGATTTGCCTGAGCTATAGGATTCTCGATGAAAGGGTTATAATACCAAAAGTTGGTTCTGGAAGGAAGAAGAAGAAAATTTCAAAGATTCCATCTCAGTTTGCCACCAGTATTGAGCTATCATTTCACACATAATGAGTCAATTAATGATATAAGACATGTATCTGTATGGCTTCAGAACTGAGAAGAATATTTTAAAATTAGGGAATATAATAATTACTATCTTTTAGAAATTACTAATTACTATTTTTTAGAAAAAGTTACTCAGTAGTCCCTAAAAGTTTTGTGTCTTTATAGTAGCATTTGTGAGAAATTCAGCAGGTATCAGACTGCTACAATTGTTCTGCTATAGGCTAATAATAGCTTGAATTTTGTTCCAGAGGGTATTATTAAATACATCCATATGCACTACTACTATGAGGAAAAAGGAATCTTGCATTTTCTCTTCCTCTATATACACACTGTATAAAAAAACCAAACTATTCAAAATAAAATATGCTGACCTGTGCACTCTTTATTCCCTAGGAAAAAAAAAATAATAAAAGGTAGCTAAACAGAAGGCAACAGTCTCTCTACATCCTGGGCTGCTCTTCCTATTTATAAACCCAAAAGCAAAGAACAAGTTTGAATACCTGACGTAAAGTGAAATTATAAACCCAGATACAAATAGTAATAAGAGGCAGTAACACTAATAAGTATTATCCAGTCTCTACAGGGAAAAAATAATAAAAAAATAAGTCTTATTTGAAAAATAATTTTCTGAAAGTTATAATTATGTGCTCTGGTCTCCAATTATTTTGTAAGAACTTTTTAAAGGAATAATTGTGAGCAGAGATCTAATTTCTAAAAAATTTCAGTAGATGTACCTTCTTTCTGTGCCTTGTAATATATCCTTTATAACCCACTCCTTGGCCAAAACACCCACTCAGAAGTAAAATGGGAAAAGGTTTTATTGAATAGGTAATGACTACCTTGAGAACTTCCTACATCTTTTCAGAGAGCATGCTCAGAAGGATGTGTTCCAGACAGCACATTTTCCAGACACTTGTTAAATATATATGTCTAGTTCTTGATGAAATTAGCTCCCCGAAGATTTTTCAAGGAAAGAATTGTTCCAGGTGAAGTACTCAACTTTTAAAAATTTTAAAACATACAAAGCTGAATGGTGTGTAACAGAGGCAAGTATATGTTCCTCAGAACTGCTTCTGAAGGGGAAGAGTAAAGATACGAAGTTGCACATACTTCTATATGTGCATCTGTTATCTGGAGTCTTCCAATGCAAATGTAACTCCAAAAATATTGTCAGATGTATAGTAACATTTTCACTCTATAAAATGGGACATTCTACCATTAAAATAATGATGATGTTTCTAAAGGTATAATGAATCTTTTCTCCTTACAAGGTAGTTAAGTATTAAGTTAAGATACAGCTTAAATGAGCTATATATTAGATAATATTAGGAATAAATATGAATTAAAATACCTTTCCAAGAATGTAACATATCTAAGAACTGTTGTGTAACATAACAATAGTTTAACTGGTTCTTTTGCGGTTGTATATTATATGAAGAGAACATAATTCAAAATGAAACAGCCTAAATCATAGAGCACCTGTGTCCCTTCAAAATTAGTTAAATCTTTAGGTATCAGGATGAGAAAAGTGAAGCGGGGAAAAAGACAGAAGAAAACTTGGAGATTCACAGAACATTAGAGAAAACCCAGCTAGAAGACAAATGCTCATTATTATTACAGGGGATAAATTCTTACTCGTTGGAATGGATAGTCACTTCGAGCCCCCCTCTTGGAAATAGAATTCACCATATTTAAGTGTAGGCATCTACAGCGCAAACAACTATATTTGATGTAGGCTTCTTCAAAAAAAGTGAAAAAAACCTGCCTAGAGTGTAATCTCTTTTATCAAAAGGTAGATCATTCACACTAGATCAACTACGGTTTAGAATTACCTATCACTCTTGTCTAGAAAGTGAGATTAGGCATTTATATGTGGACAGCCTATTCTGAGGACTACTGAAAAGTATTTAAATCACAGACATTTATTATATTATTATATCATTTAGAATCTTTTACTTTGGAGGGCCAGGAGTTAAAAACAAATGGTTAATCCTACCTTGTCCTGAGAATAATTGCATTAAATTAACAGCATAAAGAGATTATGTTTTTATTTTTCATATTATAGTTTTCTGTTTGCAAAGAAAAATGACATATTTTGCTGACTTGCATTCACAATAAGAGTTTCTTAGATTGATTATTAGGAGCAATACATCATTCTACAGTACTTTCAATATTTCCACAAAGGGAAATGAATAAGTGCAAATAAATCATTAAGCACACACATTTTCCTTTACTGAAGTTTCTGTTTATTATGTTCCAAACAATGAAAACTGTTAGATAACTTTTATCTTGTGAGACAGAATATTAACCTCTAGGCAATTATTTCAGATTGGACTTTTTTTTTTCATACATTAGCTATCTTAATATTTGTAAAAGCTGTCACATTCTACTTGTAAAAATTACTAGTAGCTGTACTTAAAATTAAGTTAATTTCACTTATTTTTATTCAGCTACTCCAAAAGAAGATAAAAATTTTGATCTAGACATTGAAAGAAACAGCTCGTTAGTAACTAACTTTAACTTGGTGTAGGAATAGCATTTGTTACCTAGACGATAGTAAGAAAATAAACGTTAGAACTTGAACATTCTGGGCACCTCTCTAGTGCCAGCATATTGGTTATTGGTCTACAAAATATCTATTTCTGCAGACATTATCTCGCAAAAACCCATGGTATGAATGATCCTAACATACTAGCAACAGCAAGAGATCCACCTCACTGAAAATATTCACAAGTACCTATTTTCTCCATATTTCACTCTTTAGCAAGAAAAAAACTACCTAAGGACTCCTAACGATGTCTGGTTGCCTTTGTTGCTTGTAGGATTGAAATTAGGCAAGGCAAAAAAACACATCCTGTTTGTATCTGAGTGTCCTCATATGCCCTCAGGATCGTTAATTGCTTTTGTGCTGAGGATGTCTGAATACTTCCCAGTAAGTAATGATGCACATTTCTATCTGATGGTACAGGCCAAGGAAATGCTCCTGTCTGATTGATTGGCTTTATCACCATAAGCTTCCACAGAATCACAAGTCCCTCCATCAAAATAATTGTGTTATCATGCATTTGATTATAGAAGAATAGTTTCAGAAGGAAAATATATTGAATTAATAATTTAGTATAAGACTTAACTATCATTTTATTTAAATTATTTATACTAGGTATAATTTTATGTAATATTACTGCTACCATGGAGCAGCTAATCCTGGAAAATTAAGGACAAGAAAATAATCAGGAGTATTCAGCTTTATATGTATATGGCTTTGCCAAGGGGAAGTCATGCTTGACAAACTTTGATAGACTTCTATAATTAAATTTCTCACCTGGTGGCCAAGAGAAAAGCAGTGGATATTGTCTGCCTGGGCTTCAGGTAGGCCTTTGGCATTGTCAAGATATTAACAGACATGCTGTTGATGTGTTGGTTAGAGACAGCCAGGTTGATTGAAAACAGGATTAAAGTCTGGGTGGAGAGGATGATTATCTGTCACACGAAGTCTGGTTAGGGGCAAGTAACTCATGC
Source organism: Donacobius atricapilla (assembly GCA_013397315.1). Lineage (NCBI taxonomy): Eukaryota > Metazoa > Chordata > Aves > Passeriformes > Mimidae > Donacobius > Donacobius atricapilla. Next base: position 235,136 of record WBMY01009319.1, read on the forward strand.
TGTATCTCAGGGGTCAATATTGAGACAAATCTTCCTTTACTTCTTTATAGGTTATCTGGATGATGGAGCAGACTGTACTCTCAGCAAGTTTGCCACAACAGTGAGAAAGGATTAGTGGGTAATAGGCCAGAAGGTCATGCTGCCATGAAGAGGGACATCAACAGGCTGGAGAAATGGACCATTAAGTACCTCACAAAGTTCAACAAAGGGAAGTGCAAAGTCAAGTCTCCAGCAGGAACTACCCCACACACTGGTACATAGTGGGGGCCATCCAGCTGGAAAGCTGCTTTGCAGAATTTCAGATTTTTTTTTTTTTTTAATTTCACTGATACAGAAATGAAGATGCTCTAGATAGTCTGAAAGTAAGTATGACTGGCCAGGTCCATTATAAAGAGATGGTAATAGGCATAAACAGGAAAAACTAATTTATAAAACCACAATGAAAAAATCACACTCAACTTTCCCTCACAAAACTAAGCTCAGTGTCAGAGTTTACAGAAAGGAAAAAAATATTGTTCTGAAATACCAAAATGATCATAGGAAGGGACTGAGGACTTCAAATTAACTTGCCCCTGCTTTGGTTCTTCCTTTCAGTAGTTACTCAGAAAAGATATCCTTGCACCCAGCATAGAAATCTGCCCTTTTTAATCCCCCAAAGGGCAAGCCATCTGTTCCAAAAGAAAGCAGAGAGGTCATTAGCTGATGTCAGCCTAACCTGATGGGCAGCCACACATCCCAAAAGGGATGGAAACATGGGAATTATACTGTGACTTAAGTCTCAGTGCAAACCTTCAGTCTGAACTCTGAATGTGTATTGGGTTTACAAGGTAAGATTTTGGGAGCAGAGGTATTGCAGGGTGATGGGAAGGTGCTGATTTAGATTTGTTCTATTTTAACTATTCTTTTCTGATCTAATTGGCAGTTAATTTTATTAATTTCTCCAAGTTGAGTCTGCTTTGCATATGAGAGTAACTACTGAGTGATCTCCCTGTCCTTATCTTCATCTGTGAGCTTTTCCTGCCCTTGTCCAATTGAAGAGGGAACATTACAGATCAGCCTGGAGGGCATCTGGCAGCCAAGATTAGCTGCCAAGATAGAATGGTATCACAGCCTTTGAAGAAGAGCCTTTATAGAAAACAGAGAAATAAACAAACAACTATCAGCTCTATTTCCCAGTCTAATATCACAAAAAAAGGTATATATTGAGCAGAACAATTTCCTGGAAAGATCATTCACAAGAGCAACCAAGTGAACTCAACCATGGAGAAAAGCGACAAGTCTCTGTGCCAAAAATTCATCAAACAAAAAAGACTGAGACATCTCAAATGCTCACTGTGCAAGCACTGGAAATTTGCTATCAGAGTCTCTTAGTCATATACATATATCTTTTTAAAAGTTCTAGCTTGGGTGTGGATATTCATGATAAGTAAAAGTAAGAAAAATGTTTGCATTCAGAATTGGGCATAACTGAGATCCAATTTAGGAATGTATAGAAAATCAAACAGAACTAAAATTTGACATTTAATTTTACATAAAGTTTTATGGAAAGGTGGAGTTAATAGCTCCAGGTATAGTAAATACAGGCAACAGCTAGAATTCAATATTGCTCAAAGAGAATGGCTCAAAGAGAAATAATTGCTTTTGTCGTAGCTATTGCAATAAGCACAATCTCACCCATCCCCTATGGGTTGCTCATATTTTCAGTGTGAAACATCACTCCTATAGTCACAGACTTGGCAGGAAAAAAAGTTTACAATAATTAAGATAATGAACCTGTCTTCCTTTCATAATGAAGACCTATAGCAAAATTTCAGGATGGAATGATGAGTCATTTATCCCTCTACAACCGCACATACCTCCTGACTCCAGATTCTCTCATTCAACAATTGAGTCTGTTCCCTCATAGCCAAACCTGTTAACTTCCTGTCATAAGAATAGCTGGATCCCCTACTGTGCTCATACTCTGCTGAGAAAATCTCCCCTCTGTCCACATATATTTCTAAGATTTTTTTAATTGTAGTAGATATGTGACTCAGATATTTTAACTGGATCAAAATGTACATGAACAATACGGGAGAATAGTATAGCCAACACTAAAAAGAAATTTATTATGTTCTGAACAGCACAGAAATAAATTTACATTTCCTAGTTTCATATAAGATAATAATGCATTATCTACTATTGATAAATACATGACCAGCCTTTTTAATCTTCATGGGTGAAGAACACAATTATAGGTAAAATATATAGTTTAGAGCAAGCTTAAGTATGTCCATACTTTTTAATCATTTCACTGACTGTAACACCCTGTAGCTGTAACAGTACAGCTTCATACTAGGAAAGGCTTAGGAAAAGCCAAGTTTGAGGCATGTGCTTGCATTTTTAGATGCAGTGTGGTTTGTTCCAATGAGCCAAAAGAAACTTCATGAAATGAGTCTTTGAATTCTGCTGAACCACCCTGCCTGCTTGGGATTTATACTGCTAACCTGATTAAATATGGATGGCAACTGGGTTTAGGCTTAACAGCAAGCTTAGGAAATGTTCCACTGACAGTTTTGATATGGTTAACAAAATAACACAGCTGTGGAAAATCAAATGTAAATACCCAGTACTTTGCTGAATATTGTTTTGCTTATTTTTGGCTTGGCCTAAAAACAAAAAGCTCAGAAATTGAAAGATTCTTTTTTTTTTTCAGGAAGAAACCAGCACCTTAATAACATGAAGAAGGAGGAAGGGAAAAATTGAATGTAAAATCATATTAAAAACAAAGACTATTTTAATATAGAGTGATTAAATGACAACCATACTTAATATTATTTCAGTAATGGTTGCAAATTGTTCCCAGAATAATTCTCCAGACTTGCAGAAAATGTCAAGTGAGGAGTTTCCCAGATACTTTGAATTATTTAAGCAGTTTCTTAGAAAGTAAAGAACTACAGCAATTGGAAACATGTTATAAGTTTTCAGTAAGCTCTACCATTTCAATAAAATTCAGATTATAGATTTCCTAACAGAAAATTGACGTCCACATAAAATTCCAACAAACCAAAGGAAAAAAAAAGATCTCCAAAAACTAAAAAACTTTAGCAAAAATAATAATTAAAAAAACCCCTAAAGCCAAAATCAAAAGTCTGCTATCTCCCAGCTCTCAAGCCTGTCATTCTTTCAGAATTATTTCAAAATTCAGTAGATAAAAAGTTAAGAATGTGAAGACTGTCTAATTTTCAAAAGCCTATATTCTAAAGAACACATTTTAAATAATGTATTTATGGAAGCAGTAAGGAGATTTTTATGATTGAAATACACTCAAGATAAAAGTTAGAATATGGTTGTGACAAACAAAAGATAATATACAGGTAAAATTTCTTTTTAAAAAATTCCTGTCATATAAAATTAACAGAACCAGGGCCTAGTTTTCTGATCCATCTAAATTTAGCAGTTAGCTCACATATTTAATTTCTTCTTATCATTCTGAAAAAACCACAGCTTTTGCTTTTTTTTCTCCTCTTGATGCTTGGTGATGAATGATATGTGGTGTGAATGTGGTTGAAATCTGTCAAAAAGTCTATCATTCTAGCATTGACATTTTCCACAGTGTTTCTGTCACCATTGATTAGAAAAAATCAGCAAGTATAATTCATAAGACTTGAACTCTGGTTAACTTTAGCCCTAATTCAGACTTCACTGGTATTTTAGCCTGCCATTAAATTTAAAATTCATCATTTTGTAGACCTTGCTTCCCGTTTTTTTTTTTTTTTTTTTTTTGGTATACAACAATGAAAGGAAAATAGGTTTCAATTTTTTAAGAGAAAAGAAGTACAAAAAATGCACTGGGGAAGAGATAGAAATTAAATCTTGAAAACAGATTTACTACTCAAGGTGTCAACACAAAATTATCCCAATACCTACTGTCAGAATAAATTACTGGCAATACGTAGCATGGTCCAGAACCTAAGTGAAGAGTTTATGAAATATCTCACATGATATTCAGGTATCATTTCCCTTACTAGTTGTGAGAGATGTAATGAAATGGAGTCCAAATTAGAAATTTGTGTTCCCATTTCTGTTCAGATGTTCACAAGAACTTTTTCAAGGGACCCAAGGATTAATTATGTGTGCATCACAGTTGAGGACAAGTAAAGAAGTTTAAATTTTGTTGCTTCTTCAGAGTTCCACATAAAGGTATGATTTTCTTGAATGTTCTTTCAGGTAGATCCCTGTAACTATAGCTTTGTTATTTTTGATCAACAAAGCTTTGTTGAGTCCAGAGTAGCCACGGATAAAAGTGGCAACAATCACTTCATTGGTGTATGCAAAACACGATACAGAAACCATATTAAGACAACCTAGAAATGGGAAAACTGTCCATGAATTTTCTCCGTCATATATTGTTGGAGAAGCCTTACATGTGCAGGTGCTGATCCTCGCAGAGGACTGCAACCACCCCTCCTAAGAGGGTAACAAAGATGGTACAAGCCATCAAGAAGGTTTAAATAATATGTTGGTGTGATAACATATAGGCAGCCACAGATATTTCACTGTTGCAAGGTTATGTATCAATTTCCCATATTTCTTTCTCCACTGAATCACTATTCAGAGCTTTGTACATCATAGATAATAATTATTCTAATCATAATATTAAATATTGAAAAAGTTAGTTGTTTTCTCTAAAACAGATCAGCTCCAAAGAACCGGATCCTGATAGAAGAATAAGAATGTAAAAAACATGCACAAGAACAATGAAAATATGGGGATCTTACTGATAACATCAGATGTGTCAGTGCACCTTCATCAATGACTCCATACACATGATTTTCCTTTCACAAAAAATTTCTACTTTTCAGTAGTAAACTCACTGTCATCTCTGGCCATGTTTGGAGTTTTTAGTTATGGCCCTACTCCTCTGTCAACAAGGGCTGGGCATGAGAAGTACATCTGATTAACTCTATGAGGCAAGAGACACTACAATGCAGTACAAAGCTAAGGAGGCAGATAATTGACTGGGGAAACATTTCTTTCATCTATATGGTGCTGTTATCCAAACTTTTTCTGAAATCAGTTAGGGAGAAAATTAACTAGGTTAAGTCCAGGACAAAGCTATTACACTAAAGTTAAAGGATCTTTCATCTATTGAGTTTCCCTTAAAAGATTCTCAGTTTCTGAGCCATTTTTTTGCAAATGATGCAACGAGTAGCAGCTTTGAAGTACCAGGATGGCTAAGTCATAGTGGTTCTCACAGCTGTGGGGTAGAATATTGTAAATATTGTCATGTTATAATGAATACCATCACATTATTTATTGTCATCATTATAAAAAGCAATGGCAAATTTTCATTTATACATCAATGAGGTTTTTGACTTCAAGGCACAAACCATTATTAAAATCCACATTTGACATACAACCTTCACTGAGAGTAACAAAAAACCCTCAACTAAACTAAATAGAAGAAAAATAACTCCTACATCAAATCCAAAAATAACATTATCACGACACAGAACGAAAGGACAAATTACAAAAAATCCACCCTGGACCCTTCACTACAATTACGATAAAAAATCTTCACTATCATTCTACTTCATAATGCAGTTTAAGACTTGTTTTGCCCATTATTTCTCCCAATTATTATGTCTTCTAACAGTCATACAGGGCCACCAGTATTGTGTTCAGAACAGTAAGGCCATGTTAGCATGAAACAAAACAAAACACATTAAACCACTGATTTTATAAGCAAAGACTTTATACATGCAAGTTTCTCAGTATATCATCAAAAGAAGTTGATCTAACTTGTAAAAAGATCTCATTTTCTTTTAACCTCAACAAGTTGATGTTCTTCTAATCAGCGCTTTTCTGAAAACTATAAGCATATCTGAATGTTGTTCCAGATAACATCATAAACCTTTTATCTATTCCTTAGTTTAAAAACTCCATAATTCCCGTGTATCTGCATTTCATTGCAATATCAAAGAGTTGTAATTATTCCAACCAATACCATGCAAAGGACAGTATTTTCTGGGTAATGCTGAAGCTATTATAATATACCTCCCAGCACTACAATCTGCCCATGATGAATCTAACTCAGAGTATAGTAATTTTAGTGGTATATTACAGAAGTTCAGAAGCAGTGTCCAACTTATACTTTGAAAAAAAATTACTTGCTTAACCTAACATTACTTCTTTGCATTCTTATTACTGGTATAATACTAATATGCCACCAACAAACAGGTATTCGTGGTTATGGCCTTATCTTACAGTGCATATTTAATTTTAAATATGTGACCTGTTCTTAATTATTGTTTTCACACTATATCTTCAGAGTATTCAAATATTTGAGAAGAAAGATAAATATGCAAGGTCCAGTAATTTAACTTTGGCAGGCTGTCAGAGCTCTGCTCCACCGCGGACCTCTGTGAGCTGTAAGGGACAGCCTGCATCAATGGTGCTCTCCAGAGGCTGCAGGGCGATCCCTGCTCCAGCACATGGAGCACCTTCTTCCACTCCTGCTCTGCCTGCAGTGTCTATGGGGTTATTTCTCTTAGGTATTCTCATTCATCTCCTTCAGCTGCTGTTGTACAGCTTTTTTTGCCCTTACTCAAATAAGTTATCAGAGAGGTGCCACCAGCTTGCCTGATTTGCTCAGCTGTGTCCTGTAGTGGGTCTGTCTTGAAGCCAGCTAGAACTGTCTCTGTCTCATATGGGGACAACTTCTGATCTCTTCCTAGAGAAGTCACCCCTTCAGCCATCCCTGCTACTGACACTTTGCTTTGTAAATAAAATAAAAACACATACTAATCAAATCAAACTAAGTACTTTACTTAACCAGCAGAGGTTAAACCTATGAGTTCTGATTCATCCCCAAATATTAAAACTGTATGTATTCTTATATGGTATTATCATTCAGGTACTAGGACAGTTTTCATATGGTCATATGCTATTTTGCAGTATTTACAGTTTTGGGGAAAAAAAATCAGTGTAGCAGTTAAGCACCGTTTATTTGAACTATAGCAGGCACGATCTCTGACTAAAGAGAAGGCCAACTTTCTTTTCATTAGAATTGGAATTTTTATATATGTTTTAAATATGTCCCTGTTCTTTAAAGTGTTTTGAGAGAAAGGAAAACAATTACACCTGCCCAGTACAAGCAAAATAGGCAGCTACTCGAGAGAATGCAGTGAAGGGGCACTAGGAAGATTAAGGGATTGGAACTTCTTTCGTATAAGGTTGAGACAGCTGGACTTGTTTACCCTAAAGAAGAATAGGATCACTGAATCTCAACATCTATAAATTCCTGATGTGAGGATGTAAAGTAGATGAAACCAAATTCTTTCCAGTGGTCCCAGTGGCAGGACTGGAGGAAATGAGCACAGACTAAAACACAGGAGGCTCTTTCTGAACATCAGGAAACAGTTTTTTTCCCTGTGGGGGTGAGTGGGAACCAGCTCTGATTTCCCAGAGAGGTTATGGAGTCACCGTCTTCTGAGATATTCAAGACTGTCTGGGCAGCTGCCTCGAGGTGGCTCTGTTTCAACAGTGGAGTTCAACTGCAGAAGTTCTGGAGGTTCATTCCAACCTCAATCATTCTGTAACTCTGTCAACTACATTGACAACCAGAGGCAAAGCATTTGTTCAATTAATTTTATGCAGTTCTTAAAATGCAAACCCAGGAAATTTGTACGGAAAATAATACAGAGGAATAACGTTTTTGAAATTCCCATAAAAATATTTTGGCAAAAACAAAGTTCTGAGGTTTTGAAGTTAACACTGTGTCACCATCTTGTGAATTGGCAAGGAGGGTGGAGGAAGGCAGCATTAAGACATGAATACCACCACTGGAGTGTAATCCTTAACAATCTCCAGGCCATTAATATCTTAAACCTACAGTCACCTGTTACTTGTCAGTAAATACGTACCAGCTTGTGAGCTCAAGGGTTTGCTTCTACCAATGGTAGGATGTCTGAAATCATATTTGGCTTTTTTTTTTTTTTTTTTTTTTTTATGTAGAAATG
>WBMY01009319.1:243144-256341 GCA_013397315.1 Donacobius atricapilla
TGAAATTTATTTTGGTTTTTTTTTTTTTTTTTTTTTTTTAATGTAGAAATGCCAGAGGTGCATTTAAGAAAGGAAACCATTCTACACAAAATATGGCCTTATGGGTCTTAAATCCATTCAACTGCTCACTGGAGGTTTTCAGGCCATTTAGAGAACTTGCTCAAAGTGTAGTGACTGTGTTTCATTTCCTCAAATAATATGATTCTAAATTCTCTCAGCTGGCACATTTCACAAAATGAAACATTTCACTTTCAGAAATTCTAGATGTGTATACAGATTTCATCTTGCTCACAAATACTTACTAATTAAAGAAATAAAAAACATGAAAATTCTTTGGGATGAGAATTGGATCTTAAATATTGTTCTTAAATTTTTTGCCTTTCTGTGGAACAGAGACTGGATCATTTTTCAAGGGCTCTTGACACGCTTTTTATGACCTATAGATTGGATTAATTTGATTAGCAGTCCTTGGAACAAGGATTAAACAAACAAACAACCTACCCCCTAAACACATTTATAATTTTCATTATCAAATTCTAATGAGTTGTAAAAGTATTCCTTTTTCTTCTACGAAAGTGGAATATAAGGATGGCTTTCACACAGGACTTTGTAAAATTAGAGCGAGAAATACACGAGTGTAGCTAAATGGTTGTTGAAATTTTGAAAATAGTCAAAGTTTCATGACTCCTCTGGTGAATTCAGGTGCAAAGGAGTGGGCCTTATAGGCCTGTCTGATCAGTTAATGGAGTGTGATGCAGATGGCAATATAAAACAGAATTTAGAGGTAAAATATATAGCAAAACAGATGATAATAGTATTTTATAAAACATTTCTGAGCTGCACAGTTAATTTATGTTTTATTACCTCTAAACAAGTCCATTACACTCAGTTCACACAAAATAATACACCTGGAAATAGAATACAGCCATTGCTGCCAGGTGTCTAGTTCTTGAAATTAAAGACAACTGGTGTCATAACTTAGCTTTTATTGCTCTACTTTGACTCATCTGACATTATCAGAACTCTCAGTACTTGTGCTTTAAAGTGTAGGTATAAAGTACATGGGATTTTAATACAGTGGTTCAGAGAATGGAGTAAACATCTTCAGAACAGTTAGTGGTGAAGAGAAAGTGAATTCAAGAACTTCAGTGATTTCTCACACAGTTGAAGGCCAAACACGATATAAATAGTCTTATAAATAAAGCAGCTCTTCTGCTTATAACACAATACTACTGGGTCCGTGAAATTACCTCATACCAGTGGATAGTCGCTTCTGGGAATTAAGTTAAAGAATCACATAACAACATGATAGCATCTATTTGGCATACAAAAAGTAAAACAATCTTTGGGGAAACATGAGTTTTTAACATCTGTCCATACTCATCTGCTATCAGACATTTCCTAAAAATATCTGAAATGCACTTAGGACAAAACCTGGACTGTAGAGATGAGTCATATTAGTGAAAAATGTTATGGTCCATGTGCACTTTTGTTTGGTTGGTTTAGGGTTGAGGGGAGGAGGTGGAGCTGTGCGGAGGGGTTGTTTTGGTTTTTGTTTGTTTTCTTTTAAAGAAAAGCCAGAATATTAAACTTACCTTATTAGTATTGATAGCTGTGATGACCCACACACATTGAGCATTGCTGTCATACTGAAATGGAAAATTGGGTGATGAGAAAGTGCCTCCAGGTCCCTGAAGATTGGATCCACAAGTTTTGACTGCAAAGAGAAAGTTAACCTTATAATTCACAAAGAAAATACATATAGCAGATTCATTACCTGATCTCTAATTTATTCTAATCAAGATATGAAGAATTAAAATACCATTGAACAAAACCAGAACCACCTCTTACAAGAGAATAGAACATTCAAGTTTAATTATTCTGACAAAATAAAATAGTCCTTCTCTTGTGTCTAAGCTTGTATTCTTAAAAAAAGTTGAAAGTATTTGGAGGAAAAACAGCAACTACAGTAACAGAAACTGTTCTATTTATTTTTAAAATTATTCAAGGACTAACTTATGCCACTTTCACTAATGTCTTGAAAGACAAATTTAAATAGTAGGAAAAAAAAAAGATCATTTTATCACTGTGCATATGTGCTTGTTTTGTGCATATGTGTTGGTGTAGGGCATGTCAGCATTTTTTTCAACTATAACCCCTGTACAACCCATTGAAGCAATGGCCAAAGCAAAGAAAAGTTTAAAGCAAGCTTGTAAAAGTTAGACTAACACAAAACAGTGTTGTCTGTTTCTAAAGATTACAAAGGGTATTTATTTTCAAATCAAAGTCTGTATGGTTATTTACAATAGCATGTCAGGTTAAAAAAAAAATCTTATTTACACAGCTTGCATCTCTATCACAAATAATACAAAGGATATAAACTTTGTCCTTTGTGCTTTCAAATGACAGTTTTAAAGCACTAAATTCCAGGTTTGTTGAAGTCAACAACACTTTTATTGTTCTTTCCTTGATATTCAGATCTTTGCTGAATGCTCTCCTGGTTAACTTTTCCTGTATGAAGATGTAAAACTGACAAGCAACCTCAAGTAAACATGAGCCTATCCTGTTTCCCCAGTGATTATTATGACACCACAGGAACTGCAAAAGGGTAAAGAACTATTTCTTCCATTGTATTCTGACAGACCATCTTGCATAATTGAATAAAAAATGACACTTAGATATGTGAAATAATCCTAGAGTTGCATTGCACTTTCACAAAGCATGTTTATTTGATCAATACTGAGCACAGGAAGATTCAGCTGCTGCTGGATGAAGGCTTGTTCCTTTCCTCACATTTGCCTCTAGAAAGAATGTCACTTTTGCACCACTCTCAGAGAAACAGTACGCTGGTGATGAGTGTGTTCAAAGTCACACAGGACGTCTGGAAAGATGTAGAGACAGGTGAGAGGAAGGCTCCTCATTTAGGATCAGTAGCTTAGGACATCAGGGTCACAAGTGAGACTAATGCCAAGCATGGCTTTTTGTTATATATTAAATAAGAAATTGTATGACTGCAGCTTGTGTCTGTATGGGGGAAGTAAGTCAGGAGGGGAAAAACAGTGAGTGTTCTAGACAATTTGCTGTTCCATCTGAACATGTGAGTCCATCCTTTGGGGTAGAGCTGGGATGTAAAGCCCAGCTCCTTTGCCCGTGTGCTGCAGAAGACTTATGAGCTCTGTTTGCTGCCTTTTCTTGGTGTAGCCAAATAGTGAAGGTCTCAAAGGAACCATGTCATTCTATAGTGGAATGAAATCTAAGTCTTTGACCCCCAATGTCTATTATTTATACTGATCTGAAATATTCCTAACAGGCACTTGCTTTCAGTACTTTAAGTGTAAAATCCAGAAAAGAAACTGTTGTAGTTAGGATAATTTCTGAGTATTTGTGCACACTAATATTTTCATTACATATATTAATATCTAATAAGTACCTACACACTAATACTTTTGTTCCTTGATCCAGGTATTCATCATTCTACTTGCCATTGTATTAAGTCATCAAATATTTTCAACAAAATTCCTTTGTGATTTTCTTCTTTTACTGAATTTTTTTGCCCTTTATCCATTTGCTCAGGGTCAAAACCAGGTATAGACTTATTCTCCACTCCTTACCTGTTATAATAAATTCAAGAATTTCTTACCTGTTTATAAAATGTGTAATGAAGAAGCTTCATGAACTACAGATTTTATATTAAATCACTGTAATTTTGCTATCTATGTTGTTAAGTCCTAATATTTAGTATGTGAGAGCTTTTTGTCAGCTCCTTATAAAACAAAATTTATAATGTAAGTAGCCTAGTTAAACAAGCATGCTGAAGTACAAAGTTCATGTTTAACAAAACAGCACAGGTGAATCCTTTTTAACTAAGAAAGTGAGTACTCTAGGATTAAAATTTCAGGTATTTACAAAAAAATTAATAGGATTGGCTATCAAACAATGGATAGATGCCAAATGGAATAATCACTGTGAGGGTAAGAATTTCTGTTTACCTTTACACACAGGTCTATGATCACTCCATGCAGCAAAAACTTCAGCTATCCTCTGACAGGTGATACTTTTGGAACCTTGTAGCACATAATCTTCATCACAGGAGAACTGTACTGTTGCTCCCAAGCTAAAATCAAACAATGACATTAAAAAAAGCATTTTTTTAACAAATAGGTAGCAGTCTATTTTTTTCTATTCCTTTAGATATGATGGTCTTGACGAACAATAGAAATATGTAATCCATAATTTCTGTTCTCAGTAATAAAAAGCTGAAGGTTATGTACTACCCTGATAGTGCGCAATGTTCAGCCCTCTCTGGGCCTACTTTGGCTGAAGCTGGTTTAGCTCTTTTAACAGTCATTTGGAGGTCAAGTGACTATTTTCTGACCTAACTTCAGACCTCCATATAGTAAAAACTTGACAAACCTAGATATTGTATAACTAAAAGTGGTTATTTATATAAATTGAAGCTAGGAAAGAGTGTGAAAGCGATATAAGAGAATCACCTAGAAGAAAATTCAAAAGGTCAACTACAAGACTGAAAAAGAAATCCCCATTATAAACATTTTATTTCTCCCAGTGAAGACCTCAGGATATAAATAATATGCTATGAATATCTCCCACCCCTGATTTTTCTTGAGGAAATCTGGTGCTTTTGAATTTAGAACTGAGAGGCATTGAAAGCAGGAGCACAATACCAGAGAAAAGGTCTAGATATCAATAATGTCTCCTGTATTTAAAAAGTAGTATGTTATTAATAAGAGTATCCTATACTAATTTGAATTATTGTAGAAATACTAGTTATAGCTTTTTTTAATATTTTGATTAATAGGTTAAGATTTTAATTAAGCTTGCAGTGAAGTCTTAACTTCATATAAGTGTTCTCTGTACATTTGCCAGTAACACGATTCTGAATGTAAGATCTACTAGATAATGAAAGTTACAAGGTGAATATGAGGATTTGCTCATTTAACTGGCTTATGATTCTGAAATTTATAGAAGAAAATAAAAGATTTTTAAAAACATATTTGCAGGTGTTTAGCTGTGATTATTTATGGAGTTATAATGATGGCTTGAAAAGGTTTTGTAACCTTTATGAAGCTGACATCTGGTGCTGGAAACAGTGCAGGACAAAACAAGAAATAAGACCAGAAAAACTTCTTTGGTTGTTTGGACTGGCTTTTGGTTGGTTAGTTTGGTTATTTTTTGGTTGGTTGCTTTTGTTTTTGGGTTTTGGTGGGTTTTTTGGTGTTTTTTTTCTGGTGTTTGTTTGTTTGTTTGTTTGTTTATTAAGGTATTGTGAGAGGAGGATTGGAGCAGGGGGGAAGACGGAAAAGGGGAATTCAGTTTTGAAAAGTGGAATAAATCAATACATAAATGTATATTCTTGAGATAATTATTTTCCTTTAATATCATTATAGTTTCAAATCCTGATTACAGCTAAAAGTAGCCAATACATCAGGCCTTACTCTGACATCAGTATCTTACACTTCATAATTTCAGCTTGCTGTTTTTAAAGGCTTGTCTGTCACAGCTGCAAAGGGTAAAATGTTGTATACATACACATGACTTACAAGATCTTGGCTACACTGTGAATGCAGTCCTCTGGGTATTTTAAGATTAAATGTGCAGTAAACTCCCCAAGAGTTTGTTATAGCAGCCTTCCTGTATAACACTGTAAGCCATGTAGTTACCTGACCCTCCTCAGATGGATGACATTTTCCTGTCTTTGATATATTACATACTGGTAAAAAAAAATGGTTCATAAATCTCACTACACAAAGTGTCAATATTTATTTGGCTGGAATCTTCAAATCTGGGTTAGATTCCACAAGGTATGACATTCATTTTTGCCAAAAGACATACTAAAATTAATTTTTTTCTGAAGGGTTTGGGTTGCAAAGAATGAGACCTGTTTTCCTTTCCTTATAGACAGTCATTTTTGTGCTGCAATTCTTCAATTCACAAAGGCAGAGAGAAAAATAAAAAGGCTGAGCACACTTTCCAGAATATAACTTTTGTTAGGTAATCTATTCAAATGCAAGAAGATTGATACTTAACAGAAGAAGAATTAACTTAAGGGGGTTAGAAATGTTAGATGTTTGAAACAGAATGGTGTCAGTACAAAATAGGTGATGAAATCGGGGAAGTACCTTGGCCTTACAGAGACATAGGTACTAAGAAAATAAGGACATGAAAGATGATAGAGTCACTTAAACAGACATCTCAGAAAAGGAGGATTTCATAGTGGGTTACAGCTCTAGCCACTATTCCAAAAGAGTTCTGTTTGAGTAAGAATGTTTGCAAAGAATGAGATAAAGATTAGCTGCAGAATCCATCAAAAAAAGGATATATAAAAGCGCAAAACTGAAAACCAAAAAAATCCAAACAAGGGAACATAATGTGAAAGCCCTTGCAATGTAAGGATAAAAGGCTTTTATAGGTGATTGAGGAAAAAGAGCCACAAGGCAGATCATAGAATTGGAGGATATTTCAAAACTGCCAAAAACAAAGATTATCTATAACTAATGTAAACAATTATGCACAGCTGCTACAGGGTTATGAGGGAAGGTTCAATTTGGGAAGACAAGAATATCTTTCTCAAGATTAGATTTTCATAATTATCTCCTTCAGAAAATCATGTTGAGAAAATCTAAACATCTTTATTATTAGGGAAAAAAAGGAACACTTGAAGGAAAATAACATGGAAATCTATTTCCTTTACCTAGCCATGGACTGATTTAAAGAGGAAATGCCAAGCAGAAGGTGCACCATTTTCAAATAAAATTAAACTCCTGGTAAAAAAAAAAAAACTGTAACAGGAAAAAAATCCCAGAGGTCTGAATGACTATGAAGACTGTACAAATATGATAATTTCTATCACCTACAAAAGTATAAACATTATGAAGTCCACTTTACTTGTCCAAATCTGTTTTGATATTAAACTGATAATTTAATAATATATGACGATAAGCATATGACTGGACTCATAAACAGAGTGAGACTGAATAATTTACAAAATCTGTGACAATATAAAAATATGCTCTGTGAGTGAGACCTACTAAGGGCAATTTGATAAGCAGATGATAAAGTACCAGTGTAAGAAAGAAAATGGAAGAGTGGGAGATCAGTTCCTATGGAAGATCAACTAAAAAAAGACAGTAATAGAAAACTTGTCAAGAAAATGCTAAGAAAATGAGTCTCTCAGAAACATAAAAGCATAGTAAAGATTACCATTTCTTAATATTTTTCTGTCATTATCTATCTATACACTCTTAAAAATGGAAATTCTTTAAATTCTTTCCAAATTTTCTAGTATCAGAGAATCACAGAATCGTAGAATATTCTGAGTTGGGAGGTACCCACAAGTATCATGGAGTCCAACTCTTAAGTGAATGGCCCATACAGTGATCGAAGGAGAGATTCTTCTTGTTTCTGATGATGATTTTTTTTTTCCAATACCTTTAATCTGTGACTAGGAAGAATTCAGTTAAAAATTCATTTTTCTCTAAAAAAAGTTTGATAACTTGAATACAAGAGCGTAAATTGTCACTTCCCTCCATTGGAGGGTACATGAGACACGTGAGGTGAATATGATGAAGATTCAAAAAGGACATTCAAATTACCAGCAAATAATTATTAGCTCAAAGACAGAAAAAAAAAAAAAAAAAAAAAAAAAAAGGGCGCAGGGGGTTAGAAGANGTTTGATGAAGGTTTGTGTCATGTGATGACATAGCAGCAATTTCAGTAGGGTTTTAAGTTTTTATTTTTTATTTTATTTTTCTTTGACAGAATCTCAAGATGATGGAGGGATTGTGTTATATGACAAAGAGAGATCCTTGATGGGATGAAATTGATGACATCTATTAAATATCCAGAGGTACTGTAGGAGGACCTGTGAGAGATCTGATCTCAGCCTTCTGGTATGTTAGAGAACTAAAAATTGTGAAACGAGAAAATCAGATTATGGAAGCTGATTTTAGGATAACCTCTAAACTGTGGTCAGGTATTGGTTTAGAGAAAACTGCCAGAATAGTATGAAAACAGATTGTGGGAACAAATGACCAAAAATAGTGTGATGGTTTGATAAGGGCAGTTTGATTTCCTGACTCATATTTGATCCAAACTGTGTACCAGATGAAGCCCCCTAAAAGTGTGAGGAGACTATTTCTGCTTTGTAAATCTCAAGAGAACTCAAGCATAATATAGCTATGAAGTTGTTCATTGTTGTACACAATATAGATATATATTTCTTTTCTTGATGATTCAAGAAAATAAAAATCTCAGAGACAGTATGAATATCTCAAAAAAATTCAGAAGCAGAATATATATTCATAAAATAATGTCTGTGGATGCAGACAATGGTCATTTAATTCAGTATGCTAACACTGAAAGCCATGAAAAGTTAATGCTCAGGGAAAATCTTTAGAATACAGGAATCATTTATAGTGCATCTTCTGATCATTTATGATTAATAAACTTTCTGAACTGGATCTACTAATTTAGTAGTCCCTGGGTGACTAAATTAAGATTGCCAAGGCACACTGGTAAGCAAGAAAGCTTCTTGGGGTATGCTAGTCACAAAAGCAAGCTCATACACAATGTGGGTTCATTTGTAAATGGATGAAGCAATCTTGTGGTGCTGAAATCCAATACAGAAAAGGTGGAAACACTTAATGCCTTTTCTGCATCAATTTCTACAGCAGATGTGCTCCTAGGTGTCTGTATGTACCAACATGATTTGTGAAGAAGAAGGACAGCCAATACTGGGAAACAAGAAGTGAAACGAGGCAGCTGTATTCAAGGGCAGGCAGCCAGAGAGCTTTCACCAAAGGCTGCTAAAAAATCTGACTGAGTCTGTGCAAGGTGGGACACATCTGAAAAACTGTGATGAAATGTTCTGACTGATTGTGGAAAGGCTAACAACACATGAACTTTTTAAAAGGGCAAGGAGATGCTAGGAATCTTACATTGAACTCGGGAAAGAATATGTGCTCTACGAAAGCATGAACTAGAAATCAAGAGCACGTACACAAATTTACCAAAGCTGAATTATATTTGGTCAACTTGATTGTCTTCTAGGACAAAATGACTCGCTACATGTTCCAGTAGTAGATGTAGCAGTGCTCAGTGTAACAGTGCTCAACATCAGCAATGTTTCTGAAAGCACCTTTTACAGCAGTGTGCTTTGAGAGCTGACAAAATACACACTGAAAATATATATATTCAAAGTTGGCCTGGCAGCTGTGCTTAAAGAGTAGGAATCTGTCATTTCATATTCAGCTTGTGGACAGTAATAACCTGAGCATTAGGAAATCAACACAGGGTCTGATGCTGTGTAATATTTTCATCCTCAGCCCTGATGAGGAGACAGAATTTGTGGTTCCATATGTTTATGGATCGAACTAAAGTTGGAAACGTAGCTGACACACTGAAGAGCAGACCTTCAATCCAGAAGCCTGACAAAGTCCAGCACTGGGCAAACAAAAACCTCACTAAAATCAGGAAGTAGAGATACAATGTTCTGCATTACTGATCAGTAAGGGTATCATCCTGAATCAAACAAACTAGATACTTAACAATACTAGAAGTGGTGGCAGCAGATCAAATGAAATTGTTACTCAGCTGATGAAGTTATATCTGCAATGTTCAGGCCAATGTTTTGCCTCCCACTTCAAGAGAGGTTGGTAAAAACTCAAGACTTTGGAGATGAGTCAGAGGTTTAAAGCACATGACCTACAGTTAAAAGTTAAGGCAGCTAGGCTTAATTAGTCCGACAAAGAGAAAGCTGAAGTACTATCTAATAGCAGACCATATGGGTTTCAGGAACCATTACAAAGATAATGAAGCCCAAGTTTTCTAAATGTGCCAGATAATACACAAGGGACAGTTCAGAAGATTCAGATTTTACTTTATAAGAAATTTTCTTCAATATAGGAAGGCAGAGCTGAAACAGCATACTCAAACTCTTGTGAAATCTTTAATCTTGGGAGTTTTCAGGATTGGCTAAAAAAAGCCACAGCTAATCTGACAAGTCCTCCTTTGGGCGGAGGATGGACTGGATGCCCTCTGAAGGACCCTTCCAATCAAAATTTCTATGACTCACATAAACTGCTTAATTTGTCCTGAATTAATGCAAAGCTTTTGCATATATAACATAATGTGCAAAGGCAGTTCATAACTTCAAAAATGAATGCTTGACCTGAGTGTCTCTCAGTAACTTTACCTGCAAATTTCTGTTTCTAATCAGACAAAAGATGATTGCCATTAGGTTTGCAATTTCATAAAAAACCCCCAAACTTTGGATATATTTTTATTAGGAAAAATATATGAATAAATATTAAATAAGGAACTTACTATAAAAATTTGAAAAAAAAATTCACATCAGTTTTTAAAGTTTTCATCATTTGCATCAAATTTGGAATTCCTCTTTAAACAGCAGAAACTAAAAGCAGTAAAGAGTCCAAAATGCACTACTGAACCTCTAAAGGTTCTATAGTTTAATAGTTCTATATTTTATCAAGGAAGAGCAAGTTTAAAATTCTGAAATTCATATGAAATTTATACTGAATAGTATTATTTTAATAATTGGCATTTGTGTGGGAAACTACCTCATTTTATGTTCTATGCCTCAACTATTTGATATGCTTTTTAAATTATTGTTGAAAAATAATCACTTATGCAAGGAATCCATACCATCTTTCTGATGTATTCACTTACTCAGTTCACGCCTGCAACTGAACAGTCTTGAGAGAGGACACTCTTTTTAGCCATAGAAGAAAATGTACAGCCAGAAATAATTAATCAGTTCTTAAAGTCCATCTCTATCAAACTGTAAATTTAGCAGTATCGTATATTTTAATGCTAGCATAAAAAAAAAAATCAGTATTTCAGCCCATATATTATTTCTTCCACCTGCAGCAAAAGAAACTAAAGACATGTAAGCTTTCAAGATCATGAACAGTGATTTTTTTTTAAACCTAGCAACTTTCTACACACTACTGTTCCATAATTTTTTATCTGCAAGCTAGAGATAGGT
Organism: Donacobius atricapilla; assembly: GCA_013397315.1. Lineage (NCBI taxonomy): Eukaryota > Metazoa > Chordata > Aves > Passeriformes > Mimidae > Donacobius > Donacobius atricapilla. The sequence goes on from WBMY01009319.1 coordinate 254,171, forward strand.
TCTACTGTTGTCTTTGAGTCACAGCATGAGAACTGAGCTAAGTTACAGCATCTCTCAAATTAAAAACATCCATAGGAACAGTTTCAAAGATCGGTTTATACATTACATGGAAATATTACTGCACAATGCTAGGATTCCATGATATAATGTTAAAATATCTAAATCTTCCAGGGCTTCTAATCAAGAAAAATCCTTACTGTGTGCTGAAAAAACTAAACTGATGAGTAAATTTCAGTTTCAGAGGATTTCCTGACACTGTGGAGGTCGTTGGTAATCCATCTTAAAAAAAAAAAAAAAAGTGTCATCTTTTCTCACAAAGCTTGTACTGTCAGACATTTGTCCTTGACAAAGGAACCACTTAACTGTTAAAAACTGATAGGTGCACAGATCCCCTACAACCTAACCTCGTATCTTATGCTGCAAACCAAGTTTTGTTGATTTTTCAGGTTGTTTGGCTTCAAATTTCTGAGTCTAGAAGCTCATCTTGCATATCTGCAGAGGATAGGCATTTCAGAGAAGATTTAGGGAATATCAAGAGTGGAACTTCTAGTCAATCTAGTCAAATAATGCTGAACTTCATTCTTCCAATGAAAATAACTATAAATTAATTTATAATATAAAATGAAAGAAGATATTGTCATTAGATATACTGTAAGTCAACCTGTTGGTAAAAGAAACTGTCCTTCTGATAAACTTTATATTCTTCCTTCTGTCAGTAGAATATATATTTTTAAGACTTCGTCAGCATTTTTGTTCAACAGCATTCATTGCTTTGTCACGTTACATGTCAGATCAGAATCTCATCTTTAAATCCTAGTATGACCACACTACAGAAGTAGAGGGATAGAGATGGGCTCATTCATTCATATCACGAAGACAGAGCTTGGAGATGGTGGTGCAAGAACATGGTTGCTGCATAATAAAATGCCCGTTCAAGGATAATTCAGTCTGGATATGTTTATTACACTAGAAATAAAGAAAAATAGAAACAAGACCATGTGAAAACTTTTTATCTATTACCTCTTGTATTTTTACACAGTGGCATTGATTCTAAAACTGGACACATGGAAAAGATGGTTATTTTAGCAGATGACAAGTAAAGTAAAATTGTAAATTCCAGCCAAATAATCACTAGTGTGTCTAAAATTTTAAGAAACTCCTAGGGAAGGGAAGTTTTCTTTCTGAAGTAGAATGTTTTCCTCAGTACAGGAAAAGCTGGCAGCTATAAGACTTCTTGACTTTATTTCAACATGCAAAACCTTTTATGCTCAAATAGGCATCTAGCATCAGAAACAATGCCTTTAATAACCTAAAATACAGGTATGAGGAATTTTCATGTTAGAAAAAATATCCAAAAGGGTAAACATGTAATTACAGGCCCCGAACAATGTCATAGAATACTCCAATTTGTCTTAGTGCTTGAATTACAGATTTTGAAAATCTGTGTAGGAACCATGTAAGTGGAAATGAATGTGCAGAGAGCAGGTAGTATTTGTAATCAGAACAGGAGTAAAACTGAAATACAATGCTACCAAACCTACACTTTCAGATGCGAAGAAAGCTAAGGAGATGTGACAAGAGCATGCTCTTTTCTAAAATTTATTAAATTGTACAGAAATCAAATTTTGATTGAGCGTAGTAGAGACAGAACTAAACCTTTCTCCAAAAGACTATGTTTNCGTGTCATCTTTTCTCACAAAGCTTGTACTGTCAGACATTTGTCCTTGACAAAGGAACCACTTAACTGTTAAAAACTGATAGGTGCACAGATCCCCTACAACCTAACCTCGTATCTTATGCTGCAAACCAAGTTTTGTTGATTTTTCAGGTTGTTTGGCTTCAAATTTCTGAGTCTAGAAGCTCATCTTGCATATCTGCAGAGGATAGGCATTTCAGAGAAGATTTAGGGAATATCAAGAGTGGAACTTCTAGTCAATCTAGTCAAATAATGCTGAACTTCATTCTTCCAATGAAAATAACTATAAATTAATTTATAATATAAAATGAAAGAAGATATTGTCATTAGATATACTGTAAGTCAACCTGTTGGTAAAAGAAACTGTCCTTCTGATAAACTTTATATTCTTCCTTCTGTCAGTAGAATATATATTTTTAAGACTACATCAGCATTTTTGTTCAACAGCATTCATTGCTTTGTCACGTTACATGTC
>WBMY01009319.1:256693-290561 GCA_013397315.1 Donacobius atricapilla
AATGTCATAGAATACTCCAATTTGTCTTAGTGCTTGAATTACAGATTTTGAAAATCTGTGTAGGAACCATGTAAGTGGAAATGAATGTGCAGAGAGCAGGTAGTATTTGTAATCAGAACAGGAGCAAAACTGAAATACCATGTTACCAAACCTACACTTTCAAATGCGAAGAAAGCTAAGGAGATGTGACAAGAGCATGCTCTTTTCTAAAATTTATTAAATTGTACAGAAATCAAATTTTGATTGAGCTTAGTAGAGACAGAACTAAACCTTTCTCCAAAAGACTATGTTTGCAAGTGAAGGCATTGTAACTGGAATTGTCATTTTTTTTTTCAGAAACGTAAAAAAAGAGGCAAGCTTAAAATAAAGCTATTTCCTTCATTAAAGAGAGAGTGACTTCAAGAAGGAAAAGGTGAAAGTCCTTTTTTCCTATCTGCCAGGTATAAGCCAGCCTGGAAAAGATTTCCCGCAGTACTAGATGTTTTTAACTAAATGTAGCATAATAATAATTTGTAACATTCTTACTTTGGAAGCTTATGAGGCAATTCAACAACCATTCTCATAATGGCAAGAATTGAAACTAGGTTAACTTAAAAAGGAATTTTATTAACTCTGCTGATTTTTTTTAGTCTTCTTTTGTTCCCTGTAAGACCTTTATCAATATACGAAGTGTGAATGTTTTGCTATTGGGCACCAGTGCTGCTCCTTACAAGTAAAAATCGAAACAGAAATTTTGGGATTTTTTTTTTTCACTTTTTAAGAGAAAAAAAATGTCACCAAGATTTGTGAGAAGTTAGGAAAAAGAAACACTGGAAAATATATTGACTCTGGTACTTGCCTATCTTTTATACTATTATTCAGCAATTTGAATGCCTTCTCCTTTCATTTTCTTAAAAATGCATTTGAAGTAGAAAAGTCTGACACACCATCCCAGTGTACAGTGAAAATAATGCTAGCTGAAATCCTAACATTTTGGTCTAAAAAGAAAGATGAGGGCATGATCATCATATCTTTTTTGAGGTACTGCCCTCACATGGGTTGAACTAGAATAATCTTTGTAAGTAGGTCTTTTCATGATCGCTGGCAGAGATAACACTAGGAAAGAACTGGCAGGTTGTCTGTCAAACGCTGTTGCTCTCAAGCCATATTTTTGAAGTTAAAATACAAAACACCAGCCAAAGTAATGATTCTAAAATGTATGGAAGTTAACTACCGCTTTTTTAAATTATTTTAATTTTTTTCTGAAAATATCAACTTATTTTTTTGCAAGCTAACATTAGAAATTAGATTTTTATAAAATTATCTATAAAGCTTTCTTGGATGCACATTGAATTTTTTCTTTTCTCAAAACTAAAGAAATAGAAACACTATTATGAAAAATTGAGAAATTGTAATAACTGTTTTGTAGCTAACACATTTACTAAAGATGTAATTTTCAATCCTGTCTTCTGCTTGATTACTGGGAGAAAAGACAAAATGCACACATAAAAAAAAGGACAAGAAGTTATGTAAAAGAATGAAGTATCATTTTGTAAAATCTTTGTACATCCAGATTACTCTAAGAGTTACCTACAAATACTTAGAATTGTGCTGTGTGATATGTACAATACAAAATATATAGAAAACAAACTTAAATGTAAGAAAACCAATTCATTTTAAAGTTATCAACCATCTACTCCTTTCTCTCTTTTTTTCTTTCATTAAGGTGTTTTATATTTTGTAAACATAATGTCAAATTAGCATATTGAAAAAAGAACATAGCTTTAGAATTTTTTTATAGTCTAAAGTGTCTTTATATGTCAAATATAAAGTAATATGCATATTAACTCCTTTAAATAAATGTTCAACAATTGAAAAGGAAAAAAAAAGAAAAACTCAGAAAAGAGATTAAAGTTAATCCAAAACATTCCCAAAACTTCATTATGTATGTCTCTACTCATCAACCACTGGTGATACTGGAGTTAGGAGTCAAGTTCACCGAGAAAGCAACATAGACTATTTTGAAAGAGTAGTGAAAGCCTTTTTTATCTTACAAGACAAGGAATTTGAAAGGTAGTTATGAATAGAGGAGGACACATGAAAAATAATGAAAAAAATAGTCTGAATTAAGAGTACAATGTGAGGCCTGCTAGAGAAATATGTCTGCATGTATCAAACTTCTGGGGTCCTGAAAAATGTACTGTAGGGACTGTAATTTATTAGAGTGAATGAATATTTCTGTAAGATCTGTAATTTCTTCTCTGAGGTTTTACTGTTCCTCTTGTGATATATTCAGTTTTGCTTTATCCTTTGCAAAAGCCTCCAGTATAATATGTAAACTCAATATTTATAAATCTAACACAGCATTTACATGAAAAAATAATGTAAACTTACCTTCAATCCTATTTTTGTCAGATTTGCAGAGATATATGGTCTCTTCTAGGTAGGTAATTTATCTTTTTGCATACTAAGTACATGATATATTGCATTGCATAACTTTATATTGAATTCTAATGCACTTTTTACTAAGAAGGTCAGTTTTGAAAAAGTACTCAGCAACAGTAATACATTTTCAACATATTCATTCTCCAAGTTCACTGTTAGAGAAATGATAAATTGGTAGAATTTGTATTTTACCTAAAATCTGAGCCTATCCGTTTTCCATTTTCTGGTTCTCCAGGATCTGGACACAAATTGGATGCCTGCTTAATACCTCCCTCATTTACTGGAAAAAAAACAAAACCAAAACAATAAAATAAACAAAAAAAGAGATAACATTTTTAGAAAACACAGAGGCAAGCAATTAACAAATATGACAGTATTTCTTTTCATTTTAGGTCTTTTAAAACAGGTTTTCTACAGAATATGATCACCCATATAAACTCCAGTTTCAATATGTGTCTTCCCTATAATAAAAAGACATGTATTTTCTGATTTTTTTCCAAAAAAAATCGCAAGTTTTTTATCAGATGTATTAATGAACTATTTTGTTTGCTTACATTATTATTGAATTCATAGGGAAATGTTATTATTATTTCTTTAGAAACATTAACATTTAAAGGTATGTTCATCAGGTTTAGGGCTGTAAGGTTTTATTCTGAATATATGCCAACAAATCTTTACTAAGAGCTGACCTTTTTGCCTTGAATTGTAATAAAAGTTGAATACATAGAAAGAATTGGATTTAATCAGTATTGAAAATGTATATATATCCAAACTATGGTGATCTGAAGGTAAACTCAAAATGCTAGTTTGATTTGCATATATTTATCTTACAATAAACTAAAATGGATCTTCAGAGAGAAACTTCCTGTAAACCATCGTCTGCATTTTTCCAGAAACTTACATGTAACAATCTAACCATATTTCAGAATATTCAGCCATCTATTCACAAAACCAGAAAATTAGCTAAGTATGTTAGTCTGCTATTACTTGATAAATTCATGGCTTCACAGAAAAGCATTTTTTCTAAAAAAAGTTGACATGAGGCCAAGTAATTTGCATTAAGCAGAAAAATATTTTAACTTTTATTCATCTTTATTACTGATGAACGAGACCAATGGATTTGCAATATTAGAATTTTACTTCCCTTTAAGGAAAAGTTTGCATTAAATTAGGGTAACCACAGTATTGGATTAAAAAAATAAAAGTAGATTCTAACTATACTTTTAAAGGGTGTTCATTAACTTTCAGCTTTTATGAAGAGGAATATAATTCAGAATCCTTGGGGGTTTTTCTTCCTTGAAATTTGTCTTCCTACACCCAAAGAAAGGGAAGAATTGGTTTGGTACCCCTGAGGAAGCCAAAGACCAAATGCAAATGTTGTACAGGCTTAAACAGAAACAACTCAACATAGCTTACTGCTCAAAAAACCTATCCAGCTCAGTGCTTGTCAGCTGTACGCATAATATTTACTCTCTTCTGTCCCAAGACACCTGTAACATGTCAAAGGTTGCTCTAAAAATACACCAAGGCAATCTCTGTTCATCTGGATTTCTGTGTTCAGGGGACTTTTGGGCCAGGTGGAGTCTTCCTCCTGGTTTCAGATTTCAATAGATGTCTCCTCCAATAGATGTACATGTGGTGAAAGCATACTAGCTACAGAAACCCATGTTCACACTAGTGTTGAAATAATATATATATATATCTGACATCTACAGTTCCATAGACTGCGTTTAACAAAGCCATCTGGTTGGATAAGCATTTAGAAGTAACTCTCTCTTTGAAATATCTGGGTGATTTATTATGAGACATGAGAAACTCAGAATCATGAAAAGTAGCCTGAATATATAGAAGACATTCAAACTTTTCTGACATTAAATATAAATTAAAACTATAGTTGAAAATGTACTCATGATGTCTGATAATCATATTATAGAAATTATAATGGTGTCATTTAGCCATGTATTGTATATCAATGCACACAGAAGAAATTTTTACTGTAAAAAATAAAAATAGTGTTTAAACAATATTATTTCTATTTATTATAATTTATGTTTGAATATTTCAAATAATTATTTTATTTTTGTACATTATTTTTCCCCATACACAGGTGACAAATCAAATATTCATATAAAAAGAATATTCTACTGGATTGCAAGACACATGAATTATTATACACTTTGATTTCTAACAGAAATGGAAGCTTGAAAATTCTATTGGTTTTCGACACTTTCTGTATAAAAAATTCCTAGAAATACTTGACAGAATATAATTTTAAATTATAATGTATGGAATAACCAATAGTCATAAAAATATAAAGGTTTAAAGAAAATCAATGAAATAATTAATTTTTTAAAAAATTAAGACACATACTGCAGTAAAGATACAGAGGAAAATGTTATAGGTAGATGTTGATTTCTGATTTGATCCCAATTCCAAAATACATTTACACAATCTTAAACCCATTCTGGTTTCTGTTAAATACCTAGAGAAAAGTAATTTCACAGTTTTTAATTGATGCTACTTTTATAGACATAATGTCTGACTTTTCAGTCTACAGCCCTGTGTAATTCCACAGATATCTGTCTACATATTTTTCTTTTACACCCCAGATGCTTATGCACAATAAGCAATTAAACTGCTTCCTGTAGTAAACTAAATGCATCTTAGGGAAATCATTCATTCATGGTCTGGTCATGAAACTGCTATCAAGAAACTCCACAGTTCTAATCCAGGTTGAATTAGATCCACCAATTAATTAATTTGGTAGTGTCAACACTTCTGAAATGAAGCTGATGCATACTTGTTTCTAAGTGTATCCTCATATCAAATATTTTCTGGCTTTACTTGGTGCAAATCACCTGTACATTAGTATAGAATGTTATACAACTGCTACATTAAAAAAAAAAAAAAGTAAAATAATGAAAGGACATACAGATGACAGTGACAGACAAAAATTTCTAAACACATTGCTAACAAAAGGCATAATGTAAAATAGATATTCAACTATGCTTATTTTCACTGACCGTTGAATGTTGGTCATTATTTTTCTTACAGAAAACATCTGTCATTGTGACGCAATGACACTAGACCCAGCTGAGGCCACACTGAGAAAGTTATCTTGTCAACAGCCAAATACATAAGCTTTTTATGAAATACTATCTCTTCAACATTCTCAGCTACCAAAGTGACTAGAGATGCAAATGCTGGATTACAATATGAAACCTTAGTTATCTATTTATGAGAAGATTATAATCACTAAAGGTACAAATCACCAGGATATTCACCTTCACTTATTATTGACTCATATAAGTAATCTATTCTGCATAACCAATAACAAAAAGAGAAGTCTCCAGCTTCACCTAGAATATCATAGCATATGAAATGATCTAAAGACCTTAAAAATATGTTAATAAATTTCATCATTAATTTCATAATGAACAGCTTTGGATACCATGAGTATCTGCTACTTCATTATAACTATGGAATTCCTATTAAAGTTTATGCAGTAGAAAATGTAATGATTAGTGCAAAATAATCTCTTTTATCCTCCATTGTATGATTATTGTATTATTATTGTATTATTATTTGTAACTACAGAATCACAGATGGGCTGTCAGACAGAGACCTCAGTGATGTACTTTATAAACACTACTGAAATTTTCTTACTGTTACTTCTTCTGGATAATCAGTCTGTTTTCCATTCACCCAATAGGTATAGAAAAAATATTTGTTTTTAAATATCTTGATATGAAGTTTTCAAGTAAACCAGAAATGTCTTACAGAACTATTTAGGTGATGCAGTTTACAGAGAAGTTGAATATGGCAATACATGACATAACAAAAATTGAACAGAAGTGTGTTTTGCTTTATTTTTCTGACTTGGTAAATGCTAAAAGGTCGTACTGCTTGGAGATACCTTTGTCTAAAAAAAAAAAAAAATCATATCTAATACGTTGACAGTTTAAAATCTAACAACGAAGATTAAAACATATGCTAATGTGTCCTGTTAAGTTATGGAAACTTATTCCATCACCAATACTTTAAACAAATAATTAGTGCAAACATGTCCAACCTAGGCAGCTTCAAAAGCAAGTCCTTTCAGTCCTGTGAAGAGTAATGAAATGTAGTATAATACAACATATACTAAAAATTTAGTCCATTTATTTACTTCTAAATATTTAAAATGTGGTTCTATTCCAAAAAGGCATCTATAAAAATGGCACATTCTTTTTCAAAAGTATCCTTTTAATATATTTAGAGACACACCTATTTAATTTGTGTTAGAAAGTTGCCTGACTCCTCATGATTTAATCAGAATTTGGTCCACTGATATGTCAAGAACTTTCAGTTTCTAATTTCTAACTAAAATGGAAGATACCAAGCATCTCCACAATTTTTAAATCTATACCTAGTTAATCGGTTAAAATGTCAAACTTAATGAATTTTTTAAAAATTCAAAAAGTGATCTCATATGTGAGTGTGCACTTGTAAATGAGTTTGTACTACCAGAATGTTCAATAAAAAAATTAATCTACTCACAGCTAAATTTACAGCTGACACCTAAGAGGCTGAATATTTGTTTTCTTGCAAATATTGTAAATTTATTGAGATATTACTGACAAAATAACACGTCCTTCTACAATGCCAGATTTATAGAAAGGCTGTCTTTAGAGTAGAACCATACTTAGGAATTCACCATGCAGACTGGAGAAACCAGTTCTATTATCATAATACTTAAATAATTACACACAAACAACACACCACAAACTTCACTCTTGCACTAGAAAAAAGTAACAGAAAAGGAGTACACTCACAGATAGAAAACTTGTTGCTGTTGTCTTTCCCTGGAAACAATTTAAATCCTCTAGATTTAAAATCTATGGCCTTTTTCACTAGTTAAAAAAAACAAAAACAAAAACATGTATCAGGCAATACAATCTAAAATATTTCATTTGACAAATTTTATCATGGAAGTATATACAAATTAGAGTACTGGCTACCTCACAAGTTCAGATTTTGTACCTTTGGTGAAACAATTTACAAAAATAAATATTGAGACCAATTTGTATTCCTGAAAAAGGAAAGAAATGGTATTTGCAATTTAATTTTTCTCCTGCATAACTAATAAAAAATATATGGCCAAAAGTTTTTATTTCCATGCACCACATAATTGTGCAAAAAATTGTCACGCATTTATGGAACTTGGAAAATAAAAAGAATTATAAATATCTTTGCTCTAAAATAGCAGTTTCTTCTGTGTTGAAAAAAAAAAAAAAGAAAAAATATTTGAATGTAGAAAATAAAAGAAGGTCTGCTGTTCTGCTGTTGGTTCTGCAGCTGGTCTTTTTTCTAGCTTCAAAACCCTTATTTGCAAAATGTGATATGGAAGGTAGCTGTCTCCCACCTCTCTCCAAGGCCACAGCTCATCTGTTTCTGTAAAAGTCCTTCCTATGGGCTGGATTTTTTATTTAGACAGTTAACCCAGGCAAACCTTGTGGCCTCAACATACCTTTGAAAGAATATATCTAATAAAAAGAGTATAACCCCGAAACTTAACATATATAAAAAAGGTAAGCAAGAATAAGCAAACACACTACACGAAACTTTCCTTTTCAGTCATTGCACTAAGAGCCTCACCCCTAATATGCCTGGCCTGTGAGCAGTGAATTATACATAAAAATGGACCTGCTTACATGTTTTTAATTTTAAAGTGTAAGTTGATTTTAAATACAATATACTTAAATGGCTTTATAGCCACTACAGCCCCTATAAATATATATTTAAAAGCTATATAGAAGTAGATGTTTTATCTTGGCTACAAGCAAATATTCATGATGAAATCAGCATAGATTAAAGGAGCTACAATTAGGAGAACTTAAACTAAGTAGATACACTGTACCTCATCAAAGAGTTTTTCATACCCATTACTTCTTAAAGAAAATCAATAGATATTCAAAGACCCTTAACATGAGGTATAAATATCACAGTAGCAATATATTATTGATATTTTTTTATAAATAAAAGTATAATTACTAAGCACAAGAGCAGAACCAGACTCAGCAGAAAGAGCATAATACTAAGAAAGACAACTTATGGAATAAATTATGTGATAGGATAAGAGGATGTGTTAATAAATATTTTTACACTTCTAAATGAAGAGACCATATTTTCTTATGAATACAGAAACACTTATCTCAAAAGGCAAAATGTAAATTTACATGTGTGTTATTCTAATGTAATATATAAACATTGATAATGGTTCTGGGAAATACATTATTTTCAGAAGTAAAACACATCTATTACCACAAAGTACTACTAGATTTTGGGTTTTTTTCCTCTTAATAGGAGAAGCCCTCCCCCTCTCCAAATTAATTGAAGTCCATAAGCAATTCTATCCTCAGTGGAAATTATAGACCCAAGAACTCTACCTTCATACACCAGAGAAATACTGGAATAACACTGATGCTCTCCTGTCATTGTCTGAGCTGTCTAAAATGTTATTTCTGTGCAAATAGGAATTCTGGACTATAGCTCTAACTCTGTTTTGGCTTTCTTTGAGGATCAGTCTAAAGTAACTCCTCATGAACCAGAAGATAGGCTTAGTTATTCATCCAGAAACTTAAGCAAGGTGGGAGTGGTCTGAATATATGATCTCAGGTGCTGGAATGGGTTTAAATATTCTCATTAGAGACATGGTTGTCCTTTCAGAAGTTATCAAAACAACACAGTAAAAAAGGAAGACTGCCCTGTATTATTTTTCCAATTTGTTTCTACTCATTCTGAAACATGTAAATGGCATATCCCTAGTTTACGTGCACAAGAAAAATCTAAGGTGGAACTGAAAATAGTTAGAAGAGTGTCTTGGTGACCACAGTGAAATCAGTCAAAGATTTTTATAGTCATTTGCATCATTTTGTCAAGATTATTCAATACCACTGGGAAAGCAAACAATTCTGGTTCTCTAAAGCACCTTTGCAGGAGAAGAATTTTACTCTTAACTGGGGTTTGTATGTTGATTTACTGAACAGTAGTTTCTTAATACACAGTGAAGGAATAGTTATAGAAATTTATATGGCACACATGCCAACACTAAACTATGTGTTGGGCTGCAAATGCATGAACATACATAAAAACAATTCCACCATCACATTAAAAAATCTGCTACCCAATAAATAGATTATTTTATACTTGGCAAAATAAAGATTATTTTGCCTGTCAAACACATGACAGTAATTACTGAAAGTGGACTTCACTTTTCAGAAGTCTCAGAGGATGGATTCATAACAACAAACTATATAGTTGTGCACATCTAAGCCATCCACAAAACAGACACTTTAAGGCATCAGATAATCTGGTTTTAAGATATCTATTTTTGCATGAGATGAGTTTACATGCCCATTTCTCTTAAAAAGAAGTGTTCATATGCAACAATAGTACAAATATTTAAATACAGTCAGATTAGTATGTTCTCATATATTTGAACATCCAAGAGCCAAGGAAATAGACTACACCAAAGTAGGATACTCCTGTGGAGACATACAAATATAATAAGAAGGTAGTGATAAGATAAATTTAGTAATCTACACATATAAAAAACCCTCTTTCCCGTGTTACAATGCAAGGAGAGGCTTAATTTTTTTAATACTACTTTAAATATATATGGCTTCTGGGTTGGTTTGTTGCTCAGTTTTGAAATTATAGATAAAGAAAGCAGGTTTGTTTATTTGTATTGTTTAGTCTTGGAGGAGAAGGAATACTGGTGCACATCTCCTATGTGAATAAATCTCTGACAATCCTGAATCTATTTTCAATCACAATTGGATGATGCATAAAGAGTAGCATCAGAACTCTGTGAAATAAATCAGAAATTATGTCAAAACCCTGAAAATAAGCATCCATCTTGGGATTTCTTCTCAACACAGCTCATGCTTTTTCCCTAGTTCAAGTCACTTTAATACAAACACAGAATTAATATTACAGAATTATAGAATGGTTTGGGTTGGAAGGGACCTAAGGATCATCTAGTGCCAAGTACCTGTTCAAGTACCTCACCACCTTCATGGTAAAGATCTTCTTAATATATAATCTGAACGTACCCTCCTTGACCATAAAGAAATCCCCCATTGTCCTATCTCTACATGCCCGTGTAAAAAGTCCCTCTACAGCTCTCATGTAGATCCTCTTTAGGTAATTGAAGGTGCTCCAAAATCTCCACAAAGTCTTCACTTTTTCAGACTGCACAGCTCCATCTTTCTCTCCCTCTCCCTCTTTCTCTGTAACTTTTTCTAAGATTAGAAGGCCCAATATTTTCTGTAAAGAAGGAAAATGGAACTGAATACTTTATTAAGGAGGGAAGGACATGAACAGTCCCAGTAATAAAGGAAGTCCAGGTAAGAACTTTTGCATTACAGATGTGTGAGCTAATATTCAATCAGTAGACACACCAGAGACATGTACACTTTTCAAGCAGCCAATTTAAAGTCAAATGTGTTCAGAATTATTTTCTTGACTTTTTTTTACCAAAATGGCCTCTCACGTAAGATAATGAAGATTCTAACACAAGCTGTGTAAGTATGCATATTTATGCAAATTCATATTTGCATGCATGCAATATATGTAGACATGCTACATATAAACATTTGTAAGAGAGGAGTCAGTCCAACAGTTTCACCATTTTTTACTTCAGGATAGGCACTACATTAAAAAAGGGCCTCAAGTAAAGAAGTTTTAAGCATACATATCAGAAAAAAAAAACCCACTTAGATGTAAAATTTGAATAACAACCTAAAGTACAGCAAGCTCTCAAACACCCATATATAGGGAAATATAAAAGGCGATAATTGAATTAAAACATCAACACAATTCATTTATTAAAATCTGTATGACTGATTTTCTTTTTCCCTTTCTTCCTTCTAATTACTCCAGACTTGACTGTTGGATGAAAAATTATCTCCTTTACTCCTTTGAAGTGGGAAGATATCAAGAAGTTTAGGACATTATTATCACTTTTCTGTCTAATAAAAATCTTGACATCAACAAAACACCCATTATAGAGTTCATCCACCAAACAGACAGGTTTGTTGCACATATTAAATGGGTATTTCCAAAAGTATTATGAAATATTAAAGAAATGTAATTCAGTGATTAAATGTATGATTTACATAGATTACATTTTTGTTATGCTTATTTCTTGAAACTTTTAAATTTTTCTAAGAAGAAAACTTCTTATATACATATCTTCTTATATACAAATAATCTTAGAAATCTTACTGCCAAATACATTTATTTTCTTCAGACTCTCATCTTTGTAGTTCTGGGTTTCACTAACAAAAGCAAAGAAACAAAAAAAAAAGCCCTGAGGGCATATGCACATTGATTACCCACTAGACTAAAAAATACTCAACAACTCTTAAAAAAACCTCTCCATCTTTACTCCTCCTTCTTCTTCCTGCTTCTAAGTAAACTTCAAAATACATATTTTCTAACAAAATATATGAATACATATTTTCTAACAAATCCTTAGAAGTTTTACATTGAATAATCCCAAAGTAATGATCTATCATACACTTTTTTCATAATCTTTCAAAAAATGATAAATAATTTTCTCTTAAAATCCTTTTGTTCTCAAAAGTTTCATTAGAATATGATTTAATTTCCTGTAACAAATCTTAAAATCTTTTTGCCTTCTACAATCATAAATTCTCCTGTAAGAAAGGAGGAAAAAGGAATGCTGGTTTAATAGGGAACAACCAGTAGCAAGATTTTTTCTCCCTGATACATTTTTTCCTGGCCATTACTAAGATATGACATAAAGCCAGATATCAAAAAGTATGAGGCAAGCACTCTTATAGAAGAAAGGGAAAGGACAGAGAAATAATGAAGGCTTAGAAGAAAGTAATAAAAAACACAGAGAAATATAGAGAATGGAGATATCCATAGAATTAATAAAATTTTGTAAAAATATAGGTAAAATTATCAAAACATATATATTTCCTCAACTGAGAATATATGGTTAAAAATTTGCAACTGCTTAGTGACATGACATACCTACTCTTTCTTTATAAAGAGAAATTTGGAGTCATAAAATTTTTTGGAATCCAGATTTCTCTTGAAATTATTTTCCTAAGGAAAGTACTGAGACTCTTGTGAACTGCTATGTGATGACTAGAGTCATCCATTAAGACTTCCTGGCACTATTNCAAAATTTAAGTCTTATTAATAAGTACACTGTACAAATGCCTTTTAATATTTGGCCATATGCCTCTTTCCATATCATTAGACAGTAAAAATATGCTGTATAATCTCTCACAAGAAAATGTACTAAAGTATCTCTCACGATGTATGCATATACACACATAAAAATTCTAAAGCCTTAATAAGTAAAGTATGTAGTTGATATAAACTCTAGAACAATTCAATTGGACTAAAAGCATTACTAAACATTGAATTCACCATATGAAATAAAAATAGTAGAAAACAAAAAAATGTCAGATTATCCTCTGTTACTTTGAATCATGAGTCACTTGAGTAATGATAAAGCCAACAATTCTTAAATATTTAAACAGGAAAAATAAAACCAAAACAAACACCAACCAAAAAAAACCCCGCTTGGAAATATCATGTTTCTATCATGTTTCTATCATGTTTCTATCATGTTTAATTCTTTTCTTGTTTTCACTTCTGAAAAATACAGATCATACCAGAAGCTGTGAATGTAGTATCAAAAAGTATTTCTACTAAAATCTCAGCATTTGAAGTTCCTAGGTTTAACTGAATAAAAGGGGTTAGGGATCTTTTTTTCTCCCCTTCTTCTGAATTGAGGAGATAAACTTTCCTGAATTTAATCACTTGATCTCATTAGAACTAAANTACTGTATCTCTTTTTCAGACTGTTTTTTTTTTCTAAATTTAATTTATGACTTATGAACTGTACTAGAGGTCTCTTTCATTGTTTGCACCTGGTACTCATTTGTTTCTCAGGGGCATTTAATTATGATGCATGTGTATTTTCATATTAAAATGAACATTGAGACCACAGTAGAGTAAAAATAGAAGAGAAAGAGGAAGAGGAAGAGGAAGAGGAAGAGAAGAGAAGAGAAGAGAAGAGAAGAGAAGAGAAGAGAAGAGAAGAGAAGAGAAGAGAAGAGAAGAGAAGAGAGAAAATACAANAGTTCTTGTTACTTTGAATCATGAGTCACTTGAGTAATGATAAAGCCAACAATTCTTAAATATTTAAACAGGAAAAATAAAACCAAAACAAACACCAACCAAAAAAAACCCCGCTTGGAAATATCATGTTTCTATCATGTTTCTATCATGTTTCTATCATGTTTAATTCTTTTCTTGTTTTCACTTCTGAAAAATACAGATCATACCAGAAGCTGTGAATGTAGTATCAAAAAGTATTTCTACTAAAATCTCAGCATTTGAAGTTCCTAGGTTTAACTGAATAAAAGGGGTTAGGGATCTTTTTTTCTCCCCTTCTTCTGAATTGAGGAGATAAACTTTCCTGAATTTAATCACTTGATCTCATTAGAACTAAAGACCCAAAAGGTGCTGTTTTTCACTGTCAGCTATCCTATCTAAATATATTTTTCTTTAACCTGTCAAGATGTATCTTGAAAGTAAGCTTCTCATGCTTCATCTGTTCCCTCCTTCTACAAGGTTTCATCATTCCAAGAACAAGAACTCTTCTTGCTGATCTCCTCACTAAAAATATTTACATATTATATACTAACTTGTCCTTATTTAAGTTCTCTACATACTGATATTCACTTCAAAATTCATGCTTTCATCCTGTCTTAAATTTTATTTTGTAAGGTGGGATGATCAGGAAAATGCAACACCATTATGGTACCTTTATTTATCTGATTCAGTCTGAATTCTTGTTGATGAAGAAACCATAATCATGTAGAGTATTCCTCAAGAGATTTCACTACTTCCTTAAAAAAATAATACTAGTACTTCCCTACCTTTAAGGAAAGTATTTCACCAAATGTGAAGGTTCCTTTTTCCAGCTAGTAAGCTTAGAGAAGATATTAATCAGTCAGTCTTTGACACAATTTAAATTATTGTTGAGGTCCAGGTAGTATACCTAGTACAGTAATTTGCACCTAGCAGTTGAATTTCGAGTATATATAAACCTCTAGCTCTCTCTATACATCTCATTCATGCATAAACTTAAAAAAATGTTTACAAAACAAAACAGTATTGTTATTGTCTTTTAATTCTGAAACACCTTGTTCACAGAACAATCCCATGGAAGGCCAACAGTACTACTCTTTTCCTGCAGTTATGATTTTGCATTTATAGCAATGTATCATAAAACTGCACTATTTGGGTCTTACTAGCAGTATTCTAAAAAAAGCCTACAGTTGGGTCTATATGTACAATAAATTTTTACAATTTTAGATGTTCACACTCACATATAATAAATTTTAATAATTATATTTAGTATATTAAATCCTATCTTCTCAATTATGAATTAATTTGCATAATTTGGAAATGTAATTCTTAAATTGCAACCTCGAGCACAGCCAAAAAAAAACATTTCCAAAGTAAAAACTAATTTTCAATAGTTACTAAATAGAGAAATAATTTTAAAAAATATTCAAATTCAATTCTTAAGTAGGTCCTATATAATTCCATAGTTATTTATTATGCAGAGGTTTTAAACTTCTATACATATTACATTTTCAAAGAGAGGCTAAAATACTTCAATAATAACCTGCGGGAAACTCTATAGAAATACCTCTGGAATATCCCTCTGTGATAAAATTCCATCAAGTCAACTAACAACTATCAGACATTCAAAAAAATTCCTTCAGAATATGTGTCTTTTTAGTAGGAAATATTTCATGGAAGAAAATTATAGATTATTTATTGGAGATCATTTAATATATTTTCATGACTGTTATCAAATATTGGTGTTTGCTGAGTAAAGATGGTAAATTATTACTCAGTATAGGAATATCGCTTTAATAGCATGCACACATATACTCTGTTCCTTGAGTAACAGACACAGTAAAAAAATGTAAAGTTTTTGTATAATGAATGACAGCAAAATCAAGACTTTCAAAGTTGCATGAGGGAATAAAATGTACACAAAACTAGATGTGGCCTTTCTTCTCCCCTCAGGTATATAGAAGTCTAATTTCACTTGTATGTGGGTTTTCATAGGTTTTGGTACCTGTAGTACCATTTTAATATTGAAAAAATAGCACCAAAACATTATCTTAGCCGTATCTAAATTTTTCTCCTTTTTTCATAAAATCAAATGTATAGCACTTAGTTTAATAAACTCATTTAGAAGTACATGCCGTACCTATATCTTGCCTTAAAGAGTAGATCATTGAAAAAAAGAACACTGAGAAAACAGTGCAGCGGACCCTGCAGTGTAATAATTCCAAAGAGGAAATGGGAAAAAACTATATGTGTGTCACAATTACTGCCATATTTAACTGCCAAAGTAGTGCATTCTTACATTTTTAAATTAGAAGATAATATTACAGATCCTCATATGTTCCCTTATAACTGAAAATTAAGTCTGTTTTTTAAATTGACCAAAGACATTCTGAAGTGAGTGCACAGTATAAACCAAACTGTTGATTAATTTATATCAGTCAATAATCAGAAAATACTTCAGCTCCCCACTGAAATTAATAAAAATGAAACATAAACATCTATTTTATAATTTCTATTTTATATGCAAACCAAAGACAGTGTTTGTTTTTCATTTCTTCTATTTAATTATATATTTTAAAATTCTGGGGAACTGCAGCTTTCTCATTTCAAGAGGTCTTAGTAAATGAAGATATAATAACTTCTACTAGGTGACTATCCAGTAAGACGACAGATTCAAAATAAAACTGTCTTTACAAAGTCTCAATCATATAATGAGACTTCTACAAATTGCTTGGGCTATAAAAGGTGCTTCTCATCAATATATTTGTGTTTATAAATTTTTCATGTACACTTGATTAACATGAAGCACATAATAAAAATTCAAAATGTAAAATAAATGGTATTCAACAACATTAGCCTGCAAAATTAAGCTGATTCTTTTCTGAAATTGTATATGTTTAAAAAAAACACCACATGCAATTTTTTTTCTGAATGTCTGATTGTTAACTTAAGACATTCCAGCATTACTTTTTGGCAGCTGCATGTTTCAGATAAAGACATACACTTTTTAACACAGCAAACAGTGTTAGTTTTATATTTCAAATGTTGTTCATTATTAATACTTTAGCATGCATATTAGATCATCTCAATAGAGAAATATATGAGATATAAGAAATATATATCTTTAACACTTTAATATTTGCTGAATTTCCTAGTGTTCTAAATGTTGCTTTGATCATTGATTTTGTGCTTGATAGAATGAATATGTACAGATGTTTTAAAAACCAAACTTTTGCTGAAGATTTAAACAGACAGGAGATGAATTCAACTGCATCACCTACAAGTTTAGAACAGCAGTTATTTATAAAGTACATTTTTAATGCTATAGTTAAGTACATCTAATCACATATGCAGAATAGATTAATATTCTAATCTCAATTCGCTAAACTTTCATCAGATATCTCTTATACTAAGCTTTATTGTGAAATATAATGATGCAAGCCACGAAAGAAAATCATCAAAAGAAAATTCCTTATATGTACATTTTGTATTTTTATAAATCAAATCAATTTAAATAACCAAGGCAATATTATTACTGGTTTCATTTTTGCATCTCTGCTGCAGTAGAACTCAAATTTAGAGATGTTTAATCCCTTTCCCATTTGGTTTAATTACATTTCCTAAATGGATACCTGAACTTTCATTTTAATTGATACAACATATTTTTTCATAACTACATGGGCACAAGTAAAATAATATCCAATACCTCTATGAGTAACAACTGCAAGTTCTTTAGTTCTTTCTATCTGTTCAGCATTTCTTGGTCGTCTTCTTGTGCTTTGTAAATCTGCTTGATGAAGAGAGAGTGTTTCCTTGTAAGTGGCTGACTCCAGAACTGATTTTCTTATATTCATAGCTTGTACTCGTTGTTCCTCAGCAGATTGTCTACAGGTGGTCACTGCACTGGATACAGCAACATCAGCAGATGTGCTAGCAACAGTAATGGCACCAGCAGTGGCTGCAATATGCTCCTCTAACTCACCAGTGGAGGCAGTTTTGATGAAAGTAGAAGAACCTGTGGGACACACAGTAGTACTGGATGCTAACTTTTTCTTTTGAATTGTGTTTTCTTGATCAATCTAAAAAATTAAATTTCCCTCTGTTTAACATAGTAAAGACAACTGACATGAAAAAGAGGAAAGTCAATAGGCTTTATTTAAAAAAGTGAAGCAATCAGAACATTGTTTAATGCTAGGGAACATTTTGTAATATTAGTGATACTACATGTTAAGTTTTAAATGTCCTCAAAACTTAAACTTTTTTTACCAGTCATAATGACAAAACATAATTTACACCCCTGCCCCTTCAGTTCTGAAATCAGTATGGCTAGAGCAACGTATACAGCTATACCATTAATAGGGGCCCCACACTTAAAAAAGTAGTAACCGTCCTATCAAGGAGTGAAATGGCAGCATTATATAGTAACCTGAGTAGCAGAAAAAGCTGCCATGCTCCAGCTGCTAATAAGGCTGCCAGATATGCTCATTCTTTTCATCAAAGCTTGACAGGGCTCTAAAAGCCTATTTAGACTTGACACAAGGCCAAATGTAGATGAATAATAAAAGGCATACATTTAAACAAAACTTGTTAGAGTTATAATTTACACTTAAGATTGTAAAAGGCTTCATATGTAATTCTCTTTTTGCTCTCTGATTTCTGTAAAAGACCAGATTATTTTACTAAAAACCCTTGCACACAAAATATTTGATAGGCTAAAAAATTGTCCATCCCCTGCTTGTGAAAACATTTAGTTCTAAACATTGTTTGAACTTTTAAGTTCCCTAGTATTTAAAATATGTAGCCAAATTTTCAATATTTTATTAACATTTTCATCTTTCCCCATCTTTGTTTGCAAATGTTTGGAAGCCAAGTCTCTCACCTGCAAGCATTTAGAACATCTTAACACAGTAGAAACTCCATCTTGACTGGAAAGAATAAATGACTGGGCAATGAATAACAAAATTCACCATAAAAAATAACATAAAAAATGCTGAGGTAGCATGAACTGTACTATGTTTTGCTAATATCTTTAAAACATGGGGTTTTTATTCCATCATGATTAGGGGCCCTTGAAAAAGTCATTCAAACAATAATATTCCACACTTCTCTTTTTGTTTCTGAGCTCTCCTCTCATACTTTGAGACTTGTGTTTTAAATGTAGTGGGTGATGTCAGGATGGAAAGCAACACATTTTCACACTTTTAGAAAAATCTATCCACTAGAAAATGGAAATAAGAGTCCCAGAGGAACTAAGCATTATATAGTATATTTAAGGCACAAGGTATATCAGATCTCTTGACAGAATTCTCAAATGTTCTGTATAAAATAATGGAAGAGATCCTCATATCAAAAATAATCAACCTTGCAAATAGAGTCTCTGTTGTTTACTGCAGAAATTTTAGGCTAAAATTAGGGGGTTTTATCATACTATTAAAAATAGGAAGATAAGAGTATATGTTAGCTTTATAAAGACAACAAATAAAGCTGATGTGGGTATATATTATTTTTGCTATCTGACATTTAATGTCTTAAAATCTGTTGTGTAGTACATCACTTCTAAATCATAGTGGTGATTTCCCCTGCAAAACTAAAACACCTCAGAAGCACCATGTAAGACTCCAGGTCTATGTGTCAGAGACCAAACCAAAAACTACCTGCTGTCCTATGATGGCAGTGGCATAAGTAACTAAAATAGATCTCGACATGTTTTATTCTTTATTTCATAATAAAAGAAGAAAATTGTCACAATATTTATAATATCAAAAGTCTAGACTACTTATGATCCAGTATATACAACTATGACAGATTGCTATCAAGTTTAAAGCACAGTAAATACAAAGGCATGATCAAGAGATATTTTGAAACAGAAAAATGATGTTTGAAACAAAGAAAACTTAATGCATGTTACATAACCACTGCTATTAAAACAAAATCTGTGTGAACATATCTTTATCATGCATGCAAATGTACAAGAACAGGCATTCACCTGCTTCCAATATCAAGGTCAAAGCAAAACTATATTCAAAATCTCCATCAAATGGCATGGTCTATCCTATTTATTCAAATAGGCACAGCATTTTAAATGAGAACAACTTAAAAGAATGTTCATCTCAAAAGAAAAAAGCAAGAAAAATTAAACTTACTTAAAGCTACAAGGCTTATACACTAAAAAGTACTGCTTTGATACGGAAGCAATTTTCAAACAGAACACCGAAGTTGTTAGGCTTCCACATCCATTTACACTGAAGAACACATGCAGAAGATCAGCAAAGTTAAACAATATGGCTTGATTTACATGGAGGATTTTGAGAGAAAATTAACATTATAGATAAACATTCTTGTAAGTACCAGCTACTGCACAGAATAGATATATCAATGTCTCAATAGATATTATTTGTAATCTGCAAAAGTATGAACTTTGGTGTCTTTATTTTATGAAAAAAGTCTTAGACCAATTGAAATACCTTTGTTGTATGGGCATTTTAACTTACTCTCCACTTCAGCCTTCTGCAATCACATCTGACATTTCAATTAGCCAAAGAGATTATTTTAAAAATTTTATTTTTCTATGTGATAAAGAAATTATCCTATAATATTTTACTTTAATACTCTAGTTTAAAAAAAAAGGAAAGAAAAACATTTAATGATAAATGGCACAAAAAGGAAGAAAAGAAGACTGATCTCTGCTTTTTGGGAAAAGCTTAAACCAAAATTTTGCAGTCAGCTGAAGTTAACTCAGAGGCAGAACATTATTTTGAATTCAGAATGAGCCACTGAGAAGATGTGAACCTTGAGGAACTGCCAGGATGAATCATATGAGGGAGCAGTAAGGACATGGGGTTAACAAAGTATAATTGCTGTTTAGGGCATGGGTTCACTGAGAACCTGACCAACCCACACTAAAACAGTCTGAGATCTATAGACTGGACCAGCATTTCTCTAAGCAAGTCTCTGTGGAAGGAGAACAGATGAAAGTCAATAAAACTGAGGACCTTTGATGTGTCAAATTAGCCAGCTTACACAGGGAAAGATTTGAAGTGGTATTTACACTTAAAAACTTGTAGCTGTGTAGAAGTGAAAAAAGATCAAGCTCATGATCTACAGAGAAATTCAGTTCAGAAAACTAGTCTTAACAAGACACCACTCAAAAGTGTTGCAACTGTTAAAACTCAGGATAATGCAAACATATGGGAGACCCATAAGCCTTTCTATTTATATAGGAGTGGAAGTTGTTCTTGATTCCAGGATCATTTTTAGTAAAGAAAAGAGGCAAGAGCCTTTGACATTTGCCTGAAACAAAGCTCCAAAAATAGATTATGAATCTGTGCTAGATGCACACACTTTGCATATGCAATATGCTACAAGTATACACGGGATTCCTGTTGTAAACATGATACCAAAGAAAATTTACCCCAGATAAACCCATAGTGGAAGTTCAATTAACAATTAATCCAATGGACTAACTTTTTAAAAGTAATTCCCGAGGGAATAATCCAGGAAGATAATAAATCAGAAGCACCAGAAACAAAAATAAGGCAGAAAATGGTATCTTAACAGAGTGAAAACGCTTGTTGAAAATGATCTTTGTATTTTTCTTTTTAGAGGACTCTGACTTTGGAAAGCGTTCCTGTAAGTTGTCCCCTCTTCTCCAGGCTGAAAAAGCTCAGGTTCAAATCTTGAGGCATTATTCTAGCCATGGTCACAGAAGTGTTGAGACAAGGACAAAAAATTCTTTCCCTTTTAATCTACTGACCACATTCTTATTAATGTAACTCAGGATGCTGTTGGCCTTCTTTCTTCCCAGGGCACACGGCTGTCATGCTCAGCTTGCTGTCTGCCACAACACACAGGGTTTATTCAGCAGAGCTGTTTGCTATCAGACGCTCCTGCTGCCAGGGGTGGTTCTCACCTAGCTAAAGGACTTTACACTGACCTTTGCTGAGTTTCACAGGATTCCTGTTGGCACATTCCTGCAGCTTGTCTGTGTCCCTGTGGCAAGCCTGTCCTCGGCTGTATTGACTGTTGGTCCTTGACTATAATGACTGACATTTTGGTGTCATCTGCAAATCCAATGAGACTGCTCTCTGTCACTGACTGAGGCTCATTGATAAACATGTTGAAAAGAACTTGTACCAGAACAGACACTTGTAATGCTCCACTTGTTCCTGGACTCCAGGTGGAAAGTCTGGCCCATTTATGACTATTTTCTAAATTTAATTCTTTTAAGTTCAGTGGTTAAAGAACAGTTAAAAACATGCAAATTGTTCATAAAACCAAATGGGATCTAAGGCAGCCATCCAACAGCTATTGTAATTCATTAGAATTCATTTTGCTGATTGATTCCTAAAACCACGTTGAGTTCAAAATGTGAAAGCAAATCGGAATATTCACTGTCTTATTTATTCAGGATGAATGAAGGTACAGGACTTTATTTTTTCTTGTGACACATATGATCCAGCACAGATTTCCCAAATAAGGCTAAAGGTCCTTACAGCACATGACCCTAAATGGGACTCAGACTACAGGAAGGTGTTAATGAGGTGACTGACACGAGGTCATCCTGGGACTTTTTCTGTGTATCTTATTAGCAAGAGGCCAGTCTATCATTTTGCAATGGGTAATTGAGAAAGAATTGTAAACTGTCTTAAGCAAAAAAAATAAATTCATACCTCCTTAAATAAAAAAGGAGTGAGTTACAATAAATAGAAATTTGGAAAAGACTAATCACTATATTCCATCTTCTTTCAGATGTTCAAGGACTTTTAGTCAAGGCTTATTTAGCTTTCTTACTTAAAACCTTCTTATACTTAACTAATTTTGGAGGGACCCATGTATCCTATTAAGAAGATGGGCTGGGCTTTTTTTTCCCTATCTTAATTAACTGTTCTCTTTGAAGTTCTCTGTTGTTAAATATCTGATGCTTGCAAAAAATTTCCAATAAATTTAGAAACCTAATTAGAAGAATATATTCTGAATCTGTTAACGGAATTTTCAAGTTTGTGTAGATATAGAAGCTTATTTGACTCTTTTAACATATGTCATTCCAGACATATTATTTTAAAAAATCATTTCTTCTATTCTTCATAAATTTCTAGTATCTTTACCTGTTCTTAGGATCAAATTATAATAGAAAATACAGGAAACAGATACATAAATATAGGTTTTAGAACATAAAAGAAGTATTAATAGCTGCCATAAAATACTATTCTGATTAAATCTATTTTCAGCTCCCAACTTTTCAGAAGAGAAATAAAACTGTGGTTTTAAAGAAATACAATAAAACTATGCTTGTAAAGAAATATATGACTGAAAAAGATAGGGTTCAAAACAAATTTCTAGACTTTAGTTCAAAGAGGCAATGATCCCCGGACTTACACAAATAGCAAAAACTCCTCTAACCAGAGGTTTAAAAAAGTCCTTTGGGTTTCTTTCATTTTCATGTTGTTCACATTTGTAAGACTTGACTCAAAATTTTATTTTTATTTCCTTTTGGTACCAGAATTTACCTTTTTGCATTACTGCATTCTCTTGGGATTATTTTTAAGCTTGCATTTTTCCACTCTTTTTTCAACCTCCTAATTGTTATCTCTTTCTTCTCTTTTTCTCTATCTTTTTTGTTTAAATTTGTAATATTTAATCAATTGCTACAGTAAGAAATATACCGAAAGAGTCTGAAAGTGACAATTAAGCATCAACCTGTAATTTTCAGTGATGCAGGAGATATGTCATACTTCAGTATATACAAATGCATGTCTTGATGATCTTCCCAATGCCTCTCTCAGTAAATTTAAGATCAGTTTACATTTTTTAAGTAGATACTGAAAAGGTGGTAAATTTATGCATCTTAATGTTATCAAACTGATTACATTTGGAAATCTGAAAAGTCTGAGAAAATGCCAAACCTCTCTAACATGATTTATTTCCTTTCGAATAAAATCAGGAGATAGACAGAGAGCTACTATTTTTTTTTAACACATATATCTGTCCAAATAATAGATTTTATTGCAGCAATATATGCTTGTTTAATGGAAAAAATATGAAAATTACCCACATAGGCTCACATATAGATAATGTTCTTTCAGTTAGCTTACTTAAAGTGAGAAGGTATTTTTTGAAAGGCCTGTTACTTTTAAGAAAAAGAAAAACAAAACTTAACACAAATGAAGGTTAATAAATGAGAAAGCAGTGATTTGAAATAAAAAAAAATATTTTCATATAGTCATACTTTGCTTTCTTTTCAAAAGAGATATGCATCCATGTAATATAGATCTGTGTAATCAAACAATCATACAATAAAATCCAAACAATACAACTTTAAAAGACTCTCAATAATATTATAGGAATCTATGAAATGAATAATAAAATGCTGGGAATGGAAAGTATTCACATCTATTGGCCTTAAAGTAGCATTATGGTATTTGTCAAGTAAAAAGCCTCCTAAATAGTGTCTTACATATTTATTTTTTGATTTTATTTTGTAAATCATAGTACAAGAATGTTATTTCCCTTTTTTAAGGATAGGATAACATCAAATAAGCAAATCTGAAAGAATGATTACTATACAGACTATGGACATAAAATTTTTATAGCAACAATTTAACAAAAAGGTAAATTTAAAATTTAAAGGTTCTGACTCCTAATTCTGTTTCTTGTGTCACCTTGCATGCACTATCATATTGTAGTGCTCTCATTTCTTTTCAACAAAATTAAATTCTTACTTTCTTTTTAATTTTAATGTTCGTGACTAATATCTGTTCAGTGTTATAAGCAAGCCATTATAAATCAAATATACAGCTTCAGATAGAACAATACTTGCTAAAGCTCAAGCTATTTATTGATACGATTTTGACACTCCTTTTCTTTAATATTTTCAATGAAGTTCAGATATGTGGGAAAATAATGAATCTTAAACCCTGTAATTTCTTTCACTTATTCTTGATAGCAAAACTCTTAGTACCACTGCTGTTGAGTGTCTAATTAATATTAACCTGCCCTAAGCAGGTTAAATGCCCAAATTTTCTTTTCTAAATCCAGAATTAGACATCAAGAAGCTATTTGACTTAAACTTATTTCTAAAGTTTGCTAAACTAATTTAAGATAATAAATTATCCAATACAGTAATCTTCACTACAGTGAAGATTATTCTAATAGCTAACATATTTAATATATATTTTTTAATTATTATATGTTTTAAACAGAGTAGTACTTGTTAGAAATGATGTAAAGTTCTTAGAAAGTTTGCTCATTTGTTTGGCAAATGGTAATGACAAGGTTGTAGAAAAGGTATCTTGAATACAAATCATAATACTAAAGCATATCTTTTTTATTGTTTACCTTATGTATGTCACACAAAATTAACAGAGATTGCAGCCTAGTAAGTACATTTTTGCCATTATTAATACAAGGCCTCAGAATTTATGTTGACATAATGTAGGCTTGCCTTGGCCTTAGTTTCTTTTCACTATTTTTTGATAATTCATAGGTGTCAAGTGAATATTTCTTGAGCTGAGGGCATTTCAGGAATGTTGTGCTCTGATAATACTGCATACAGTAATGATCTGATTAAGTTACATAGGTTTTGCATAGCAAGCAAAATATGAGAGGCTGAGGGAAGCTAATATAAAACTTTCAGATTTTAGTAAAGAACAATGAGAAAGAAGCAGACTATGTTAACAGAATACACAAAAAAAATGAATAATTGAACTCCAAGACTGAAGAGAAAGCTTGTTGTACAAAAGTAAAAAGCTTATAAAAGAAAGGCCTCCTAATATCAGGGCTTAGGCCTGTTACTTTAGCTAAATGCAGCCAGCAGTTAGCTTGTAACTTCCCATGTGAAAAAATCATAAGAATGAAAGTCAGCACAACAATCTATTCTGGTAACAAAGCCATTTGCACCTGCAAAAACAAGAAATCTGTCCCATGAGCATCAGTGAAGAAAATATGTAAACTAACCAAAAATAGAAAGGTTTGGTGGATATGCAAAATGCCATTTACCAATCAATCAACTGAGTGTCAGTGTACTATTAGCCAATTAGATCTAACACAGTGCCTTCTGAGAATCTTATCAAAAGATGAACTATGCAATAAAGATTCAGCTTTTCTGGATGAAGAAACTGAGTCTTGTCTGCTTATTACTGCAACAGAAGCTCACTTTTTCATGT
Source organism: Donacobius atricapilla (assembly GCA_013397315.1). NCBI lineage: Eukaryota > Metazoa > Chordata > Aves > Passeriformes > Mimidae > Donacobius > Donacobius atricapilla. The sequence goes on from WBMY01009319.1 coordinate 282,463, forward strand.
CCAGGAGTGTCAAACTCCTCCTAATAGATCCTTGGATGGTCTCAATTCATTGTAATCCCCATCCACAGGCACAGAGAAAAGGGTAAAAATAAGACAAAAGAAATACAGGGGAGAGTAGAAAGGCAGTTCTTAACTTTTGTAAGTGTATTATTATTATTATTGACGCATATCTATATTTGATAATTCAGACTATCAGATCACTAAAATATCAGTTAGAATAACAATAAGTTGTGTTCCCTTTGGCTATAACACGATCCTCTGGCTAACATAATATTACATAAGTGCATCACAACCTAACTAACTTTTGGTCTGAAATTGTGTATACCAAACATACACTCTTTTTCTGTGTAACCTACACCACTGAAGTACTCTCCAGTGGGAGTCAGGGCTCTGAGGGCTCGAGGGGCCAGCCTTCCCAGGGGCTCTCCCAACCCATGCCTATGGGTCCAGGGCCCCAAGGCTGAAGCCATGAGTCTCTGCCCCAATGATGCCAAAGAAGTGCTTGTGCCCTTCTTCCCCTATTCCTGCCCTACCTAGCCATGGGGCTAATGTCCCAGCCTGGCCTTGGCCTGCCCTCTTTTCCATGGAGATGCCTGATGCCCAGGGTTTGGTCAGCCTCCAGATGTGCCCTGATCTACTCCCCAGTGCGGCCAACACTGGCTGAAAAGCCCTGCACTGCCAACCTCAACCCTGATCCCTGAGCTCTCCAGCCTTCAGGGAGCTGTTGGCCTGTGCTTGTCTCTTATTCACTGTGAAAAATACAATGCCTATGAACAAAGCAGTAAAATAAATTTAACAAGAAGTTATTTTTCCCTTATTTATCACTCAGAATAAATAATCTCTAAGCAGAATAAATCTTAATTATAAAGCAAAGCGAAGTTGAATGATTTATAAATGAAACTACCATCTTTTATGCTTTGGTTTTATCTAAAAGGTCAGGGCAGAATAAAAAATAATACTTTTAAAGAAAGGTCAGGTCCTAAGTGAAATGAAAACAATTCTCTGGCAAGGAAAAAGGTTTCTTCAGTATAAAAACTGATTCAAAATCCACTTAGAGTTTACAGAGATAAAGCTATTCCTGCAGAATATTGTGTGCTGTCAGCATCAAGTGGGCACTAAGTGAACTTTTAAGCTCTGAAGTGGCATCCAGTGCAAAACAAGAGCTTTGCCTGAGGAAAATCCATTAGACATCAATTTCAAGATGTCCTAAGGTAAATGTTTGCACACTAAAGTTTCAAAATCATTTTAAGAAGAATACATATGCATTGCCTTATTGAGCATTTCAGGCTATAGTGTACCGCAATACAATGATAAAAATGAGTGTTCTTATTCAATAGCCAAAATTGTTCCTAATATTCATAAAAGATTGGTTACTGCATCTTTCCTCACTTTTATGTTGCACTTTGTGGGAAATGCTCACAAAGACAACTTCTACAGGAAAAAATATATTGGCACATTTAAAAACATTGTAATTTGGCACTATCTTACATAACATCCTAGCAGTTAAACTCAGGAAATGTTAGATGAATGAGGAGTGAGATGGATCAAGAACAGGCTGAATAGCAGAGCTCAGAGGGTCATGATCAGCAGAGTAGAACCCAGCTGGAGGCCGGTACTCAGTGATGATTCCCAGGGATCAATACTGGGTCCAATCTAAGTCAACTTGTTTTTCAACTTGTTTTCCCTGGATGAAGGGATTGAATGGACCCTCAGCAAGTTTGCTGACGGTATGGAACTGGGGGGCTGTACTGCCAATCAACAGGAAGAGTGTGATCAGCAGATTGAGAGAGGTGAGTCTCCCCCTCTACGTGGCCCTAGAGCAGCTACATCTGGAGTGTTGTGTCCAGTTGTGCGCTCCTCAGTACAGGAAAGACAAGGAGCTACTGAAAAGGGTACAGCAGAGGGCAAAAAAGATGATGATGGGTCTGGAGCATTTCTCTTATGAGGAGAGACTGCAGGAGCTGGAACTTTTAAGTTTAGAGAAGACAGAGAGGGAATCTCATCAATACATATAAACACCTCAAAGGTGGGTTTCAAGAAGATGGTGCCAGACTCTTTTTGTGCCCAGAGACGGCACAAAGGCCAACAGCCATAAACTTAAACACAAGAAGTTTCACATCAACATGAGGAAGAACTTTATGCTGAGCGTGGAAGATCACTGGGACAGGCTGCCCAAGGAGGTCGTGGAGTCTCCCTCTCTGGAGACACGCAAAACCCACCTGGATGTGTGCCTGTGTAACCTGCTCTGAGACCATGCTTTAGAAGAAGACTTGGACTGGATGGTCACCAGAGGTCCCTTCAAACCCTGACAATTATGTGATTCTCTGATTTTTCTGAAATGGCAGCAGTTTTTGGATACTTCTTACACTTCTTGACTGATTAAACATAAAAATGTCAGATTTTGAGACGGCTGGTTGCTCACCATATCTCAACATTTCAGACTTCATCAGAATGGTTGAAGTTGAAAGGTCACTTTCAGAACTGTCAGCAGTTTTACAGTCATTGCTTGATATTTACCTAAATTAAATGGTATGACCATCTCTACAGAGGAAGAGTTTCTGAGAGATTCCACACAGTTCCAAAGGAACTTCTTTCACATGTAAGAAAGTGTCTAGATATCGGTGAATGAGAGTTTTCAGCTTCCCTCAGAAAATAAAAATAAAAACCCCCAACAGTAAATAAACAACAACAACAAAAAATCACATTAATTCTAGAAAAAGTGAGTATAAATTTGCATACTAAAAGAGATATTTTGCCTCTGTACAAAGAGTATGGGATACTTAAATATTATTTATGAATTCTATTCAAGAACCATCTGGACACAATCCTCTGCGAAGTGCTCTAGGAGGATCCTGCTTGGGCAGGGAGTTGGGCCAGATGACTCCACTGTGGTCCCTTCCAACATTACAAACCCAAGCTGGATGGGGCTCTGAGCAACCTGGTCGAGTGAAAGGTGTCCCTGCCCATGTCAGGGGTTTGGAACTGGGTGAGCTTTAACGTCCTTTCAGACCCAAACCATTTTATGAATCCATGATTCTATGATATTCATTCTATAATTCTTGCAATTTCTTTAAGGTCAGTTGGTATTCCTAATTTCCCACTAGGATCATTGGAATATGAAGGATTCTTGGCTTAACTACTACTGATTGGCTTGCTCTAAGTGTCAAAAAGAATGTTCTCAAATGGCTTCCGAAAACAGAATGTCAATTTATTATAATTGAAATTTCTTTCAAAACTATATTTTTATGACTAATTTGTTTAAATTATGGGTTTGAGAGCTTTCCACGGAAAAAATATCATTTAAACATGTAAACCTTATATACCTTTCATGAAAAGCCAAACTACCCAACATGATGCTGTATCCAAATGAAGAATCCTTTCTTCTTATATCTCTAATGAAAAAGCTGTGTATGTTATCTGCCTGCAACACTAATACACTAGACATATATATTAGGAATTAAAAGGTATGGCTTTTAATACCAAGTTTGCTATTGACTGAGAAGAGAAGGAAAAGTAGTCTCAGGTGAACAAAAATAGAAAAAGTAGCAATTTGTTTTACTTTCATAAAGTCAATAGACCTCTTCCCTTTTGAATTTGAGTCAGTCTGATTTAATTTGAATATATGTCTTTCAAGTCAAGGATTCTCTTCATAGCATACCAAGGCAGTACTATAAACCAAACTAGCATTATCTAAGCAATTCTGCCAGCTTTGTGAAAAATGGAATGGTAAGTGTTACCTCCTTCCAGCCACCCTGGATTAGGGCTCAAAAGGTCTGGTGCCCTATTCCACTGGTAACTTTCTGGTAATTTTGTGTCAATCACTGTGAAGCATGTGCCTCAATTCTGACATCCAAAAGAGATCTAATAAATATTTCCAATATCCCTGTGATTCATAACTTTATGGTCTGTGTATCTCCCCTCCTCCCACAGATATATTCATTTTCCAAGCTGCGGGGTCCTACATAGATGCATCACTTTTCCGTCTGTAACTTACTCATATGTTCAATATCTTTGCTTTCTCTGAACTTTCTTCAACTTTGCTTTATTCTTTGGAAATGCAGAGTCCAGAGCAACAACTGGAGTCAAGGTAAAGGTTGATCTATACAGCAGCATGTTTTCTGTTCTGTCCTCTACTCTTTCCCTAGTATTTAGGTTAGAAAACACTAAGGTGTGCTTTCTTAAGCATTCTAAGTATGGACCTAAGTATGGTATGACATACCATACACTAAGTATGGAGTGCTCTTAGTATACTGACTAAATCAGAGCATAAGAGCTTACTGGTATTACTGACAATAATCATGGTCAACAGATCTCATAATTTTATCTCCAAATATTTTTTGCCTCAGTCTTCATTGGCAAATCCTCTTCCCACACCTCCCAAGTGGATGGGCTTCAAGACAGGGACTGAAAACCATAGTTCTTTACACTCAGAGAAATTCAGGTTCATGGCCACCTGAACATACATAAGTCTATGGGACCTGATGAGCCGCCTCCCATAGTCCTGAAGGAATTTGCTGATATAGTTGCCAAGCCATTGTAAATGACACTTGAAAAGTCATGGCAGCCAGGCAAAGTCCCAGGTGACTCAAAAAGGGGAAACCTTCTACCTATGTTTAAAAAGGGGAGAAAGGAGGATCCTGGGAACAACCAACTTGTCAGCATCACCTCTGTACCTGGGAAAACCATGGAACAGAACACTCCTAGAAGCTGTGCTGAGGCACATGGAGGACAGGGAGCTGATCCAGGACAGCAGCACAGCTTCACCAAAGGCAAGTTCTCTTTAATCAACCTAGTGGACTTCTATGATGGACCAACTGCATCAGTCAACAAAGGATCATATATGCCATCTATTTGGACTTCTGCTAAGCCTTGGACATGGTACCCCCACAACATCCTTCTGCCTAAAGTGAAGAGAAATGGATTCTGTGGGTGAACTGTTCAATGGATGACAAATTACTTGGACAGTTGTGTCCAGAGGGTAATGTTCTAGACAGACATGATGGAGAAGTGGTTTCCTTTGGGGGTCCATTTTGGGATCAGTATTATTTAGTGTCTTCATCAATGATATAAACAGAGGCATTGAGTGGACCCTCAGCCAGTCTGAAGACTACAAGAAGCCAAGTGCTGTGGTTGACATGTCAGAGGGATGAGATGCTGGATAAGCCTGAGAAACGGCCTATGAGAATCTCATTAAATTGAATAAGGCCAAGTGTAAGGTGCTGTACCTGGCTCAGGGCAACCCTTGGGATTACAACCTAGAAGATTAATGGATTGAGAGTAGCCCTGCCAAGGACCTGGGGGTGATGGTGGATGAGAGGCTGGACATGACCCCACAATGTGCACTTGCAGCCCTGAAGGCCAATTGTATCCAGGGATGCATCAAAAGCAGCATGGGCAGCAGGGCTAGGGAAGGGATTTTGCCCCTCTACTCTGCCCTTGTGAGATCCCATCTGATGTGCTGCATCCAGATCTGGGGGCTTCAGCACAGGAAGAACAGAGTGCTGTTACAGAAGGTCCAGAGGAAGGCCATGAAGATGATTAGATAGATGGAGTACCTCTCCTGTGAAGAAAAGCTGAGAGAATTCAGCCTGTTCAGCCTGGAAAAGAGATTTGTCCTGGCTGACTGTTCACCTAGCACAGACTAGATTCCAACCAGGGTATGTATCATACAAAAAGCCATAATTATTCAATGGAATCCCTTCAAGTTCAATCTCCTTATCACTACTCATCTCATCACCTAAATCTTTCTTTCACAGTCCCTCACTCTCCACTCTAACCACTTTACTTGGCTCTCTGTCTTCTTTATAATTCACAAAATTTCATTTTCTGAAAAGGTATTAACAATGTTCATATTGACCCAGGATCCAGACCAAAATTAATAGGTGTCACTGTAGGACATGAAATCAGACCACACGACTCCAGAATTCATCAGAAGACTAAAAGACTGATTTATTCAAAATTTAACCTCCTTGTATACTAGGCTGCTAGAGCTAAACTGACTGGTGTTAGAAGTAACACCTATTCAATCACATTGGCCAACACAGAGAGACATCAAATTGTCTGCACCTCCAAAGAAGAATGAAAACAAGATAGAGTTAGCAAAAACATTTTCTTTTGTTTACAGAAAGTTCCATGAGAATGGAGTTTTAGAAATCAAAACATCTCAGGCTGAAAAACCAGGGCTACAAATATACATCTTGGCATCTATAAACAAAATCAAGTATATTAGAAAGAAACAAACAATACAACAAACATCAATGCTAGAAACACTTTAGTATTCACACTGCTGTCTTCTATGTTTGTTCTGACATTTTTTCAGACAGACCTGGAAGGGTTTATCACCATGGTTCTCAGGGGAATTTTACTATTTTCTTTTAAATATGAATGGTACTGAAATTTCACATAATGAAAATCTAAGAAATTACATAACTGAGAATCTCTTTGGTTAGTGATTTCACACAGTTGCAAATTCCATAGAATAATATTCACTAGTAGGCAAGGTTTGTTGCCTCAGCTCCATTTAAGTGAAAATATTTGTTGAACAGAGATGCGTGTTTAATAATTTCCTGGTGCTTGTGAATGGGGAAAAAAAATATAATTCTTTCAGCTTTCTCATACTGGTACTAATACAGTACACAAATAAAGCAGCCAATGCTTTAAAGTATAAAGAGATCCACTGATTGGAACTAAAGTGGAGAAAGTGTATTGGGAATTAAAAAGGTAGTTCAGAAAATTTCATTTCTTACTTGAAATAGCATTCATTGAAAGACTAAGTTTCCATCAAGTAGACTTGACTCCTTATTTACTGGGGGATACTTTGCAAAAGGTACTTTTACTTCTCAAATTAGATAATCTTAGACTTAATTCTGAAGAGTAATACCAAGTGTCCTCAAATACTGGGAATGAGTAAAAACTGTAGCATCTCATTTAACACTTCGAAATAACTTCTAGCATAATATCTTACACGGGTCACTTCCATATTCATATTCCAAAGCATAATTTTTGATTTTGTTCTTCTATTGAAAAAAGAATAACTCTCCTGTCTTTAGGCAGGAGGTTATCCAACATATTATTCAGTCTTCATGCATATAGTGTGATTAGTTTTTTGCAAATAACAGACCAGGGAGCAACATTTAAAGAACACAACAGCTATATTTCACATATTTTATGCCTCAAGATGAACCTAGCCAGTTCATTAATTTAAAATTAAAATTAAAACTATATAACTACTCCACCTTTATAATCTCAAGGACATGAGGATATGATTTCTGTCACAAATGCAAGTGCTCTCAGTTATCAAATAGCAAACATACCCAGTTAAGGCTAAAGAGAAGAAAGAGAGACAGAAATAAAAGATATTTCTGTGTAATAGTTCATGTCATTTAATTAGAAATTACATGGGAAGATTTAAGCATGAGGGTAGACAAAAAACCCCCGTATTTAGTTACTTCCTTATCTAGTTCTCTTCATTTCCCTGTTGTTTTCTTATCAAAATTATTTCTTCCCTTGTGTGTGTCCCCTAATGGTAGAAAATCACCCCTCCAAAATGTAAAATTACCTCCCAGAGCTAAAAAAAAATGTTGAAAATGCTGAGTGAGGCAAGAAGAAGAAAAGGAAATGGAAGCAAATCTTCCAGCAGAAATAAATCCAATGCATCTGATGTAAGTGACACTATTAATTTTAGCATTTAAAATCTACATTCTAAAGTTAGACCATATTAGATTTGTTTTCTTTAATGTACAGTAAACTTTATAACTGTCAAAACTATTAATAAACTAACTTGAAAGGTTTATTACATTCAATTATTAAAAATAATTAATAATAATAAATAATTTTCACAGCTGAAAAATATAAATANTAGGCATATATATACAGATATGCATGAATATAGGTTAAAATCAAAATATAAACATTTATATTTTTTAATATATTTAAAATCTTTTTTCATATATTGATATAGATATATATGTATATATACATATATTTGTGTGTGTATATGTATATATGTCTGTATATATAGAAATAGGATCACACGTGTATATATATTAATAGGATCACTAAACCACACAGAGGTTTAAATTAATCTTTTCCCTACCAGA